>JAOTON010001978.1:2562500-3012500 GCA_034440635.1 Lepas anatifera | reverse complement strand
TACGAAGGGAGAGACAGCAGAGACAGAAAGCGCAAAAAACGAGACAAGGCGCCCGGGCGCACGCGCCGCCGGCCTCCTATGCATGTCCAACAATAAAACACAGTTTGTACAGTGGAGCAGACAGTAGGCCAGGCAAGATTGAGCACATGAACACATCAAGTGTGGGTTACTGAAGGCCGCAGCCGGCCCTCGAGGGGATGGCCGTCGGACGGCGCGCGCGCGTTTTGATTTCACGTCCTACAAACTGCCGTCGGCGCACGCCTTCTTCGCAACAGGCCGCAGAAACTTCAGTCACACAACGTCGCACGCGGGAGCCGGAGACGAAAGCCAACGTCTCTTCCCGGTCATGTTATGGAGTGCCGATGAACAAGGCAAGGTGGCGCGTAGTTGCAGTTGAAAGTCTTACGGCGCCTGGAAACTATACGGTTCAAAACAACAAGTGTCCATTAGCAAATGCCCGACACGGATATGCTTACCAGTCGCGGTCAGCGAGAGGGACGCCAGAGCAATGTTACCCGGGTGGCAGGGAAAGGCCTCAGAGGCAGCACGCGGCTTCATATGACACCTCAGAAGGCAGCCCCGGACTCCATGCGATGCACTCATCTCCTTCTAGGGAGATCAACGGTTCTTCGTCTGGCGGGAAACAAGTGGACTCCAAATTGCAAATCCGGTAGTATTAAAGGGAGTCACGTTCTCAACTGGCCACGAGAGCTGATGACCAAGGTGCATAGTGAGACCACACCGGGCGTCGTCGTTTTAAAAAGCACCAATTTTGTGCTCACGGTACACACTAACACAAGCTGGGACCACGTGGCGGTGAGAAGGGCTCGGTGCCACCGTTCCGATGGCCGCCCCCAGCGCGTTGCTCTGTCCACACCTGAGAAAATAGACACTCTCCGACCGTCTCGGCTCCATGGCTGCAGACCCGTATCATCAGACCTCGATCCAGGCCGGTACTGCGCTGCCGCCCCACCAGTGCCGACGACTGGTCCGGTGGCGGTGTATCGCTGCGGCCCGCTAGGTGGCCCACGGGTCACTGACGCGCGCCCGCTTATGAAGCGGGCCCGACTCGTAGTCACTTAAGCTGGGTTCTGGCGAGCTGTGACTGTGGTGCGTGTTGGTGGGCGTCAGGTGGCCCGGATGCACTGCGTCTGTCGAAAATGACAAACCACCGTCAGACACCACACAGCTGCTCTCTGGTCAAACAGGTCAGACACCACGCAGCTGCTTCCCTCATTCGACAGGTCAGACATCGCACAGCGGCTCTCTCATCAGACAGGTCAGACATCACAACGCGGCTCTCTCCTCAGAAAGGTCAGACGCCACACAACTGCTCCCTTATCAGGCAGATACGGCGCCACACAACTGCTCCCTAATCAGACATGTCACACGCCATACAGCTTCTCTCTGATCAGACAGGTCAGAAACCACACTGCTGCTTCCCTCATCAAACGGATCACAGGCCACACAGCTGCTCCCTCATCAGAGAGGTCAGACGCCACATAGCTGCTCTCTGATCAGACAGGCCGGACACCATACAGCTGCTCTCTGATCAGGCAGATCAGACACCACACCCACTGCTCCCTAATCAGACAGGTCATACGCCACACAACTGCTCCCTATTTAGACAGGTCATACGCCACACAACTGCTCCCTCATCACACAAGTAATAACAAACCAGGAACTTTTTCACCAGTACAACATGCAGGAATGCTAAGAAATCACACATATTTCCAAACTCTAACTCAACGGCAATAAAAGCCACCATCCCCACCCCCTAAACGAGTCATTTCACCAGGAGTCCAGTTCTAATTTGATCCGCGCACTATCTCGTCACCGCTGCGGCGTCAGTCGACTGAGCAACAGGAGAAGGAGAAACACTCACTTAGTGCGGCCATGTGGGCCGGGTGTCCTGGCGACAGCTGTCCCGCCGAGCCGGGTCGCAGATGCTGGAGGCCGTTGGGGGTGTTGCCGTCGCGGGGCGGCGACACCGGCTCACTCTTGATAATGCGAACGGGTGAGGCGGACCCGGCGTGCTGCGGCGGCGGAGGCGGCGAGCTGCTGGAGACCGAGACGTGGGGCACGCTGCAACACAGCCAGGGGCGGAGTCAGCTCACTGCAGGAGGGGTCAGGTCAGCTCACCGCGGGGAGGGGAGGTCAGGTCATCGCGGGGAGGGGAGGTCAGGTCAGATCACGGCGGGAAGGGGTGTCAGGTCAGATCACGGCGGGGAGGGGGGTCAGGTCAGATCACTGCACGGGGAGGGGGTCAGGTCAGATCAACGCGGGGAGGGAGGTCAGGTCAGGTCAGATCACCGCAGGGAGGGGAGGTCAGGTCACCACAGGGAGGAGTGGTCAGGTCGGATCACTGCGGAGAGGTATGTCAGGTCAGATCACGGCAAGGAGGGGGTCAGCTCAGACCACCACGGGGAGAGAGGTCAGATCAGATTACCGTGGGGAGGGGAGATCATGTCCGGTCTTCGTGGGGAGGGGATGTCAGGTCACCGCGAGGAGGTGGTCAGGTCAGGTATCTGCAGGGAGGGGTGACAGGTCAGGTCTCCTCGGGGAGGGGGTCAGATCAGATCACCAAGAGGAGGGAGGTCAGGTCAGATTATCGTGGAGAGGGAGATCATGTCCGATCTCCGCGGGGAGGGGAGGTCAGGTCACCGCGAGGAGGGGGTCAGGTCAGGTATCTGCAGGGAGGGTGCCAGGTCAGGTCTCCTCGGGGAGGGGGTCAGATCAGATCACCAAGAGGAGGGAGGTCAGGTCAGATTACCGTGGGGAGGGGAGATCATGTCCGGTCTCCGTGAGGAGGGATGTCAGGTCACCGCGAGGAGGGGGTCAGGTCAGGTATCTGCAGAGAGGGGTGCCAGGTCAGGTCTCCTCGGGAAGGGGGTCAGATCAGATCACCAAGAGGAGGGAGGTCAGGTCAGATTACCATGGGGAGGGGAGATCATGTCCGGTCTCCGCGGGGAGGGGAGGTCAGGTCACCGCGAGGAGGGGGGCCAGGTCATATAACCGTGGGGAGGGGAAGTCAGGTCAGATCACCGCGGGGTGGGGTGCCAGGTCAGATCACCGCGGAGAAGGTAGGTCAGGTCAGATCAACGCGGGGAGGGGAGAACAGGTCAGATCATAGCGGGGAGGGAGGTCAGGTCACATCACCGCAGGGAGGGGTGCCAGGTCAGATCACCGCGGGGAGGGGAGGTCAGGCCAGATCATTGCGGGGAGGGGAGGTTAGATCAGACCATTGTAGAGAGAGGAGGTCAGATCAGATCACCGGGAGGGGAGGTCAGGTCAGATATTAGCAGAGAGGGGGAGGGGTTCAGACCAGATTTCCGCGGGGAGGGGAGGTCAGGTCAGGTCTCGGCGGGGAGCGGGGTTAGGTCAGATCACCGCGGGGAGGAGAGGTCAGGCCAGATCACCACGGGGAGTGGAGGTCAGGTCAGGTCTCCGCGGGGAGGGGGTCAGATCACGTCAGATCACCGCGGGGAGGGGGTCAGGTCAGATCACCGCAGGGAGGGGAGGTCAGATCAGGTCTCCGCGGGGAGGGGAGGTCAGGTCAAATCACCGTGGGGAGGGGAGAACAGGTCCGGTCTCCGCGGGGAGGGGAGGTCAGGTCAGGCGTCCGCGGGGAGGGGAGGTCAGGTAATATCATGGCGGAGAGGGGGAGAGGGGCAGGCCAGGTTTCCGCGGGGAGGGGAGGTCAGGCCAGGTCTCCGCGGGAAGACTCAGTTCATCAGTGCAAGAGAGTAGGGCTCATGGAGCCTCGGGGAGGTGGAACGAGGCTGAGGCCTGACCCGCTGCGCCAGGTCAGGTCAGGTCACAGCAGTGCTTAATGCAACCTTTCCGAGAATTGCGCTAATGCCCTGCAGCTATACCTGGCCATCGACAAAATCTGGTTGTCCCTTCCTCTGGGCGGGCAGGGCATGAACACCAATGGTCACAATGGAGAACTAGCCGTTAAAATTCGGGATGACTCACAAGCAGGCCGGGGACAGCTGCTTTCCTGAGTTGATCTTCCAAACCCATACATACCACCACTAATCACAACTCTGCCCTGAAGCAGTATCCCAATAGTCAAGTCACTGGCGTTCAGAGGCTGAGCTCCGCCGGGGGTGCTGACTCACTTGTGGTGGACGCCCGGATGCCCGGAGCCGGCTCCGAGGCCCACAGTGGTGCTCCACGGGTGCAGGGAGTTGAGACTGGACATCTGCAGCTCGGGACTGACGAACTCCTGGCCGGAGAAGGCCGGCGGGTAGCTGAGGCCGTGCGGCAGCACACCTCCCGACATCCCGCCGCCTCCGCCTCCTCCGCCGCCACGCGGCATCTGAGCCAAACAATAGTGCCTTAGGCCTCTTATAGGTAGCATTACACCGTCACCATAGTACATCATTCTGTGTCGATTTGTATTGAAATAATGTGTACTGATTTGCATGGGTGATACAAAGTGCAGATTACATTTTGTAAACAAATTGTTGATCCATTTCTGAAAAAAATCATGCCTGGATGTGTGTCATGTCAATCTTATGCTAACTCCTGCCTTGGCGGGCGTTGGATCTACGTTCGCCTTGTTGGGGGATTTCGAAAACTCCCTCGATCTCGGCTCCCACACAGGATAGCAAACAACGAAACCATGGTAGATATCACTGACAAAACATAATTGAAACGGTTCAATGATGTTTTGCTGCTCTTCAGTATGATTTTCTCTCAAGGATACCCCGAAGCATTCAAAGTTTCCTACATCAAGCGGTTAGATCGACTTACGATGATCCCAACATCAATCTGAATACCAGCTTGAGGTAGTCTTACAAATGACGCTCAACCTAAATCCCAATCTGGGCACCTTTCAAAAGTTGCTAGAGAATGTGTCAGAAATACCCCACGGTCGATCGTACGCAAAACAGTAGCTTACGAAGTCGACCTGAACACCAATACCGTTTCCCTAACCGCGAAGCTTGCAAAGTTCCAAGTTAAAATACCAATCAAATACTGCCTCTCCAAGCTATGAAACGAAAAAACTCCCTTTTCTGTAGGGTGCCGAGAAGCATGAACACACTTCTAGCCGCTTCCGGGGCCGGCTTCTTTTGTGATGATTTTAATACTTTTAAGACATGTGTGGTGAGATTCGTAAATGCTCGGTAGGAACTGCACTATCAGGTCTTACCTGTTTTTTATGTTTCTGTGTTTTTTATATTTATATATTTTACCTTTTACCGTTTTTAGGAAGTACACTGTCTCGATTCTTGTGATTTAGATAGTCTATTTTAATGCTTTGACTTCGCCTGTGAGTGGATTTTATCTGTTGGCGATTATTTTGAATAAATAAATACATAAATAAAATAAATACATGAAGATGCTTATGGGGCTGCATAGAAAGGTGACTCAGGATACCTCCCAAATGCCACTCCCGTGGCGCAGCTGGCAAAGGCGCCACGCTTGGGTGTGGAAGGCCCTGGATCAAGGCTGACCTGTGTCAGACTTTCGCGGCCACCTCCACCCAGGAGATAGCGGTACATGGGAGTGTGCGCCGCAGCAGTGGAATAACGCCGTGCCAGCCGGCGTCCCGCTTGGGTGCAGGGCTGGTCGGCCTTTAAACTGATCCACCGGTCTGGTCTCCGCCCGCGGCCTCATGTGAGGCTCGGCCTGAGCCGGGCGCTGCGGCTTGGGAGATGGAGCAGCCTATGGCCCGCCGAGTGCGGTGCCGCTGTCCGTTAGGGTGCCGGCAAATGGAAACTTCCGCTCTGTACATAGTGTGAGTGCGCTTATGAATGAGACTAAGCTACTAACACAAAAATGTTCCCAGGAAGGGAACGCAAAAATATTCTAAAAAGGATACCTCCCAAATTTAGTCATTTGCTGCCTACCCGTCTCATAGACTTGATCCAATAGCACAACATAGACTAGCTTAAAGGTCACAAAACGTCACATCTGACATGAGCCCACCAAACTATTTCGCTGAACAGGCTTCTATTCACAACTACGCAGATAAAGATGACGAATCTTGTTGTGGCTACAGGAATGAATAAAAACACAGAATGAAGCAAAAACACCAACACGAAATTGTTCAGGATGTGACCATGTATACCAGTGAAGAACTTATATCCCAATTTCATGGCGCAAAATGCCATTTGGCTAAGCAACACAAACAAATACGCGGCACATAGCATCTCACAGTCGCAGTCCGAGTCCTAAACGTCTCGACAGACTATCATTAGCCCCCTCTGGTCAAGAAGGCGCGACAGCGCGGCTTGCAGTGCGGATGCGGTCCTTACGATGGAGGGAGGCCCGCTGGGAGAGTGCTGCGGCTTCAGGCTGTGGCTGGTCTTGTGGAAAACGCCGGGGGAAGTGGCGCCCGGCAGCGGAGACGTCGAGTTCGGGTAGCCGTTAGACATGTCCAGCAGTCCTGCAGGGAGTACAAGTCATCAGTCACAGTGCACAGGTCACGCTCAGACGTCACATTCACAAGTCTCATCAACAGAAGCACTTGCGTGGGAATTAGCCAGCCATTTGGGTCTAAGAACGCGCCAACAGTAAGGCCATATAGCCTGCTTACAGTGCTCGCAATACACATGGATAGAGGGGTGTCTTTGTGGTATGTGGCAAACATGAAAACGCTCAACTCAGTGAGCTAGGCAGGAGAGAGCTTACAGTAAAAGACCCTCACGTGCACAAACATCCATACTGAGTCTTATTTGAGCGTAAAACTGCTAGCTTTGACGAAGTTGGGCACTGATCCTTCATATAAGCGTCCAAGTAATCACTCCAGTTTCTGCTGGTTCCCGCTACTGTAGGCCAAAAACCTGGCTGTTTTTACATTTTAGCCGAGGTATGTGACCAGTACATGTCGGACTGGAAGCTGTTGCAGGCAGTCTCGGCGGAACGGCCTCGTTTCCCCGCAGAGAAGGTATCGAAGTGGGATCATGGTGTGGCCAGCGTATAAACGGTAAAACGGCACCAACCCCCTCCAACCCTCAATCCTGGTGCTTACTAACTACTTTTTCCATAAATAACATATCATCTGTCCGAATGCATCGGTAAGCGTTTCTTCCAACGCTAAGTTGCCACACTGCCTACGTTTTGAAAAAGACAGTATTTTCTAGCAGCATTCAGGTGTCGCAGTCGGCCAAAGAACTCGGGTATAAAAGGCATTCGGAACTGAGCTCAGAGGCCCCCTGAGCCTTACCGCCATCCTGTAAGCAACTGTTAAGTCTCCACCTGGAGAGGAATCAGCCGCTCCTGGGTTCCTGGATCCGTACCTTGGGAGGAATCGGGATGTCTCTAAGTCCGTAACTTGGGAGAAACTGGGATGCCCCTAAGTCCGTATCTTGGAAGGCACCGGGATGCCCCTAGGTCCGTACCTTGGGAGAAATCGGGATGCCCCTAGGTCCGTATCTTGGGAGAAACCGGGATGCCCCTAGGTCCGTATCTTGGAAGAAATGGGGATGCCCCTAGGTCCGTACCTTGGGAGGAACCGGGATGCCCCTAGGTCCGTACCTTGAGAAGATCCGGGTCGGGGACTGAGCGAGTGCTGCATCTGCGGGGAAGGCTGCATCAACGGCGCGCCGCCGCCCTCCGAGCCGCCGCCGTAGGGGCTGTTGACCGAGACGCTGGCGGCACCGCCTCCGGGCGTGGGGCCGCTTCCACTGCCAGCACCTCCTGCTCCGCCGCCAGCGCCGCTGCTGCCTCCGCCCAGCTGGTACCCTCCCAGAGAGAGGCCCACCTGAAACCCACAGCACATCGGTCACAGCCAGTGAACGGGCATACTCAAGTATCGGAGAGGTCAGCAGTCAGGCACACATGGGTGTGAATCGCAAGACTCCCGTCCTGCCAACTGACGAGGCTATGTGACCCTCATATTTGGTCAGGTGGGGTCAATTGCAACGGTTATTGGTGTGCCCCTTCACAGGCAAGCCCAATGTCAAACCCAACGTCAGACGTTTACTCAGGGATTCCCATAAAGAAGCAATGGGCCTGAACCAAATTTGAGGAGCCCCCAGACCAGCTGACGAGTGCCCCCAGATAAACTAGGTGGCAACAGACCATTTCCTAGACCCAGACCAGTCTTAAAGGTTTCCCGACCAGCTCAGGGGTTTGCATCATAATATAGTTCGGATCGGTACCTCATGAGCCAACTAATTTTCCGTGCTATGGATCTATTTATTCATGCTTCATCTAGTTTCAACACCCAAGACTGAAGGCGCCAATTTGTAATTCCCCCACTTTGAAAAGTGTGGGAAGGGCCAACAGCTCTTGCCCCCTTCGCTGTTCCGACGCCTGTGCCCTCCAACGCTTGTTCAAACCGAAATAATGCAGGATTATAACGCCTTAGTCCCTGCCGTTGTGGCCGCCTGTTTTTAACCACCCGGCCGATGTCCCGTGGCGTCACACCCGGGAGTGGCGCTCTTAATTCGGCACCGCCTGGGCTCTTTTCGTACCCACTGCCGCCTGGGGGGTCCGATTAGACCTCCCCCTACGATCTCGGAAATCGGAGGTGATACGCAAAAATGGGTACGACACTGGAAGCGCCGTGCCGTCTTCTACTTCAGACTCGAATTTGAAGAAAATCTGTTGACCCGTGACGTCACAGTGGGTTAAGATGGGTCAAGTTTAGGCCCATTTAGAAAATATCTTAGAACTCAAGAACCCATTTAAGCTAGAACAAAGTCAACATAAATGTGTTCATCTTGACCAGAAAATTCAAATCCTATGCAGCATGACCTGATAAGGTCATGTTGTGATCTTTACCTGACCTTGCCCATAGGTCAAGATCAAATCATGGCCTTTCGGGGTCATGTTACATATCAATCAAATCCTTGGAACATGCTCGTCACTATTTTACTAATTTTATTTCTCCATCTTCTCTCTTTCAGAAGTTAAAGGCACACACATTTTCGAAAGTCAATGACCTGTGGTGACCTCTGGTGAATCGATGACGGCTTGCAGATTTGTCTGTTCAAGGGCTTTCGAATAATGTTTCAAAACTTGATCTGGCTCTTTCAGAGGCCGAGGTACACTCTGTTTTTTTCAGCCTCCAGCCTCGTTTTAGACGAACAGAATCGCCTTACATGGGCTTAGCAATGACATAATTACTCATTGAGCTGAACTGACCTGATGTCAATTCTCGGTCATAAATTGTCGAATTAATCACTCTCGAGGAGAACGAAGCGTATATCATTTCAATCTGCTCGGCATCATTTGCAAAAAACAAGGGAGAGGGAGTTCAAGTTCCTTCTGCAGACTTCAGAACCCTACAGCGAGCGATTCTGGTAGTTTGCTTTTATTTTGCTCTTCTATGGCTTCGATAAAGGACGAATAGAAGGGAGCTATTGAGATAGTTTTGACGATGTTTAATATTTTTAAGTTGGAGCTCTAGTGACAGTGACTATTGAAATGGGTTTTTGTCACCGTCATCTACCTACTCATAATATTCATCTCAAAATAAAGTGCGTATTGGAGAAAAGAAAGCGAAACGACGTTCCAATCGTTGTTTTTTACCTTATAACCAAAGGCACATCATGACCGAGTCAATCCTGCCAGCGTTAGACCCACATGGAAATTTGTAAGCTGCCAGCGAACACCTGCGGAACATAGCAATCATTTGCAGTAAACTATTTCTTGCATGCAGATGGTTGGCAGGTAACACATCACAGGCTAGTAACAGATCCACAGCGCGGCTACACGTGTGGATTTCCATCAGCGAGGCGAGGCTCAGCTGACATGTGACAGTTTCCACAGTTGCAGCGGCGGTATCAGCCCTGATCGCGGCGGCGGTGCGCACCGCTCTCGCACCGCTGCACCGCACCCCTGCAACAGTGCTCCGCTGACCTGGGAGCTGCTAAAAAAATTCGCCTAAAAATATGACACTCGCAGCCAGCTGGATATGGATTGTTTTCACGTCTCTTTATCAGGTCCCTGCTGAATTGGCTAGGGCCATATGAGGCCGTTTTGATTGTTGAGAGTGATTTTGCTATCACATGTCGTAACTGCTCACGAGGGATCCGGATGCTGGGGGGGGGGCAGTCCTCCCTAGCAGTCTCCCAATAGTTCGGTCTGATTCGCCGACCGCCAACGCTGTTGACCTCTTCCACCCACAGGCGCACGTTTATTTTCTTATCCAAAAACCTCTGAAGAGGTATGGCAGTTTGCTATGAATCAAAATTAAATCATTTTTTGTCCCAGACTACGGACCTATCAGGTTAACACTGACTGCAGTTCGTTCCAATGCCCTTTCAAAATTGATCCAGGAATTTTCGTCATGTGAAGTGGAAAATGGTATTGCTCATATCTGATATTGAAACGTTTTTGTAAAGACTTTAAGAGACGCACTAGAAAAGTGTGGAAATATATGTGCTGTACTTCATTCTTTCGGATACCCCGCCACATAAGTATGTTGTTTAATTCCCCTTCCGCATCATCGCCAACAGTTACAGTTATAAATACTACTAACCTAACTTCGCACCCTGAGGCGTGTTTGGAAGTTGAAACAAGCCCAGAGAGACCTGCAATTTGCAGGCTGTTACATTGTCGCGCCATTTCAGTGTTACAATTTGTAATCGCAGGTTACTATCATTGGAGTCAACGAGGTGCGGGCATAATAATTTCAAATTCGTTGATTCGGAGAAACGTCTCCTTCCCATGAGGCAAGAAAAGCCGAGAGTCACAAGCCCAGCCTCAGCTAAGAGGAAACCTAAATCAGGTCTAGTCTCTCAAATAAATATGAACTCTGCTTACGAACCGTGTTAACATACTTCAGGTAACATCTGGCTACACAGCTGAAATACGTTTATGTATTTGGTGTGGGTAGTTACCGTATATAAGTTATTATACGCTTGCGAATAAATACCCGCGGTTTTTGCTTTTAATTACGCTGTCTTAAGACATATTTGTTTAAATGTTGTTATCGGTCTTGAAATAAACGTCAATGAATAAATTTTTAACAAAATGAATTTTTTAAACTTCTTTTATTGGTTAGTTTTTCTGCTTCTACTCTATTTGTTGAAACCCTTCATACCTAGGGCTTGCCAGTAATTCCCATCGCAAGAAGAAATAATATTCCCATCGAAAGAAGGAGCAAGAAAACGAAATAATGGATATAAAAAGTGGGCTTTGTCAGTGCTCACCGCCTTGTTGCATCAACAATCGTCTTCAGGTCAAGGTCACGGCGTCTGGGGCATGGGGAGAGGAGGACGTGTCCTGAGCACCGCACGGGGTGCGCTAACGGCGCGCACCTATCCTACTACATATCATATAATATCATATCATCATCCGTACTTATCCGACTACTTTTTGCGTTTGGCAAAAATAACTACGTTTTTGTTCTTTAAATCAATCATTTGGGACACGCTCTTTTACGTACTGGTGTCAGTTTTCCAACCCACGCTACACAACACATTTTAAAACTACTTGTTTGCTAATTGGTTTCATTTAATTCATTAGGGCCACACCCAATGGGCACATTTGCCCAATTACAGGGAGTATTGGCGTGGGGCTTTAAGAAACATTTCCTCCGGGTTAAATGGGACAGGGAAGGCGGTTTCCTGTCGTGGGAATTGAACCCAAGTTTATCCATGCGATCCCGGTCTGGATGCGGGCAACGGAGTCACTAGGCCATCCAACTCCCAAACAGTTCACTGATTACAATTGCTTTACTCAATAGTAAATGTTTCTAAACTATCAAAGATGTTTTCAGTGGCTCATTTAAAATATTTGTATATATAATTCTATCCATTTGTAATTATTTCAATTGGATAAAATAACGGTAAAAGAAATTGGCGCTTTATGTGTAAAATTACCGGAGACAATAACTCCTAAGCCGCAGTACCTAGCGAACTAAAAATGTCACATGCGTGTCTTGACCGTTCCATAACATCATATGATACGTTCCAAGAAAATCGGATACATGAGGTTGCACGGCCTGCGCTGAAACACCATAAAATGCCCGAGGTCGGGAGACTCCGCGCTCTGGTTTGAACCACTGCAAGGCTGCGCCTGCTGATGGAGATCACAAACGGCCCTCATAATAGTTTGGGGCCTATCGACGCGCCAACTACCACGCTCATACAACGTTGCCGACTCTTTCCCTGTCGGGAGTGCTTCCGGGGACTCAAATTATTATTTGCTCAGGAAGTCCAACTGTTTTTGAGCCTGGGTCCACCATACCGAAAAAACAAACGTGCTCACCACTTCACCCTTAACTAGCGGCCTTCTGATGTCCTCCAGCCTACGCGGGGGTGCGACCCTGCCATCCCTGGTACAGTGATGGGAGTTCTCCAGTGCATATACGATCAGGGGGATCGCGGCCGTGTCCCTTGGAACAGCGATGGGAGTTCTATAGCATGCGTGAGGAAGCGGCGACCGTGCCACAACAGGATGAGTGAACTAGAACATAAAGAGGCTCACGGCTAGAAAGGTCCTAACAACCTTCAAATATCAAAAGGAAAATATCTACTGGAATGAAAATACATAGTTTAAGGGACCGATGACGTCGTCGAAACACCGGTCCACGTGTATAAAGGTGGTGCCTGCTGCGTTTGTACCTACGTGTTCTGAACAAAGCCAAGTGAACCTACCGTTGTCTCTACTGGCGCCTGGTAATAGTAGGAAAAATGAGTACACCTTTAACCTCTAGTTGGTTTAGAAAAGCGCATAACATAACGACAATACCATAGGAGAGAACAAATACACATGTGTCCATAACGTGGTTCTTTTCCGGAAGAACAAGCAAGCCATACATAAGGCTGCCGTTTTTTAAACACATTTATTTAGCTAACTATAATCGTGAAATTAATTATTATCGTTATTGAACAGCAAACCGCGATGTCGAGAAGTTGCATCGATATGGCAACCTAAACCAAACCAAACCCAGCGCGAAACGACCGACTGCAAAATCACATATTTACAAAACCGAACACCACTGTACCGCACCCCATGTAGTATATACCTGCCAGTAAACACGACATGTTATTCAAATACCCGATGCTATGAGACCAAAGGCGAAGA
Organism: Lepas anatifera; assembly: GCA_034440635.1. NCBI lineage: Eukaryota > Metazoa > Arthropoda > Thecostraca > Lepadidae > Lepas > Lepas anatifera. The sequence continues at coordinate 2,999,504 of JAOTON010001978.1, read as the reverse complement.
AGGTTTAACATCCAAGACACGCTAAAAAGCATCCGGAGGAATTTGAAGTCACTGTAAGGAAGATGGCGATACAGTAGCTACCAATACCAGCCACCTTCCATGCAGAAGCGCAGTTGCATTGGCGCGTTGCAGGACGTCCCACCGTACCGCAGAGGACTTCTGAGAATACTTTCTGACTGGGCAGGGGCAACTGGTTTACATGTCCTTGGAGAGGAGTCGCCTCTAAGCCATGAGATAACCCGACGCTTCTTCCATTAGCAGGAACACACTCCAAGCATTTTTAAATATTTGTCGTCATGCAATTAGGTACTGTGAGATAAACAGTCAATCGAATCTGTATTCAGCGCTGACAGACAGTGCTCAACGACAGTGTTCAATTTCCAAATCGTAAAACCTCATTTAATCGCGACGTCCGACGTTTCGAAACGTCGGACGTTTGAAAAGACGTCCGACCATTCGCTACTGCATCGCAGCCACACCACAGCAACGCTATCGTAGACAAAACTATACCCGATTCCACCCCAAAGCTTCAGCACAAAACCCTAAAACCGAGACTGGCATCGGATTGGCGATGGAAGCATCGAGCGGCGCTCGGCTGGTCGGCGGCTCTCAGCTACCAGTATTGGAAACCGGAGGTGGTGGGACCAGTTTACGGTGGCGGGGGCGGCTCTCAAACCTGTCCGGCGGGGGTGTTAGTGCAGGGCTGAGCTGGCCATCAGCAGCACTTAATCTCCAGCCCGCATCAGCTCGAAGTCCGGTGCCGACTACACCGCACGACGACCAACATGTGCCACGGTGACAGACAGCTGGAGGCAGTGTCGGCAAGATATAGGTACTTTCTTACTATAGGTATTTTCTTTGCAGGAGGAGCCAGGAACTGGTAGTAATTCTAGCCGCATGCCAGGAAGGTTGGGCCCGCCCGTCAAACTCAGGGGCCCTGCTAGTTACAGTTGATTTTGCTGATCTTAGATGGTCCGACAAGTAAGAAAGATCCCTGTTTGTCACAGAGTGCCCTGCTGACCACAAATGGCCCTGCTTATCACAGGAGGATGCACTTTTCAAAGAGGACTGTGCCGGTCACAGCAAATCTTATTTGTTACGGAGGGCCGGGCCAATCAGTGAATCAGGGCCCTCCTAGTTACTGAGAGCCCTGCTGATCAAAGTACCTGCTGGACACCTGCTTAAAAGTGCAGCCCTTTTACTGTGTGGTGTCGGTTGGCGTGAAGAATTACGAAATATCAGCTGCTATTTCGACACCATACAGTAAACCGGCTGTATGGTGTCGTCCCACGTGAAGGATTCCGAAGTATCAGCTGATATGATATTATTTGGCCTATTTTCTCGAGCCCGGAATGGAAAATGGAGTAATTTCAATGGTCATATCCTTGAGCACAATCGTTCATCACCGTCTGGAGGTAAGAGATGCACGAACAAATAATTTACTTTACCGAATTAATAATTTACCGAATTTACTTTCTGCACGAACTAATAATTTACTTTTATGCACGAACTAATAATTTACCGAATTTACTTTCTTACAAACGCCTTAATCACCGGTCTACAAACACTACCAGCCGGTGGAGCCCCTGGGAAAGCTCCTTAAGGAACCGTTGCCATTGCTTTGAACTTTTGAACAGGTCTTCCGGCTGGAGGCGGTATGAATAAAAATGGGCCTGACAAAACGTGATAGCCCCTGGGGAATGAGCCTACGAGCCAGAGTTAGGGCCCAATTTCTAAACGATAATTTTCTTTTTAGATTTCTGAAAAGTAATTTTGTCGACAAAAAGGTTATACATCTGGAAATCGTCAATCATTCTATCTTAAGCTCCTTCAAAATATATCCCTCTTAATTAAAAACTTGGACTTTCGGCCCTATCGGGTCCGAGTTTTAGGCCTGTCGGCACCTGGGTGGGCTTCAGCCTGCCGGCGGCTGGGGATCGGCTTCGCTCCCCAAGGAAAATGGGCACATGCAATGCCTGCAGCCGGCTGGGAGGGCTTCGCTCACTCTATGTGACGAGTTTTGCTTATCCCAGTATTTTTTCTCATGTCCCACTCCAAAAAAGTGTCTGTTTGTCCCGGTGCCTACGTCAGCGTCCGTTTTGTGGTGTCCAAACAATACCCCGAGGCTTGATCGAAGGTCGTGGAGCGTCGAGTGCACATATACTTTCCGGTCACTCTCCCAAGCTTGGTGTTCACTCGCCGACTGCCCACCAAGCAAACTAGGGCTTTAAAATCACTAATGAATGCTTAAAAATATGTCACAAACAAAGTAGAAGAAAAATACATTCTTGCCCGCGGAATCATATACCAGAGACGGTGTTCACTCACAGTGTTCACGCGGTCGTGGCGCTGCATAACAAGATGACGCCTGCGAGTTGATCGAGATGACACGCGCAAAGGAGAGATATTCCGCAAAACTTCAGTGTCTATTTTTCAGAGTATGCATTTTTTAGAAGGAGCAGATCGCGCTGAGTTCTTCGAGATAGGAGAGACGTTACGCCAAAATGTTGAAAAAGGCTGTTATAGGACAGTGATAGGCACAGTCGGATTGAGTGAGCATTTGGTCACAGAAGAAGCAGTGCTGCACTCGATGGGTCCGCGCACCGTAAGATACCACAAGTCCATCTTGCCCGTACGAATCGACATTCTGAAACAGTGGATGGCAGGTGCGTGGATTCTTAAGAAAATGAGTCGGGGTGTCTAGAATTGAAATGTAAATAGGTAGAATATCAATACTAATTTTTGGGCCTTATCAACGTACCCAATGCCATGATAATACGTTGTCGCAACTCTTTCCCGCCGGGGTTTGAACCCGGGTAGGCTCATGGAAAGCGAACAAGCTAATGACCACATCAGAATACTAATTCGTGCCCCCATCAGAATATCAATGGGAATAATATCAAATAAACCGTGCTTTTGCCTTCCCATATGCAGGGTGAGCTCCGTAAAGTTAATTTAAAGTCTTAAAAGGAAAAAAACCGAAAGGTATGGAATATTCTACTCTACTGTGACGTTACGTTGGGGTACCTCGGAGCCAGTGGCGGATTCAGGATTTCATTTTAGGGAAGCTTAAGGACCCCAGCCTCCCCCGAAATTGCCTCAAAATAGCCTCCAGCTACGCAGTTGCTATAGGCGCAAAATTGGTACGCGTCGAGAAAAATCTGACTTCTGGCACCACGACTGCTAGGGTCATTTTACGTCAATTACTGTGCGAGTGTGTGTGTCAGCATGTTATGGTTTCAGGGCATCTCAACTTCCAGGGCTATACAGCGCACCCCATTTCTGCGAACCTTATACCAGGGGCAAGGATTTGGAAATATTCTGAGGGCTTCTAAATTTGAAACAATGCCAATAACCGGTATATTGAAAGGAAAACTATAATCTAAGGTGTTTGTTTGCCTTCCCATAGGTCTGCTAAATTCTACAAAACAAATTCAAATTCCTTAACATGAGAAAAGCAAAAACATTAAGGACATTTCAACAGGCCTTGACAATTCATAGAGGTTGCCCGGGCACCCCCAGATATATAAATCACACCCCTGCCAAACACTTTCAATTGAGTGCAGAGCATTTCTGAGCGCCGGATCTGAAGTTCGGCGGCACCTCTGACAACAGGGCAGACTCTACTCACCCGAGTGCCGTTCAGCTGGTTACTGCGCTGCATGAGTACTTGGTATTCCTCCTCTATTTTGCTGTACTTGGGATCGGTGTTGCGTGGCGTGAGGAAGTCCTCTGGCTCGGGACTCTCTGGACTCAGGCCACCATTCTTGTGCTCCTTCTTGTTGAGTGCCTGCGAAACGTTATCATAAATCCGTATTATCAATCAAAATTAATAACTGAAACTGCGGAGTACTCATATAAGTACCTGCTGTCTGCTGAAAAGATAAAAACTGATGTGATGAGATATAGATACCGATCGTATCGCTAACTATGTTCCAAAGTTTCACAAACCAGAAAGTTGACGATAAAGTTGAGAGGTAGGTACAAAAAAATTATCACTGAGAAGACAAGAACAAACACACAACTGTGAAAACAAGGAACTTCTATGCAAACGTCGGAATGAGTGCTGTTTTGACATTTCAAATACGCATAATAATCACTCAAGAGTTAAGCCCAGTCCTTGTACCGTCAGACCATGCATGCACCGCTTGAAGTAACAGTTCACCAGCACCAGAGCCGAGTCTGCCCTTCTACATTTACCAAAGCCTTCGGCGTCTGCTCATCGCCGCCTAACGACATGCGCTAATCTCAGTCCCACATGTACCGACGGAGGGCTGTGCCTGAACATTTCAGGTGACGTCACTCTTTCCTTGAAGCTTCTCTGAATAAGAAGCCATAGAGACAAAACCGCAGACTTCCCGGGTCCCGTTTCTGCGTGCTTCCCAGGCTTCCGGTCCCGGCTCTCAGGAGGACTTTCACCACGGACAGCGGCCGTGAAGCTGCTAGGAGTGCTTCCGCCGCGGACAGCAACCGTGAAGCTGCCAGGAGTGCTTCCGCCACGGACAGCGGCCGTGAAGCTGCCAGAAGTGCCTCCGCCACGGACAGCGGCTGCAAAGCTGCCAGGAGTGCTTCCGCCACGGACAGCGGCCGTAAAGCTGTCAGGACGCTATTCCGAAATATGCCACCTCATGGGTTGTGCGCCACGCTGTAGTATCGTGCCCAACCAAAAAAAACACATCCGAAGTCACGAATCGACTTATCAGATGATGAAATACATTCACAGCAAACGATTCGCTTGCCGGGGCGGACGGCCAACCCGACACGTACCCGTGTGAGGAGCCTTTCGCAGGCCAAGAATGAAGAACTGCATAAAGTTTTTCATTGAACAAGTTCGTATTAGAGTGTATATGCGAGCGTAAAAAATTCATGCAGAGAAAAAAATGTTCATCAGTCAGTTAATCTCGCGATTTTTTTTTCTGGAAAAGCTCGATTTTGAATCAACGGCCTTCCTTCAGGCAATGGGGCAGGATGAAAAATATATATCCGTTTCAGCTTTAGGAAGGATGACCCACTTATTCCATCCCAGAACTGGAAGAAAACGGAGCCCTCTGGTACCAGCTACGCCATACAGATCGCACGCTGCACTCGCGTGTCGCCAGACCCAGTCACTATCTCTAACTGCGGAGGAGACGAGTGTGTTATCGGTGTCGCGCCTCTGACAGCGCCGTGGCGCCACGTCGGCTGTGTCGCCGTGCTGAGTGTGCGGGCGCCGTCCACCACGTCTGAGTGTGAGGGCGCCGTCCTGCCACGTCTGAGTGTGAGGGCGCCGTGTGCCACCGTGTTGAGTGTAGGGCGCCGCCCGCCCCCATCAGCTGCGTTGCCATGCGAGCGTAGGGCGCCGTGTACCACGTATGAGTGCAAGGGCGCTGTCCCGCCACGTCTGAGTGTGAGGGCGCCGTGTGCCACCGTGTTGAATGCGAGGGCGCAAACCCGCCCCATCAGCTGCGCCGCCGTGCTGAGAGTGAGGGCGCCGCCCCCCCTCATCAGCTGCGCCGCCGTGCTGAGCGTGAGGGCGCCGTCCCGCTCCATCAGCTGCGCCGCCGTGCTGAGTGTGAGGGCGCCGCCCCCCCCACATCAGCTGTGCCGCCGTGCTGAGAGTGAGGGCGCAATCCCGCCACGTCAGCTGCGCCGCCGTGCTTATGCAACCGGTTTAAGCAATGGTCTGACCGGCGACCGTCTAGCCATATCAAAAACCCGCCGTGGTATCGGCGGCCACTCCCACAGTCCTCCTCGACTTTCCGCGGCGCCACAGAGACGTCATACGTCGCTATCTATGACGTCATACTTCGCCTGTGACGTATGTAAACCTGATGGCAGGACTGGCCTTGGGGGCGTCTCGGACAGCGCCGGACCCTGCAGCAGACAGCTATCCAGTGGAATCCGTTGGGTGCAGCATGTCCCCACTAATCAGGCATTTTCCGTGAATGATTAGTGATGTTTTCCATATTCATTGACCGAATTAACCATCATACATGCACAACAGTAGGCAAGTGTCTTTAACTTGTTTTTTTTTACCAAACCACGCATATTGAATTAATGCTTTTACGAAAACTATCCAAAACAGTCAACTTTGAGGTGTTCCCTGCCGTAAATTCCTATTTCAAAGTCCTGCAGGTGTCAAGTGAACAAAACCGTTGCGAAATGTTAAATGTGCATTCCTGATACGATGCGATCATAATAATATGCTTATTTTAAAGGCCAATTAATTGCGGTGGCAGAACCTGACCAAGAAATGGAGAATAAGCTCACAATGAGTTGCGGAAACTCATAAAAAGGCCCAGAAGCCCTTGCTGATTGCAAGATTTGGAGCTTTTGTTTTGTCTTTAAAGCGCCATCGTTCGTCTCATTAGATGCAATGGTTAGATGGACTCAGGGAAGACTAGCATTTGGCGCGGAGGGGAGCCCTACTGGAATGTACAACAGTACAAGGTCAATCAATGCGTCTATTTTGCTTTGACAGTGAAGAGGCTTTGTTCACAGATAACACCAAACAGAAAAAGGAACCAGCTTGGTTTCAAAGGGGGCCCCTGTGACAGGGGAGAAAGCGGAGAGATATCAGGCTAACCATATGATCGTGCATCACGCTGTGTTCCTCTTTCTCGATCGGTAGGGTAAGTGCAATTGAATATTGATACTATCCTTTCAATAGGACCGCTTGCCTTTTCTGTACTGAGCGCTCATATTTTGCGTTCAGGGCATCCCAGAACGTCCTGCGGACGCGATGAAGGAAATCTCCAAAAGCCCCTTTTCTGTTTAGTCGTATCATATTACCGGGTTTAAAAGGATATTTTGTTCTGACCATGACCTCAATTCAATTCCGCTCGCAATTTATCTGAATAAAAGGCGATACAATCATTGACTGTAATCAAAGTCAGATTTCAAAGTTTGAGAGATTTTCAGATAAGTAAAATCCTGTATTTCTGCTATTGTTGGGGAAAACTGAATGTAGAAAAGTGGTCATGTGGAGTAAAATGGTCTTTTAGGGATAATTTTGCCTCAATCATTTAGAATGGTTGCGTCAGAAGAAACGTGTCCATGCAAAAGTGGTGGCAAAAAGAGGAAAGGGTAGATTCCATCAGGCTTTTTCATCGTTTCTCGTCTCAATGAATATGAAAAATGAGGTGTTTGGATGACTGACAAGGGCGCCTAGTCACAAAATGAGCAATAAAGAGGCGAAGGGTATGAACGCCCGATTTCTCTGCTGCTATTCGGGGCCAGTGATGGACCTAGGTTTTCGCTAAATGGGAGGAAAGCGCAGATTAGAAGGGCGGCATCACTCTTAGACATTACCAGGGACGCTCATTCTCTCAAATTGTGTGTGTTTTCTTAAACTTTGGGTGTTTCAAGCCTTATGGGGGAGTAGCGAATCCAACCTTGCAGGAAGGGCACCGTTGTTTGAAAAGGGGCGGTGACGTAGTCGAACAAGGGTCGAATGAGGGAATTACCCGATTTCACGGGGTATCATCGAGATGGGGTCCCCAATGTTTGACTTTTACTCACAGACTTCAGACACTTAGCACGCGTGTTTGTGAAGAGAGCCAGAATCACTAATCGAGCTTTCGATGATGAATAAAATCTCTTGTTCGATAACTTTTTTCATTTTCCAATTTCATCCCACGTCAGCATCAAGGTTATACCTGCGGCGCTACCAACACTGGCACTATTGGGAGGGACATTAAAGAGCACGTTACACTTGTTTAAAGAGCCCCCCAGGCTTTGAGCCCGGGCCACATGGCTAAGAAGCAGAAGCTCTGTCCGCTGAACCACGTATCCCATCGCGGTCATCAACGGCTGTTTTGTTACCTATACATAACATATGCATGCCACACCAATTCATTATGTTGCATCCGTTCTGCTCAAGAGAAGTGGGGAACAAGGACAAACATTTTACCGCGTAATTCATAACATTTTTCCTGTATGCAACCTTCTGACCCATGCTCTCACGAAAGATGCACGTCTGATCAGGCAACATATATTCATTAAACCTAAATTCATAATATAATGCAATATGTTTTTATAAATTTAGTTGTGAAATTCGCCTAAACATTATTGTGACTTATATTTGTCACTATGAACATAACATATATATATATATATATCTATATATATATATCTCAAGATCACCTTATTTCCACCAGAAGTGAGCTTTATACATTGAAGAAAGACTTCAGGAATAATTTTACCCCGGTCTTCCTACCGGTACAGCTTTTTGCACAAAAGAGGCTTCGTCCGTCCCCGTGGTAGTTGATAACACAAAAAGGAAGTACGAATAAGACTACTACCAGTTGGCGGGGCCAGCCAAAGGTTCCTGACGGGAATGACAGATCAATTATAGTATTAAGGGAAGTGAAGACTCGGGGCACAGGCTACCCTACTCCCCTCTTCATGCTCCCTTCGCTTCAGTCACTTCTGACCAGCACTGACGTCAACATAGTTACATAAGAAAAAGTCGTACGTGTAGGTATACTAATACCAACTGATAAAACCTCGCACGCGACTGCCTTCTGAGACATATGGCAGCGCCGCGCGTCGCCAGCCCAAGTGAGATCTGTGCAAACAAACCGACTGACTGAGTTCTGTTATCAGAACCGATACCACCGCGGCGGCCCGACCACAGGCCGCGCCCCCGCCGCATGGCATCTCTAGCACTCGAGTTGCCACAGATTAACGAAACCGAGCAAGGGTTGGAGCTTTCCTCGCTGGGCCTTTTATTGCGCCTCATAAAGCATGACTGTTCCAACACAATAGCAAAAAATAAGCAATTTTGAGGGGTTTATTATATTGAACCACTTCTGTCGAAATCTCCGGACTCATGATGTAAATAATTTCGGTTCCTTCTAGCTGGTTCACGACAATGTCTGCCATTCTGGTACAAACCTACATATTTCCTAGCGGCCACAGGACTTTGGCTGTACAGATCTGGTAATTACGTAACTACTCGATAACGAGGCCCTACATTCAGCTGGTTCTGCCAAATAACGACCAGGAGCTGAATTACCTATCACAACAGGCCCAGAGTGACTGCATTCCCGTCGGCAGCTGCATGGGTCAACAGTTGGACCAGTCACCGACTGTCATTTCCCCTCAAAATGGGCGCTGACACGTGCCCTACAACACTAGTCGAAACAACCTGTCGAGCTTTGATAACCATGCTTTACAAACATGAGAATTAGCCAGAATTCCACACATTGCGCGCCACGCCACCATATAAAAGACATGTTTGTATGAAACATAACGCTTAACTCAATAAGTAGTTTACTCACTCACTCACTCACTAACACGTTTTTTACCCGCTCGGGACCAATCGCAGGAAGCCCTGACATGACTAAATCATCCTCGCACGGCTGCAATAACGCATTTACTGGGTCTCACTCATCGTCGCTTTCTATGGAGTGGGTGAGGTGAGGAGCGTTCGCAGTGGGTAAGGTGAGGAGCGTTAGCAGTGGGTGAGGTGAGGAACGTTAGCAGTGGGTAAGGTGAGGAGCGTTAGCGAGTGGGTAAGGTGAGGAGCGTTAGTGAAATGGGTGAGGTGAGGAGCGTAAGCAGTCGGTGAGGTGAGGAGCGTTAGTGAGAGGTTGGGTGAGGTGAGGAACGTTAGCAATGATTGGGGTGAGGAGCGTTAGTGAGTTGGGTGAAGTGAGGAACGATAGCAATGAGTGGGATGAGGAGCGTTAGCAGTGGGTGATGTGAGGAGCGTTAGCAGGTTAGCAGTGAGTGGGGTGAAGAGCGCTAGCACAGCGCTGTCGGCAGCAGCCGGCCTCGCACTGCCGGCGGCGTTGACGTCATAGCTCTAGTCTGATCAATGGTGACTGGAGCCGGCGCCACACTGACCCGAGCTCCAGCCCGGCGGCAGATAGGCTGGGCCGGTACACCCAGACCGCACCGCTGCACGCCAGGCCGGCAAAACTACCGCCCCGCAGGCCCAGCTCGTGTGGAGAACGCCGCTTCATGATGGTCATTTTACAATCCGAAACAATAGTAGGTTCTTATTTTAGGTACTTGGTTCAAAATAAAATGATCGACATCAGTTTTGCCTCAATAAGCCCACTAGGTGTAATGCGTATTTTGCGACCTTTGACCATTTTGTTCGCTTCCAAGTCATTTTGTCCGCTTCTAAGACATGTTGAGCAAACTGTTAAAAGGCGATATTGATCACACACACACACACACCGATTTCCGAGTCCTATAGACCTGCTCTAAAGGCCCACTTCAAATAACGTTCAGGGGTAGCGTGGGAAAATCACTAAGTCCTCCTCCCAGTTCAACATCGCGAAGACCCTGCTGAGACAAGCTTAAATGAGCCTCGCTTAGACAAACTAGTGGATCCAGGGGCCACGATCCCTTAGAGAAGACCAGAAGGGGTCTTTCTTCCCCATCTCCAAAAGGTTGTCTTACACATCTCATAAGCAGCAAGTTGGGAAAATGGGTAGATAACCAAATCGGAATTATCTACTTTAGCACGGGAAAAAACAAAAATATGCAAAACATGTAGAGAAAACCTGCTTTTAACACCCAGTGCTGGTAGTGAGACTCACAAAGGTGTAAGCCAGTGTTGAAATCAGTATGTCCCACCAAAGTCACTCACGGACCTATTGCGAGACCTCAGTCCCTCCCCCGTTCGCCAGAGTCTCGGCCCAGCCACACCCACATAAACTAGAGTTCTATTTAATGTCTAGACTACTAACTAGATAAATATTAAAAGTTCATAGAAGTGCCAGGGGTCCTCAAAGATAAACACTCGGCGGGCACTCTATCGAGATTCGGGGAAGATCGGAAGTCAATACTTGGGAAGGGGGAGTAAAGCTATAGCGTTGAAAATTCATCACATCACCAAGCTCATCAAAAATTCCTACGATATCTCAAAATTCGGGGCCAGAAATCAGCATGCTTTTCCTCTAAGGCCCCGCTCAGACAACTGGATTAATGTGGGTTCAATCCCCACGGCGGGAAACCGCCTTCCGTATCCGATCTGACCCGGTGGAGAGGATCCTTAAACACCCACGCACATACTCCCTGTAATTGGACAAGTGTGCCTGTTGGGAGTGGCGCTAGTAAAATAAAATAAATAAATAAAACTCTGCGATCGGCATAAACGGTTCAAGGATGAGAGCCTTGGTCGTCTTGCATCCAGCACTGGGGCCCCTGATTACACTTTTTATCCCTTACATTTTTCACTGAGACCGGTCTGCAGCTGGTCCGAAAGATGGACAGATATCCGAATTAAACCAACCGTAGCCAACGCTCAGGGAACACCTTGAATACAGTTCCTGAGATGAGACTGTTATTCGGGGGTCCCAAGGATGCATGTGGTGCCCATCCAGTAAACTTGCTGGATGCCCATCAGAACATAACTCAGCCGCCCTTCAGGTCGCATCCAGAGCCTCCAAATCAGCATCGTCTTTGCTTGGGAGACCCGCTTAAGACCCAAAATAGCTTTGTCTATGGTTGGCCCATTAAAGGAATCTCGTCGACACGTAGACGTCACAAAGCGATATGACAGCAATAACTAAGGTATAACCTTATGGAGGCTGCAGAGCTAACTTTAGACGGATACATTTTTAAGTAGGAATAATATCTTTGAAGGACCAGTACTGGTCACAAATTGAACGTGAGGTTATGATGAACGACAATTTGGTCCATGTAAAGCATCCTGTACTAGGCCTTGACTATACATGTATTCAAACGTCTTTATAAAGACGTTTGAATTTGACCAATTTCAGCTCGAAGCCTTGTGGGTGAAGGAAATGTTGTCGCCAGCGTGACGTCACAGTAAAGGCGGCTCCGGATGGGTGGTTGGGGGCTAGATAAGACTAGTCTGTGTCAGGTCTGACCGCCACCGACAGCTTCCACAGTACCTGGACTACGGCCTGGCTGAGCTGGAACGCCCTCAGAGTACTTGAGGTAGACGCGAGGGGACAGACAGTCGACCCTATCGCACTGTACTGGAGCTTCCCCCGTCAAAAATTCAACAGATAGCAGCCACCCTCCTTCCATTCTTCCATCATTACTCATCAGATGATTCCCCACCATACAAACGCGAGGCATATCGGCAACACTAAATTGAAATCTGAATTGGAAAACGTAAAAACAGTTGCAACATTGTTTCGATTCTGCACCCACGTAAACACTGCGCTGCACGCGATGTCTCGCCAGATAAGTCCCAGGCAGAGGATAAACAATCAACGCACATACTAACCAGATGTCAAGCGTCAGAGCATTCGAAGATTGCAAAGTTCGTATACAAACAATAAGAGGAATGAGGCTTGGAGACAGAGATTGAGCTTTAACACAAACCGAGCAATCGCACTTCAACATTGTCGCCGTAGCGATGGCTTTCGTCTCGGGGTTTGTGCCGCACGTGGCAAGCAGCGTCGCCACGTATTTTATGCAGGGGGAGGGGGTGACTCGACCTGGTGACAAGGGGAGGAATAACCAAAACTTGGAACGTTCTTTTATAGGGGGCAGAGCACCATCGAGACAGTTCCTTACATTGAAGTTGGGCGCAATTATTTCAGTGCACGCTGATGGGCGGGAGAAAAAAGATATTCAGTCGAGTGGCAACATTGTTTGGGGGCACGACCACCTGTCTGGCTGGTTGGCTGGGAAGACGTCCCCTCTATCTCCGTCTTCGACACCTGTGCACGTGAGCGAAGCTGTGGATTTATCCGCCTCTGATCTCAAGCCATAAACACAACCCCAGTCACGCCGAAGCGCTGCTGAAAATCAATGAAACTATGAAACATCGGCTGTCTGGAAAACTGGTCGGGCACCGTACATCGACGGCACCAATATTTGAGAATCCGCTTCGGTCAGAGGTTTGCATCCGACGCAAAGTCGAAGCTGAGTACCGATTATTTGAAGATACTGTGGTGCACGCCGTGCGGCCCGGCCCGAGTTGGCGCTGGTCTGGCCCGGGGATGTTCCCTGCAGCCGTCACCCCCCTCCCCGCCAGCGCGCCAGTCTCGGGCCTCCCAGACCCCCCGCGCCGCTGGGACGGCGCACAGTGAGTCAGAGAGTCTGCCCTGGCGGCCCAACAGAGGTGCTACCCAGGCTGCCCACCATGGAGGTGTTGCCCTGGCTGCAATCCAGAGGTGCTGTCCTGGCTGCCCACCTGAGGTGTTGCCTTGGCAGCCTACCAGAAGTGTTGCCCTGGCTGCCAACCAGAGGTGTTGCCCTGGCTGCCAACCAGAGGTGCTGCCCTGGTTGCCCACCAGAGGTGCCGCCCTGGCTGCCAACCAGAGGTGCCACCCTGGTTGCCCACCAGAGGTGCCGCCCTGGTTGCCCACCAGAGGTGCCACCCTGGTTGAAGACCAGAGGTGTTGCCCTGGCAGCCAACCAGAAGTGTTGCCCTAGCTGCCAACCAGAAATGCCACCCTGGCTGCCCACCAGAGGTGCCACCCTGGTTGAAGACCAGAGGTGCTGTCCTGGAGGCCCACCAGAGGTGCGGCCCTGGCTAAAGACCAGAGGTGCAGTGCACTGAGCGACATGCCATCCTGGTACAGCAGCTGCTCCCAAGTACGGCAGCACTCTCGCCAGGTGAGAGCGGTCCAAGTAAAAACATCCCCACTGCATCAGGCTGTGGCGGCCGGACTAATTCTCCCCAGTTTTAACGGGAAATCACCACTGTGTGGCGGCTTTCACGGACAGCATCTACATGTGCTACAACTCTATGAAGGCTTTAAGGAAGGTGGCTCTCTGAAAACTCTGCTGCAGCTGCTGTCGATGTTCATGTTTGGTCACATCACGCAGCCATCCATTTACACCCGTGCCAGATACACTTATCTCCACTTTTACAGCCAACACGCCACTGCATCCCGCGTTGGGCTTTCATTCATGTTGATGGCCCGGGTTTAAATCCCGAGCAGGCATACAACATGAGGTTCTCCCGACTCCCAATAGTCCCAACAGGATGAGAATTGGGCGACGTCATGTGACCTCAGCAGTTGATGCGTGGTAGAGTTCAAGGCCTTAGCTTTTATAGCCGGTAATAATGAGTGCAATCGTTTTCAATGGGACTGCTAGGTGCTGACATTGATGACCACTTTGCTCGTGATGCGCGTTGTGTATTGGATGTTTCAGCTGCCAAAGGCTATACACTTAGCAAGAAGGCACTGTCTTGAGCTGGTACCCTCGCAAATTTACATTTCGGACGCCTTCAGGTAACCATAACCTCTCTCTCTCTCTCTCCCTCTCTCCTCTCCCTCTCTCTCTCTCTCCGTCTCCCACACTAAAAGTATTTTACACCCTCGAACTACGGGGAGGGGGTGGTTAGACCTCCATTTCCCTAGACGTTTGAAAGTTAAAAACACACACAACAAGTTGCAGCGTGCTGCTTGTGATACAAACTAACCGATGATGTATAACTTTTTATCTTAGGTCGATTGGTGACCGAGAGGTCACACAAATGACCCACACAAGTTGCAATCAGGTAAACAACAGCAGTGGCGCGCTTTTGCGCCACCTTTTGGTGAGGAAACATGACAGAATCTAAAAAATACATGCTCCTCAACATCTCTATTAAACATCTCTGTTAAATCTTATATCTATTGTGACCTAAATACAGACCCCAGGAGAATAAGAAAAATTCCGTTTTCGAATATAGTTTTACATGGGGCTGCATTATTTACTACCCGAAAAAATCAGAATGCGCCAAAAATGTTTACTTAAAGAGCCAAGGGGGTATACAAGAGATTTGAGGCTGGAATGTCCACTCATCATGCTCACTAAAGAACAGGAGAGGCAATAAAACATTATACCACGACTGTTTAAAACCAAGTGTTGACAATCTGATGTTGATTTGAAGCAGTATTGCATCCGATAGTCACACTGCCGCAGTGTGAGCTGTCACTTGTCTCAGAGCAGAGAACTAGGGCTTGGATTTTTCACACTTGAACCGAACATGAATTTCCTAGGGTTTCTTTATATTCTAAATTTGAGAACTTGTATGTTTCAAAAATAGCATTAGGGAGGAATGACCTTTCGCCCTAAAAAATATAGTGATAAGAAAAAATCAAAACAAAAAGAGACAATGTCGAGAATGCTACAAAATTATATAAAAAACTGGGACGTTAGCACCTTCAGTTCAAAATATTTGCAATCGTTTTGAAAGCGTATAAAATTCCAAAGTAGACGACCTAACTGGTCGTTGGGACAGACGAGACGTTGGGAAGCGGACAGCTCTCGACGCGGTCAATCACACCCCATCACCACGGTCAACACGCTGTATTGCGATTGGCGTTGCCATGGTAACAGCGAGAGCATACCCGAGGCAACAGCGCCGACGCCGCCGGCAACACCTGCACCATGCAAACCCTGGAAAGCCACCAGTCAGCCATCGCTGCGTTCGGCCCAAGCAAGCCCCTTCACCGGAAAGAGGAAAACATGCAGACCTCAAGTTCTACCGCCACCAGACCAAGCACCGATCTTTATCATTGCCGCCACCTCCAAAGCTAAACCCGGTTGCAGCTGGCCACTTCTGGGCCCCTGTAACATACCTCCTGAATGTCTTTGTTGGTGCGCGATTCATGCGGCTCGTTGTACTCTGTGTACTTGAGAAGCACTTTGTCCATATCCGTACTGGCGTATTGGAACAGCTTATTTGACGAGTTAAAGATGATGAGCGCAATTTCACAGTCGCACAGCACACTGAGCTCGTAGGCCTTTTTCATGAGACCAAACTTGCGTTTAGTGAAGGTAACCTGTGAACGACATCAGACGGGGTCATGCGAGGTTAGGTCACACCGGTCTCACCTCTATCACATTTCTGTTGGTAAGTGATTCGTGTGGCTCGTTGTACTCGGTGTACTTAAGTAGCACCTTGTCCATGTCAGTGCTGGCGTACTGGTACAGCTTATTGGAAGAGCTGAAGATGATGAGGGCTATTTCACAGTCGCAGAGTACACTCAGCTCGTACGCCTTCTTCATCACGCCGAACTTGCGCTTGTTAAATGTTACCTGCAATTGGCCACTTGGTTAGAACAGCTGAGCACACATACATGAAGGCGGCCGAAAAGTTTGATTAACAAGTCGATACTGTAATTTGACTTTATAATTATACCTGGAGCATTTTGGTGTATAAAGTTTAAGCATACGTTTGCCTTGAGTGCTCGAGTGCATAATCAGTGGATAATTCGTTACTGATCATTTGCAAAGTAGCCTTAGTTTAATCGAAATTTACCTTTATCTAAAACATATCAAATATTAACTATATATATTATTATATTCATATTATACAAAAATATTTCTTTATTAAGTATTGGTTAAAAGGTGCGTTTTGTCACCGCACTCACAGTCATCAGGGATCAGGGACAAATTGATTAGTTCCAATGTTCGGATAAAGTTCGTTTGAACTTAATCCACAAGCTGTTTTTCGAGTAGGAGCTTTCAGTCTGTAATGGAGAGCTGGCAAGACGGGCATGGTAGGTAAGATGGGCGCAGGCTCTGTAAACCAAACCAGCAATGGTATAAATACCCCATTACTTGCATTATTGCGGCTAGGGGTGCCTTATCGTGATCCAAAAACACAAATTTCTAACCTTTGTTGTTGTTTTTCTAACAATTTTAGAAAAACAGAATTGGTGGCTCACCACAACCATTTTCAGAAGTTTTCTTTGTAGCGTTCTGTCTATGTCTGGTCCTATTTTGAAAGCCAAATATGGAAAATTGTGCCACGGGAGAGCGTTAACATACATCAGGTGATGGAAGTTTTATATTACCCCTGCATGGTGGTCGCCAAGAGTGAAATTTTCTAACATATTGATAGTGATACGGGGCAAGACGGGCACGAAGTGAAATATTACATCACCATAAAATAATATAATATTTACCGCTGCTGTTTTTACATGACTGAAGGGAATCAGTCTCAAGAGTGTGCTGCAAACCGGCTTAGGAAATGCAAATCGTCAATTCCTAGATTCAAATCAACAAACTAAAATTCAATGGAGATTCGGAAAAAATACTTGTCTGTCGGCTATTTTGTCGAAACAATGCACTGTAAAATATTTTAGAGCTCATTTTTACTCCTGCGAACTACCTTTAGGGGTACTTCGGGCTTTTGCAGCGTTCTATTGTAAACGATACTGCTCCTAAGAATATGCACGAATCCTAGTATGTTTAAGTGTAAGGACAAATAAATGTTAGTTGAATCATCAAACAAAATTCCATCACAGTCATATGAAAAGCGAGTGAGACACAGTCTCAAACTGGGATGGACTGACTGGATTTTTAGTCACCGGGCTGAGCTCGGTCGGGCTAGCCGGGCTGAGCCAAGCTAGACCGGGCTAGATCGGGCTAGACGGACCGGCGACCGGGCTAGATCGGGCTGGGCCGGGCTGCTAGAGGGACCATTGTCAGGGCTGAGAACTTCAATCCTAAGAATACCGCTTACACTAGAATCACCTTTGACACGATTTTTTGCTTTTTATAAGTACTTTTACCAGCCTCATGCGTCAATTTCCTCGCGATAGATACGGGTTTGCGACAAAGATTTGTAAGAAGTCGGTGGATCCAGGTTTAGAAGGAGCCAGCCCAGGCGCCTACAACAAAATCCTGTCTTTGAGCTTCTGACCCTTGCAAAGGCCAAGAGCATTGCTCTTCTTGGGCAATTCATGTAAGGCGAAGCCAATTTACCAGATGTGGTAAACTAGAAGTCCTTAACACGCATGAAGATATCGAATTGTGGACGGCTTTCTGCAACTAGCGAAGACATGAAATTTAGAGACCGAAACGGGCACCACGTATGCCACATACTTTTAATAGCGGATTCAGGGGGGGGCAACGAGGTTATTGCCCCCATAGACCCCGATTTTTACCGATTTTCTTAAAATATTTTTTTCACGATTTTAGCCCCGTTAGCCCACACCCTCTCCAACCGTCGGGCTAGATCCGGACCTGCACTCTTTTGAGATTGTCTTTTTCGACAAGCATACAAAAATATTTCCCCAGCCCTGTGAGCACTTCTGCCTTTTGGCGGCACCTATTTCCTCAAACAATGTTCGAATATACCCAAATGATAGGTGTTGGATGGTAATAAATAACTGAAAGCCTGGCGAGCTCCCTATCTGGCACTCCGATCTCACCCTCCTTCCCTAAGATAATCAAAGTGCTGAACATGCATGACAGTTGAGCCCGGCTAGTCATATTAGAGGACAGACTTGGCTGGTCTTTCGGCCGGGCTCGGCCAGAGTAGACTGGCCTGGAAGAGTGCCGAGTTTTCGAGTTGATAGTACTTATTCCCAATAAACATACTTCCATACGCAGCATACGCTCTTTTTAACTCACAGGGCAATATCATGAAGCATCATAATCCTTCACATGCGAATGGACCGACCAGCCTAGAGTACAACAGCCCGCAGAGCCTCGGCGCCGGATCGGAACCGGTCATTTAGAATTATTTTTCGGTGCCAGTCCTGCTCAGCACAAAATTCCATCAGGGCGGTCCGGTTTCCGGTGCACCGTTTTTCCCTGGTCTCAAATACAACCATGACCGTCTTATCACCTACGCATTATATGAGTTTATATATATATATATATATATATATATATATATATATATATATATATATATATATATATATATGTTAGTATATTTCGGCAGAATCTTTTCGAATAAACAGCGCCGGTCAAATTTGATTGCCGACGTTGCTTTGGAGATCTTCTTATTATTTCGGATAATTGAGTTAATGATGTTTCTTTCTTCTCTGTTTAAATTGTAAACCAATTCGCCAAAATTCATAAATATGCAAAGTGATAGGATTAGAAGAGTTAAGTTCATATCAGATAAGTAATATTAAACGAATTTTTTCGACCGTTTTCACTTTATTTGTTAAAGCATTATCAAGAAAAGCAATGGAAATTCTATTCAGGAACAACCTAAGTGGGCTCAGAGAGATTGGAACACAAATTTGAATGACATTTTACATGAGCAACAGTATAACAACAAGCTTCGTCTAAGCAGATCAATTAGAAGTACGGTATTTTTTTAGTTGGCAAGATAAAGTTTACATCAGGCAACACAGGTTGAAAACTAAAATAATAAGTATGTTTCTAAAGTACGTATTGGAAAACCTAACAGCAAAATATTCATAATATCGATATTACAGAGTACATAAACGACTAAAATACATTTCATGTTGAACAAATCTAAACCACAATGGAACACACGCCAAGTTTTGATGTGAGCATGATATCAAACATATAACCACACTTCAAATAAGTACAAATAAATACAAATTAACGACCTAATTAAATGATTATTCCTGTGGATAGCTCCTGCCGCTTCTGTGCCTAGGTGCTACTGTAGGCACGGATGCGGGAGGCACAGTATCCCCATCTCAGAGACCATCACTACCGCTTTTTCCACCTCCATCATCTGTACGGTTATGGGTTACCAAGGCTGCCTGCTGCTTGGTGCCCCATAAAGCTAACTTTTCCAGTCTGTTGTTCCGCTGGCTGCATATGGGGGGCGCGTAGTCACGTATGTGTATTGGCTCTGCTATCTCGATACGTCTCGCATCACTTATGAACTATTTCAGTGTTGTCAACAAGGTGTTTTCGCGTGAGGGTAATGTTGTGTTCGGTTTGCATATGTTCTTTAATGGACGGCTTCTGGAGGTGCAACTTTCGAGACAGGGTAGTTAAAGAGATTAACTCAATTATCATTAACTTAGTTATCCGAACCAATAGAAGATCTCCAAAGCAACGTTGGCAATCGAATTTAACCAGCGCCGTTTATAAGAATATATATATATATATATATATATATATATATATATATATATATATATATTTATATATATATATATATATATATATATATATAAACTCATAGCATAACAAATATATAAACATATCGCATGCTAGATTTTGTCGCATTTCGCATTTTTAACCTTCAAAAGTTCAAACATAAGAACACAGGTCTTAAGCACAGACCCGACGTATGATGGAAAGTCATCTCCCGTCTAAGGAGTGCCCTTGTTTCTGTTAACACTGGCATCGTTTGGTGGGATGAGGAGTGCCTCGTCATTCCACGGGCTGTATGTAGGTGGACTGCATAAGCAGTTGCATCTGGTGGCGAGCAGCGTGATTTGGGAGTTCTACACGATTCCAGTACGAACAGAAATTCGGCACACGCTGAAACGGGAGATGGCTTCCCATCATACCCTGGGGCTATACTTTCGAAATGTTCAATAGTTCGACTTTAAATGTGGGAAATATGTCAGAAACTAACATTTACTACAGGCATATATTCAGATTATATATATATATATATATATATTTAGTTATATTTATGTGTAATGCTTGTGCAGACTACTTCTTTATACTTGTACAAAAAACTAAAAATATTAGCTGCCTTAGACGCCAATTCCTCCATGTATAGATATAAATATATATATATATATATATATATATATATATATATATATATATATATATATATATATATGCAGTGTGTGATATTTGTGTTTTTGTGCAGATTACTAGTTTATACTTGTACAAACACAAAATATTGTATTATCTACTGTAAAGCTACTTTAGACGCCAATTCTTCCATTGAAGATTTCAAGCCGTTCTTAGAAGCTACTGTTTATTACTGTTACGTGGCTACACCGAACTGCGGCGGTGGCATAGCAGTTAGTATGTTCACTTTACACGCAGCCGACCCGGGTTCAAGTCCCGGAGGATCCTCTGAGCAAGGGAGCAATTTGGATCCCCGGAAACCCCTTAAACAGGGACAGAGTCGGTGATATAATGTAAAATTAGCAGTTGGTGCGTCGTGGTTAGTGCCCCCCTAAAAACTTGAAGATATCTTTACCAGACTGTAGCCTGATCAATTCGATGACTGACTGAACATATCAGGGCTGGGAACGGCGCTGGCGAAGCTCGTGCACGTGCAAAAGCAGGGCATGTCAAAGCATCAAATTGTTGTCACTTATTGCGTCATAACTAGGTTTTGGCTGATGTGGATAGGTTCAAACACAAACGATGTACGACGATATTCAAAGGACATGCTGCAGCTGCGTTTTGCACTGATATTTTCTTTATGAATGTTGACTATACGGTGGATGTTTTTATTTCATTTTTTAAAAATATTTTTTGCGTTCGCTTTGCCCGGGAACATTTCTGGTTAGTAGCTGGCATTCATAGATAGCTCACGCGCGATATCCAAGGCGAAAGTGTTACATTAGCTGGCACCCTTACGGGACAGTGGCACCGCATTCTACGGTGCATAGGCTGCTCCGGTCTCCCTAAGCCGCAGCGCTCGGCAGAAGCCAAGCCCTCACGTGAGGTCCGCAGGTGGGAGACCGGGCCGGTGCATTTCTTTAACACGCGCATTGACGGGGGTTTTTCGAAGACAGTAGAAAAACGGCGGCGCGTAGCGCCGCCGTACTTGGTATACCTTTTCCCTCATCATTTTTACAACTTCTTTGAAAATTTTAAGGTAAGGTCATCTCAGGTCAGGTCACCAGTACAGGTCAAGTGACCCGACCTCAAAAAAAAGTTTAAGATAGCATAAGTCGGAGCAGGGTGAACTTATACGATTGAAACTCATATCACATGATGGCCCCACCGAGTTCTCTAAAACGTGTTCCGGTATTTTTGATATCGATGACCTAAGGACAGGTACGAGGCATGACCTCTCAATTGGAAATACATGGGAAAAATGGTTTTTACGGAATAACTCAGTACCGGATGGTGATAGAGCATTTATTTTAGCTGCATTAGACTCGCCTGGGCTTTGCGGTTCTAATGATATGCATTTTATATAATTTGACCCAGACCTGACCTCAGGTCAAGTCAAATCCTTGATTTGACCTAGCAAGGTCAAATTATATATTATTCGATTCGGCTTGCTAAGAGGATTCATATAGTTCAAGTCGTTTTGCTCTATCTTTACTTGTTCAGATGTAATGGCCGAAAAACTGAATTTACATGTTATCCCTATGACGGAGCATGTTTTGACCTCTCGTTACCTTAAATGTGACCTGACAAAAAATGGTTCAAATGTTTTCGATGGAGAAGTGGATGGGCAACCCAACGCCGTTTACCGTTTTTCGCTACCTACCGTGGTTCTCGAGATCTTAGGGGGGCGGGTACCCGCCCCCGTCGTCAATGCGAAGGTGGCTCAGACCCCCGTCAATGCGCGTGTTAAAGGCCGATCAGTCCCGTGCACCCACAAACAGGGACGCCGGCTGACACGGCGTTGATTCCACTGCTGCGGCGAGCACTCCCCAGTGTATCGCCATCTCCAGGTTACGAGGCGGCCGCGGAAAATACTTCCACAGGTTAGCCTCTATCCAGGGCCTTCCACAACAAAGCAAAGCATGGCGCCTTTGCCAACTGCGCCACGGGGGTGGCATATATGGTGGATACTTAATGGCGTGGGCACGCGATTTAAATTTAAGAGGGACGGCTTCCCCGCAGCAGTGGAAATGAAGATATTCACACCAGTCTAAAAAAATTGCTTACTCAGGTGCAAATATCTAACAAGAGCAGTAAAACAAATGCCATTCAAAACACATTACGAAGTACGAACCTGGTGGGTTTTGAAGCTGGACACCTGGCTTTTGGGAGGGCAGCCGTTTTTCTCTCAGCTTACCTGTCGGTTTCGTTCGTCTGTGATGCGGGAGATCTGAATCTTCTTGCGCCCCATCTTGTTTGGAACGAGGGACACGGTAGAATGCGGCCACCGGCACTGCCTGCAACAGAACAGCACGTCAGAACCTCCTCGGAAACCCGCGCAGCAGTGCTTACACACATACAGTGCCGATAGCTCCCAAACAACACCGGGAGCTATCACAGTCTAGTCCTGTATGGAATTCTCCATGTTATCATGGCTTTTCAGTCCTAAATTACACTTAATATTGTAGCAAAACACACAAATATGTCACGGTTATTGTCGTCACAATATTATTTACCCATCTCCCAACCAATTCCCATGCCATACCACTGAGCTATACCATCATTTTGTCCTCTTTTACTCCTCCTGAAACTCCATGCCGTGGCCGCTCTAAAACAGAAACTGAGCTTCGCCAGCTCAGTCGTCTACCTGTGGAGCTACGGCATGTGGTGGTCAGTCCCGCGTGTGTTCCGGCTGATGACGTCAGAGATACGTGCTACTGAACTCTGCGCAGGCGGAGCATCGGCCGAGAGCAGGCCTTCAATCGTTCATAAATATCTTGCCTCAAGAAAATCATTTAATTTAGGTCAACCCAGGGACTGCTGCACTGGAGTCGAATGCTCACGACCGCTCAGTTCTTTCACTGTGCTGTGTTGGAGTCAAATGCTCACGTCCGTTAAAGGGAATGTGGCACCATGGTCGAATCCTGGAATTTAGTGTAATTAGACGTACTTTTAGCCGAAAATAATGAAACCACTCATGATTTCTCTGAAAGATGTACAATAAACTCAACATTTTGATTCTTTAAAATACTCCTCTAGGAAAAAATAAATATCTGCCTGTGGATGACGTCATGATTTGGCAACCACTACCATACTCGAAAAGCTTCAAGGGCTTCGATTGGCTGAGGCTCATCGTGACATCAGCATATGTCGTCACACCAACAGCCCTGACAACTGTGGCCTGCTGCTAGGGGTACATGAGGGGTACATTGCAGGTAGATTTTAGCTTTTTCTATGGAAATCTCGAGTTCCAAGACAAATGATATATTGAGTACCGGGTTTTTCCGACTTGTTTTACAACTTGGCTATCTCAGTTAAAATCACATTATGAAGGTGCCACCTTTCCTTTAAGTCTCTTCATGATGCGTGCATAAAAGTTCCGACCATGTTGAACTCGGAAAGCAATTTAGCAATAAGCTCAGTTCTATTATGATAAACTCTGAGTTTGTTTTTCAGTTGAGTTGGTCATATGTTTGACGTATCGGTTTGCCACAAGATATTGTTCCCATTCCAAGATTCCATAAGTTAGTATTAGATGACATTTTGGTATCGGCAGTCGCATGAAAGTGCGAGGCGACTTATTCCGACGTTTCTGTCATGTTTGACTATTCAATACCATTACCTTGACATGAAAGGTACCTGTATTGGATACGAGGTTGTGTCCTTTCCTTTTACGACCACTGTTTTCGGCATACGTACATGTACACAATATTGTCCTCATTATACAGGCTTTAAAATTGCTTCGGATCGCTCATAAATACCGTAACGTATACTCATCCCCCTACCTCATGTAGCGTCCCCTAATCCCCTAAAGCCCATGTGTAACGTTTAATAACGCTGTGGCTGACTTCTTCGCTCTAACACCCCTTTGTTTCACGTAATTTATGGACAACCGCTTTCCCAAGGAGGTATCAGTGCCTGACAACGGGATATGATAGTTGATTCGGTTTGCAGAAAATGAATACCAGTGTCGCCCTTTTGATGGCGTGCTAGCTCCCACACAGTGCCCCCGCAATGCACATTAAAAAAAACTGGATCCAGTCAGATAATTAGGCTGGAGGATGTCATTCGTTCCATGTCCTTCAAACGGTTCCAGCGGCCCTTCAAACGGTCCTACCCTGGAAAAATAAAAATGTATCTGCATCGATGGGAATTGTGCAACTCTCATAGGGAACATTGGGTGGCGTATCTGTTTGACTTTCTTATCATTCTGACGGCTCGAAAATTGACATCTTTAATAAGGGATCGTGCATAGATTAAATAACGCATGTTTTGTTATTTTTTACCCCCTTCCCCGTGTAAAACTTCTTGACACCCATGTATATTCTTTATAAGGCGGAGGCCAACTCCCCATCCACAATTCGTTACGTAATTAAATGACAAACCCTTACCAACTTGATATGTGACGGAACAATACGGGGGGATGTGTGGCTTAGAGGATATCATCTAAATCTCCTAAGCCACCAGTCGCAGGTTAAAGTCCTGGCGGAGCCTCTGAATAAGTTGATCTGATCCCCAAAATCTCTCCCAACAGAGTGAGAGTTGGCGACATCGTATAACCTTGGCAGATAGAGCGTCGTTAAATCCCAACGATTTTTGCTCGGAACATAACGTTCGGTTCTGAAAATTACAATGCTTATGAATCAATTTACCCGCGGATAATACATGGCCTTAGTAAAAAATATTTGAACATTTAAAGTCCTCAATACGCTTCGAAGCAAGTCAATCGGAAATAATAATAGCCTTTATCAGTATTCGCATCAGAATCAGGGTACCTACACTCATCCTTGATCAGTCAAGGCTTTTTATAGTTGCAAGTAAAGCCAGGAGTGTAGATTTTTGGCAATGATTCGGGCTGCCCAATTTTGAAATGATGCCAATAATCCCATGTTTAAATGAGATAGTATAATATAAAGCGTATTCTAGCCTTCCCACAGGCCTGCTGGACTTCACCAAACCAATTTAAAGCCTTGGACATGAATAACGCACTATTCTAAAGGATTTTAACCATTATTTAAAAGTTTTCCTGGGGTGCCCGAGCACCCCCCGGGAAACTTGAAGGGCTAAGAATACCATAGTCAGGATTCGAACAACTCCGGAGACACGTGAAGTTTCTATAGCGCCCTTACCATGATCGGAGCCCACATACGTAGCACTTCATGGTTAGTTTCATCTCATTTTAATGAAATCGATAACACTGTTCAGTTTTATTGCTTTCTTTATGTTTTAGACCAAAATCAATTCCATGTTTGATAACTTTTATCTTGAATATTACATGGCAGGCTTCGTGTTTTTTAATGTGCTTTTCAGCAAACTTATTCTTAGAACTGCTGGTCGTTGGTTGGGTGCCAGACTTTTCCCAAGCCATCTATATTTTATCCGTTGTATATTTATGGGCCCCAGCCCCACAGAACATACCACTCATGCCATGGCAAGCTGGGATATAAAGACTGACATATAAAGGCTGACATAGAAATGGCGATAAGCGGACATCGATGGTATGACTTCTCCTTACCGTGACACCCTTAATGCAAATGTGAGACGTCAATCTCCGCAGAGTCTTCTCAGTAACGCAGGCAAGCACCAGGAACTCCATAAGGTGTAAAGAGTCATTTCAGACTTAAGAAATGGAGCATACCTTTATTCAAATATTTAAAAAAGCAGTGAAAAAGCATTAAGCGCGACGTACATTTCCTGTCAGTGCGTCTCTACTCCGACATTAAGATACTATCAATGGCAGAATATCAGCCCTCCTATTCCGGTACAATGGAACATACAATGGGCGAGATATCTGCCAGGGTAGCTACCGGTCCTGTGGCGTCATCCCGAGTACCCCGGGTATTACTAGACCCTGCACATTTATTCCAGAAATCAGATGGCCTTTCCAGGCATCAAAGGAAGCCCTGACAGGAAGCCGGTGCTCGGAACCACGCCGATAAGCCGGAAGCACGGTCATGCGAACAGTCACATGGTGAGCATGCAATAAATCTAAGGCAAAAAGAAACTTAACAGAAACAAAAGCAGATAAAACACAAAATGAGGAGCGCAAGCAGCTCTAAAGTGCCTTCGACATGGACATCTCTACCGGGGGAGGGGAGGCTGGGTGCCTCGTGCTATCGGGAGATTGGAAATACTTCCTTCCACTTTTACCTGGAATTATTGAAGCTGCCTAGTCTAAGGACACAAATGTTCCATTTTGCTATTTTCATGAGGCTGCAGCGGTGCCTAACTAAACAAGGCGATGGACCTTCCGATCTAGTTCCGAAAAACTAAGGCCGAGTAAACAGTTAAATCCTACTCCACGCTTCAGAACCCGAGGCGATGGCCTTAATCTTCAAGTATTTAATCCTCCTTCACTGATAGGAATGTCTAGTTGTGCTGAGTGCTTTCCTGGATAACACACAGAAAAGAAATGGGAATCATTCTGCCGTGCACAAGAAAAGGGGATCTCAAATGCAGTAAGAGATGCCTTTTTCCTTTGCACGGCAGGCTTTCACCGAGATCACAGTAAATTCACACAGAGTATCAGTTGGCTAATGACATACCTTGAACGTAATATCAGCAGCTAGTTTCCGGCTGCTGCTATATCGTTCTGCCCAGGCTTCCATAAAGATAACAAAGCAAAAGGGCAACAGCAAGATGAGCGGCCATAGCTTAGCTGGTGCAGAAGTATTTTTTTGGCAGCAGCCGCTATCTTTGGGGTCAAAGCGAAAGCTTAACGTAAGAAAAGTGATATCTGTGACGTCAGATTCGTTGAGAGTGGACCTTTCAGCATTAGTTCAGTGTAGTTTTTCTCCGCAGCGGGAGCCGATGAACGTTACGACTACATGATCATTTACGCAAGACCAGCATTTCTTACTTGGCGCTCCATTTGCATTGATGTCTACAGTCAGCTAAATCCGAGGCAAGGCCGACGTCCGATGGTTTGTTTATTACACCGAGTTCTTTCCCTATGACACAGTAAAGACACAGTGGACATAGCATTCCATCTCTGGTCCAGAACAGCGTCGAAAACGGACCACAGAAAAGCTGCCGAAAAAAACCTTGGTTCAGGCTACAGAAGACATAATTATGAGAAAATACAGCTTCGTGTTCAATGTAAGCGCTTCCCTCAAGTCTATTGAAAAACCTCTGACATAAAGAATAAAAACTACGCCGACATCATGATAGTTAAGACCGTTATGAAACATCGGGCAGCGCAATGTCAGAATTTAAGTTTTCAATGCAGTCCTGTCGCTGAGACCACCTGCAAATGAATAAACTGCACCCAGTGAAGAAAAAGCTTGTGCATAGAAGGTAATTACTGATGGTGTTCGAAAAAAGCGATACATGAAAACTGATTCCTTAGAAATCCGGTCCATCCTTATTAAATAAAACATTGCAATTTCCCCTTAAAAACAGTATATTGTCCCATTAAACAGTCATGCACTAAATCGCTTCAGGGCCCGGACTTAACCCAATTTTTGCAGCCTCGTCTTCGACTCAATGTAAAAAAGTATATATATATATATATATATATATATATATATATATATATATATATATATATATATATAATATATATATATATATATATATATATATATATATATATATATATATATATATATCTATAAGTGATCTTACCTACATAAGCTATAATATGCGCTTGTTCTACATTACTGACATCAAAAGGTAGAGTTCAAAGTGACCGCATTGGGTGGTGGTAGTATCATGCCATACTACATTTTTTTGTTCATTTCCTGAGACCGTTTCCCTTCTAGAGACCGACAAACATTAAAGCGATGTGCATGTAAAAAAACTGGCTACAATGCACAGCCACGGCAGGTAAAATGAGCCCGAGGAGTACATAAGTGAGGTAAAAAATACAGCCAGCACAGTTCAAATCTTTAGAAATGAAGGTCGAAGCATTGAACCAGACTACAAAAATACAGCCGCTATATAAAAAGAATGCCGCTTCTTGCCGCATATGCCGCATATTTGGTTATTGTGGCAAGCCTTGGTGGTAATCCAATTGAAGTCGTGTCTTTTGTTTTGTTTTAGAAACAGAAAGCAGCCCAAGGTCTGCTACCATGCCATTCTTCTTCCGCCACACTCACTTATCACTTGTGAGAAATTCGACCCTGTGGAGACGCGCTCACAGTGACCCAGGGCCTAGTATGACTTCTTTTCAATATTATGATATTCCAACCATAAAACCACAATGCACAGGGGCTAGTAGTTTAACGACGCACCAAATGTCAAGGGTGACAGTGAACACTATCTAGGGGACTATCTATCAAGGGTGGTGCTAGCCCACCACCGTATGACGGGGGTATGCCAGCATACTCGTATAAACATATTACTATGCTCATGTCATAGGATCGATTCAACCCCACGGCGTCAGATGTCTAACATACAAACGCATCTTTCCGGCGCATGGGTAAAAGTACGCCGAAGCCCAATGAACATATTGAACCAATTCATATAGCTAATGGTCCACGGAACTCCACCTATGCATATGGCAGCCTAATGTAAGTAGTCTATACATGTTTATATTCAATTGAGCGACCACATCATGTATAAGTGATGTGCAAAAAATGAGCAAAAGCGCATTTTGGTGCCGGTTTAATGTTGCACATCACACCCTAACGATGCAACATATCCGACTCACTGATTTAAAATTCATCGTATTTAGCGGGGGCGGGTCTCGGGCCCCGATACACCAGTTCGTGGAAGCACGGGCGTCGCTGTTAGTTGTGGCGGCATGGAGGTAAAACTGACCAAAAAATGAATAAATAACAACGGTGGGGCCGACATGGTTACGGTTAACGGTAATGGCATGTTGGCAGTCACAGGCAGTATTGAACGCTGATGCCACCTGTCAACTCTTTATGGCAGACGTCTGCACGGGAGCATAAGACGCGCGTTTCTTCAGATGGCCAGCTCAGCTGGGGTTTGCGGCGGTGCTACTGCGCAAACATTGACTGCAGGTTTACAGAAAACGCTGGTTTAGTGAGGATGTCAGCCGAAGGCGTTGTATCAGAGCCAAAGCGCAGATGTGGAGCACTCTAATTTTTCTAAAAATGTTACTGAACAAGCCAAGAAAAAGTAAGACGCCTCCTCAGAATCTGTGCGAAATGCAAGTCGATGGCCTGGTTGGGAGGGACCCTCGCTGCGGCGGAGCATACGCGCATACGCCCGCAGCATACGCGTCGGAAAGTTGGCTTGTCCCCTCTTCATAACAAAGTTAACAATTTCAGCCGAATCGAGATTAAACCGGTCACTTTTGTAACCAGCCAGTACGACGCAAAATAAGCCCATTCCGATGAGATTTTGGCTCTAGCGATTGAAGTCGCTTGTCGGTGGCAGGGTAAAGATTGGCTGGCCCCTCGCTGTTATGCCGGTGGCGACGCCTATGGAAGGCGGTTCCGTCCGCGAACCAGCCGGTCGTTCTCAGCCGGGTACGGAACATTGCTGCTCGTGCAATGGTACCTCCACGATAGCCGCCGCAGTCGCACGCCAAACTAACACACAGATCGTTACGGACCGAGCCGCCACGCCGCTTGGAGGTGTAGAGGCGTACCCAGCCTTCACTTCTGCGGGGGATGAGCTTCACTATTGGTGGAAACACATCAAAGACAGTTAATACGTTTAATTTTTTCAGCCGATCCAGCATTGATGCAGCGATTGACTTGCTCGGGACTGCTCTGTGGGCGCACACCCGTGCAGCGCGTCTGTGCACAGTGCTGCGCCACGCTCCGGTGGACGGCGGCGCGGCTGCCTGTGCAGCACCACCGCAGGCAGCGCGGCAAAAATCGACGCCACCACTGCCGCAACACAGTCAACGGTGCAAATAATGGCCAAACAGACCGTGAACACGACCGGAGCCACAGGACACCGGTCTCCTGTACAGGGCAGCACCGGTCTCCTGGACAGGGCAGCACCGGTCCCCTGGACAGGGCAGCACCGGTCTCCTGGACAAGGCAGCACCGATCCCCTGGACAGGACAGCACGGTCCCCTGGACAGGGCAGCACCGGTCCTGGACAGGACAGCACCGGTCTCCTGGACAGCACACAGGACACGGGGATACGGCACCGGTCCCCTGGAAAGGACACAGAACACCGGTCCCCTGGACAGGACACAGGTCCCTGGACAGTACAACGGTCTCCTGGACAAGGCAGCACGGATCCCCTGGACAGGACACAGGTCCCCTGGACAGGGCACGGGACACCGGTCTCCTGGACAGTACACAGTACACCGGTCCCCGGAAAGGACACAGAACACTGGTCCCCTGGACAGGACACAGGACACGGGGATACGGCACCGGTCCCCTGGGAAGGACACAGGACATGGGGATACGGCACCGGTCCCCTGGGAAGGACACAGGACACCGGGATACGGCACCGGTCCCCTGGGAAGGACACAGGACACGGGGATACGGCACCGGTCCCCTGGGAAGGACACAGGACACGGGGATACGGCACCGGTCCCCTGGGAAGGACACAGGACACGGGGATACGGCACCGGTCCCCTGGGAAGGACACAGAGCACATGACGCGGCAAGGTACACGGGTACACGGGACACGCGACAGCAGAACGAAGGCCCACCGAAAAGTCCTGCGTTTATCATTGGCAGAACCTCTAAACCCAAAGCTCCCAAGAGTAAATCAATAGAACAGGCACAAAGCTAAGAAGGTGAGCACAAATAGTAAAATGCATGCTTTATACGTTTCTTGAAAAATCAGCAACTTAACAGACGGAAATAAAGTTTAAAATTTACTGAAAATTGGAAGTTTAAAGATTAAAAAAAGAACAGAAAAAGGGCCTGGTCGAGGGTGTTGCGAGGTTCAGATGGGATATTCAGCCACCGTGTCCTTGGATGGGTCGCAGTCATACAGTGTTCGTAACGGCGGAAGCAAACACTTTTCTGAAAATGGTACCCTGGGTCGGAAAGGTTGCTGCATTTTCTCATATTTAGGACGACTACTGCTGATTAAGTGCGACATTTTTGGGTAGAAAACTCGCACACCTGCAGTTAAGTTCTTTGAAGATGCCGAGCGTGCACACACCGTCACTCTTCTGTATTCCCAAACCGTTTCAAGTATCATTCCAAGTTGCAAGAAAGATGACAAAAAACTGCCCGAGACCATAGGCAGATCCCAGCCTTCCAATTGGGGAGGGCACCCAATCAGGGGAGCGCACAATCAGGGGCGCCATTCGAACCAGCGGAACAACACTTCTGGATGGCACCATCTACCAGGGTCTTATGGTCGAGGCGCTCCTAGTCGCATCCTAGGGAAATGTGATGGGACGCGACTTTTCAGGGGATACCAAAGCTTGGTCGGAAGGCGGGGATGTGTTTATCATGCTCCCTAGATTTTTTTGTGTGTGAAATGGTTGGCAGGAGGTAAGCATTACTAGAAATTACTGCAGACACTATGCGAGTCTGCTTGATTCAAATGTGATATTGCATCGTGGCGGGAAGTGACTCGAACGAAGTCCCGTCGCCAGGCTGACGGGTAGTCCAGAGGCTGCTATCAAGTTAGGACGGACAAAACCCAGCGGACACATCCTGCTATACTCAGACGGACCACATTCCAGGTTATCCCCGTCAATACTGTATTGAATGCACCCAGAAGGGGGAGAGGGCAGCTTCCTTCGAAGTAGTGATGTCACGATGGCATGACGGGATTTTTCATCAAGTGGGAAGCACGGGAAATATCACCAAAAGCTCACTAGCTGCACAATTACTATGATTATTGACATACATGTGCTGTATATCAGTTGATATACAAGAACTGATTATGCTACTGTGCGTTTTGGACCAAAAACTAGCGTGTTTCTTGCCAGTGACAGTTGCTTTTGGTGGCCTGTAAAATCAGGTCACGTCATACCATTCGGAACAGTATATTTGGTCACAGTAGATGAGTAATAGGCAAATGAATAACATATTCGAATCCTTGTACCCCAAGTATTGTAAAACAATGAATTCATCTTGACCTATTATCCCATATGTCGTATTATTGGATCTAAATTCTACCTTTTGTTTAAAACTCCCATATGCATCGTTATGAATCCCCTCAGACCGATTGAATGAGTTTAAAAAATGAATATTCGTTCCATTCACAACGGGAAAGAGGGTCTGTTCGATAAAATCAAATTCGTCTGGACAACAGGGTGGTGGAAATACCAATTTCCCACCACCCTATTTTCACATTGAGACAACAAGAAAAAGAAAAAAATATAATTTTTTCGAGAAGTTTTAGGGCAAGGTCAGGGCCCTGATCTCAAAATAACTTGGGTTTTGTTTTTAGCTCACACCAGTGTTTGCAAATTTGACCAAATGTAAATCAGAGAAGTAAGGAAGAATTGAAAAATACACCATTCCGAAAATAAGATCACTCGACCCCCAAACACGTTCCTCAAACTTTAACAGGAAGTTAAGTCTAAGATTGGAAGCCCCCTCCCACCTAAAACAAAACAAAAATCTCAAAGATCTGCGGAAGCTTGCACGTCGAGCGGCAGGATATGAGAAGAAAGGTCCGTTCAGTCGGAAGGCAAATTTTTAAAGGTCTTTGACTTCCAAAACATTAATTTACGTGAAATTATGAATTTTTCATACAATCCATCGTCAAAGGCGGCTCCACAATATGGAAAATATGGGGCTGATAGTAATGTTCTCATATATTTCTGTTCGTAGCCCTAATTTTCCAAGGGCCTGTGATAAATGAATGGCTAGGTTATGGTTCCAGACTTCCCAAATTATAAGGAACTGTCCATTATCCCATTGCTCCTTACCATAGATAATGGAAATACGAGGATGTCAGCCATTCTAAAATGTATATTTATGATGCTCTCTTAGTCTTATTGTCATAAATGATGGAAAATGATGCATAACAATGATTCTGGACTTTCATAATTTTTCACGACCCTCATTATGATTCGGAAGAGAAAGTCCCAGGACAATAGAAAAAGGAAATATATGTTCTCATTCTATATACTTTTATTGGTCTCAAGTTGTGTTATGCATCTGAAGATGGGGCCTAGGGTGTGAATTCTACACAAGTTTCAAGGCTAAAAGAGTGCATTATTAATTTTGTATTCGGCATGGGCAGCTCTAGGACATAGCCAGTGAGCTGATCGTTGATCGTGTCCTTGAAGTGTTGGCCCGCCCCGAAAAAATATGTACAAAGCGTTTGCACTTGCAGCCGGTACGGAATGATGGAGTTCCAGGAGGCACTTTCTGCATTCCCCGGAAAGTGGGCTGACCGGTAATGCCGTTGCCATTGATAACCCAAGGCGCTCATGAAGAGCTTTATCGCCTTTACCGTTATGGATCTTTGAGCTGGTCAAGCTTCGAGTTGCCAAATGCTTGATGATTCTTGCAATGACACATTGCTTCACGCCCAGGGTGAAGAACTGCCTCTTTTATAACTTCATGTTCTGGAACAGTGTCGCCGGAACTAATTATTGGTAATGGATGAGTCTAGGTAACTAATAGTTTGAAATCAAGGCTGTAAGTAAATTTTTTTTTGGCAATTAGAAGCACAAAAAGGGTTGCGTTAAGAAGACAGCCAGATCCATATTTTTATGTCCTGAAGACCTTTAAACCCTGTCTGGGGGTCATATCTCCGGAAAAACTGTTGAGGATTTCTTAGGCCACTCTCCTTTTTAGCCAGATTCAAAATAAATGCAAAAAGGTCGGAGGTAGGACATTAGTGGTCCTATTCAGGAATGACTCTCCTACCAAACTGTTGCTGACACCTCCGGGTGTGTTCTAACCGTGCATTTTGTCACAGATAATTAAAAATGCGTATTATTCTCCTCAGTCTGCAGTTGCAGTCGCACACATATTTTGAGATGATACAAAATAGTAACATAAAATTGACAAAAAAATCATACCCTGATCGCTTGACCCTGATACCCTGATCGCTTGACCCATAACCTAATCCTAAGACCGCTTCTTGGACTCGGCGGCATGCTGCACTATTTGCATCATTGCAGGAAACTTAATGATAGTTTCCATATCAATACCATATTAAAAGATGGCTTAGCGTGACATCAACAAGGAAACCCATTGTACCTTGCAAAAGTTAAGATTTCTTGACGAGTCCGGGGTCAAGGCACACGCAGGCATATACACCCTCAGCACCAGTAAATACAGCCCCTATACCAGACGTCAACAACCACTTCGAAAACCTATTAACGTTCTGAATGCGATCGATTTCCTTTTCCGATGTTCTTGGGCCCACCCACGGTGAAGCCCACCGCTCTTGCAGAACTACGACACTACTGTTGTCATCAAGGAACCAACGCAAACAAGGAAAACTGAGCGCCTGTGCCGGCGCGGGCGGGTCGGACCCGGAAAGAACCTGCGGCCAATAGCGGCAATGGTGTGCACAAATGGATTGTTTTGTCTGTGAGGCAAGAAGTGAAGCGCACGCAATGGGCTGCAAGACACTTTACCCGCTGACCCCTCGTGTGATGTTATTAGCCGGTTCCACGTGCGACCAATCATACGTCTCCACGTGCAACACACACTCAGCTGTCATCGCGTCCAGCATCATCGGAAGTTGTCTAATATGACGGCATGAGGTGTCACTGCTTGCGGTATTATCGGATGCTACCACAGGTAGTGTCATTAGATACTGTCGCGTGTGGTACTAGCAATGTCACCACGTGCAGTGTCAACAGATACAGCACGTCAAGAGGATGGGTGGCTTAGTGGATAGCGTTCCTGTCTTCTAAGTCACCGGCCCGGGTTCAAATCCCGGTGGAGCCTCTGAGGGTTGCACTGTCTATCAGCGAAGCGAAAGCGGAGTTGTTCAAACCCTGCAGCATTAATGTATCTATGCCATAACATGAGTATTTAATATGGACAGAATTATTGAAAATTGCTTCCTTAATCTCAGATGACAGACCAGGGGCAGAAGGTTGAATTCTCCAACTGAAACATCGGAAATGGGTCAGGAACGCATAACGCTAAAAGTTTGCGAATGCCCTGAGACGTAAGCTCTGAAAAACAGGCATTAAACAAATTCCATAGCATTACAGTGGGGAGGTCATGGGCTGTACCTGGTCGTAGGTTATCAATATACAAATCCACTTTGCATTTTGTTGTATTTTTGTGTGAAAAATTAGTCTTTAATAAGAAATGCATTTTCATTCTCAATACCGATGCTGCAGCTGACCGTACAAGCGCTGTTGCATTTTTGTGAATATAATAACGC
The DNA here is from genome assembly GCA_034440635.1 of Lepas anatifera. Taxonomy (NCBI): domain Eukaryota; kingdom Metazoa; phylum Arthropoda; class Thecostraca; family Lepadidae; genus Lepas; species Lepas anatifera. The sequence goes on along the minus strand of JAOTON010001978.1, from coordinate 2,963,891 downwards.
TACAACAGAGAGTAACAAAGCTGCAGCGGGTTGTGCTGACACTAAAGCATTACTTCTAGTGTAGCGGCGCTGCGGTGGGGCCCACACAGCTGTGTGATCCTTCCTACTGCGGCACTGCAGTGGCTGACCCACACCTGCAGTCTCCACTGCAGCTACTGCCCGCAACTGAGCACAACTCGGCAATCTCGCTCGCTGCAGCTGTTAATTATAACAGCGGACACGGCTAGTGACGCGCGCTTACTCACAGTTAGCAGAGTAAATGCCGGAACACATGCGATGGCCGGGGCTGCTGGCAAACACACAATTGTCGGTTTCACCCCGGACAGGATCCACCAACTCAGCAAAAATGTGCAGACATTCAAGAGCCTTAGCATGCAGCCGTGTTGGGATTCTCGGTAACAAATTGCACAATCGTTGGTAAAATTGACATCAAGCTATTATAATCAAGCTGTTTGAAAAACAAGCCAGTCCACGCACCCGCTCTGACAAGGAAGACTCATACATTGGAAGGAGCCTGAGAAAGACGTCCGACGAGAAAGAGGCGGACACGACATCGTCCGAATTGATGGCAGTGACCCGCCCGTGTCGGCTCTCATCAACGACGATGTCCACGGTGACAAAACATAGAAACGTTCGTTGCTATATGACTGCAAGTATGCATGTGTTGAACCGAGACTGTTCAGCAGTTTTAGTAGAGAGAGAACACATTCTTTGACCTCTCAAGACCTAAAGATTGGCTTAGTCGGAATACGTGCACGGTTGGGAACCCCAAAGTGCCACCATCAATTTTTCCGAGCCGTTGCGAGAACTGTACGGAGCCAAAACACGCTCCTTGTCAACATATGACAAGATTGATGAGCGCCTAGATTGGCGAAAAATAGGGAAATAGGCCGATATTTGTTTTTCTACTTACAAGCTTTTAAAGGGAACGTGGCACCATAGTGCGACTCTAGACCGCAGTGGTTTTAGGAACATTTCGTATTTAAAATAATGAATTCAGACTTATTTCTGCTGGCAAGTGGCTAAGGAGCCCTATATTCAATATCAATTAATCTTCTTTTACTAGAGGTAAAAACTCTCCCTATCCGCGGGCCGTCATTATATGGTAACACTTTGCTCCAAATTGAACCTCATTATTTGCGCCAAAAGTTAATACAAAAACAAATGAAACATTTTTCCGTAGAACAGCTATTAGCTACCTTATTCCATAATACTTTTCGCAGATAGTTTGCTTAATAATTATTAATACAATACACTTTCTACGCAAAACTAGGCCAGGTATCTACAAATAAAACTAGACCATTGAAATTCTGACAAGGACAGCATCTATTTACACTAGCCACTATCTCTTATAAAATATGCCTTGCTCGAATTTGTTGATGAATTCATACAGTATACATTATGGCTGAAGACAAAATATTACCTGTAGCTATTCATATGTTGTTAATACATGCTTACCTTTAATGACAAGAGTATACTAGGCAGGTTCGTTTTGTTGAATATTAGGTTTCGAATTTTAACGTTTTACTTTAAAGCTTGTCTAGATAGATGCCATGATAAAACTGCATCTCATGAATTAAAATCATTAAACTGAATCCGCCTCTCACGATACGTTTCGGTCAACCTGTATTAATCACCCTTTCATCTAGCCTGCACCGTGTCACAGCACTTTGCGCCTAACGGGTTTATGTGCTGGCTGCAGAAAAATATTATGAAGAATAACTTACCTACCTCAAAACTATTTATCAATTAGTCTACCTCACCACAAATCAATTAAGATCAACCATTTATACTACGTTCTCGGAAAGCTTGCTGGAGGTACGGCGCCATGATGTATATATCAGGGGAAATAACCCAAGGCCTAGATATTAATAGTGTCAAGGAAAAAGTGACAGGTGTGAGAAAAAATCATAAAACCAGCCCTAAATAATATAATAAAAGAAAATAATAATCGTTTAGCTCATTTTCATTCTTATCCGCATTGCTCTTAGCCTCTTTGCGTCCTTCATTGTAGTTTCAGTTTAAACATGGAGTTTTAGTTGACACACAGTTTTAGCTTCTGCATGAAGTTTTAGTTGGTACACCGAGTTTGTCTCTTTTGAGAAACGTTTTAGTTTATTCTCAGGTGGTCACGTCTCATCTGTGCTTTTGCACCCGTTTTAGGTAGATTTGTTCTGTTTGTTTTGCTAGTTGTTCTTCAGCGGTGTCTCTGCACATATCTGCAAGGGCGGACGCAGACCCGAGTTTGGGGGGCCAAACCCATGTCTGCCTCTCTTCCTGGGGGGGAGTGGGAGCGAAGAATTTTTGCTCTACAGACCTAGTGTAAACACCTTTTTCGAAAAAATTTTCGGCGTTTGGCGGGGGCAAAAGATAGTTTGCCCCCCTCCAGCGCTTTGGGGGGCCATGGCCGGAATGCCCCCCTGCGTCCGCCAATGCATATCTGTTGAATTGTTTAAAGTATATTTCTAATATTTGTTAGCAACTGTCTTTCAGGAAGTTTTTGCGTAGGTTTTAGCTTTTGATCTAGGTCTGGCGTTTTTATAATTGTCTTAGATTTCATTCAATTTATTTTCGGGTTAGCTTTTAAAGCTTTTTTTCTCACACCTGTTGCCTTTTACTTGGCTCTTTTATCATATAGGGCCTTAGGCAATTTGCCCTGACATATTCAACCATTTATAAACCCTTTTCCTTAGCCTGAGCCTGAGAAAAAGGTTAAAAGAAAAAATGAATTCATCAATAGTTGATCCTCATCTTATGACGAGAGGCAGATTCATTTCTAAATAGTTTTTGGGTAGTTAGGTTATTATTGATACTTTTCTCCAGTCATCACGTATTTTCATTGAGCGCTTAGCGCCATGACTCGGTACAGATTGGAGAAAAGGATACATCGATGGTTGATCCAATCAGTGTATCATGAGAAACGGATTGATTTTTATTATATTAATTTATGAGATGATGTCTCATCACGTCATCTGTCTAGACAAGCTTTATATCTAAAGCTGGTTTTTTATAACCCTATTGGCTTTTAGATCTCAAGGGGACCGGCCCGATCCCCAGCGGTGCACATTCAAGCTGGACTTCTCCCCAGTGCCGGTGTTAGAGGTGGACAGGGAAGGCTACTCAAAGCTAAGTCCAAAGTCACATATCAAGGACAAAGGTCAGATGTTAAGATTTACAGCTGAGAGAGTGCTATAGTTTTGCATAAGTTACACTATAGGAAATATGTTGTAGGTCACCGTCATGACTAGATTGGAAACTTATGATCTCGTTTGACCTAGAAGGCCACCGAAGCCAAGGAGCAGCTCGAACTGAAACGCTAGTTCGGACTGATTGAAGCTTTGTGTGTGACGCTCTTTCACATGGTTCTACATGCGCACCAAGTTTTATCGAATTCCGAGGGGGTCGGGTAAGAAAATCCCACTTCTTGATTGATTTGACCCGTATACACTAATGAGTATAAGAGAGCTTCAAGTGACGCACTCGAGTACCAAAAGCTCTGCTGAGAACATCGACCACGGAGAACTCTCGGCAGACAGGCTAATGGTCGGAAAACTTGATTGGTGAGGGCCAGGAAGACGATGGTATCTCTGTGGACGGAGCGCGGCCGGCCGTGGCAGGCTGCCCCACCGGGGCGCGGTGGCCGGTGGTAGTTAGCAATTCCCACTCATTGTATTTTGCATGAGACGACTACGAGGAAGCTGTCATATATCCTGAGCAGTGGTCATATGCACTAGAAATTCGCGCTCCTCGCATATCAACTTATTTGTGATTTTTTAACAGAAGTCGTATGAGAAATACATCATGATGTTGATATCCCCAATTACGTACTATACTGACTATATTTTGATTTTTAAATACATCAGCAGTAGGTCAAGAAAACGACGGTCGGTTGTCCGGGCATGTGCCGCTAAAAATAACTGGTAACCTGGCCTGAGCAGCCCTGATTAACTGAATGCCGGAGAACTGGAGGGACGGGTGACGGGTCTGGTGCGCTGCGTATCTGCGGTGTTGCGACCCGGCACTGGCCGAGGGTTTGGTGCGCTGCGGATCTGCGGTGTTGCGACCCGGCACTGGGGAGGTCCTGGTGCGCCGCAGATCAGCGGTGTAGCGACCCGGCCAGTACCGGAGAATCGGTCGTCCCGCTACTCATACAGCTTGCCAGAACTCCCAAACTTGAGGCGAGAGATCCAATTTTTGGCAGAATCTTATATAACAGCAGCGCAGAGCCGTGGCGAATCGTTAGGACAATACAGATCCAGACCACACATTAACTACCCGGCTCCCCCAGATACGACACAGTACTATCATTCTAGTGTTCTTTTTAGCGTTGCTGATCTCTTGACTCCGCTTGAATTACTCTGCTTGAAAAGACGCATGAATAAATTTGACCACTATCAGTCCCTACACAACTCGGCTGGGAGAGCGAAGGCGCTTGTGTTCCACGGCAAAAACCGGTCCAGATGTACCATCCTCTTAGCTCGCCACCACACGAGCAAACCGTGCACAGGGCCTGTTATTACATCGGAGCTAAAGTTTCCCAAGAAGCCAGACAACGTCCATGTGGTTTTGCGGAATCACAGATCGTGATCGGATTCTTGGGTAATAAAATACCTCGAAACGGGATTTTGGTTTATGAAAGAAAAGCTATTTCTAATATTCTCCGAAAAGCTTAATACTTAAAAAATGAGCAGGTACTTAGCGTTCTCTCGATTTCCAGGGACTGGAAAGGAGTGAATATCCAGCTAGAGAGAAAGAGAGAGAGAGAGAGAGAGAGAGAGAGAGAGAAGAGAGAGAAGAGAGAGAAGAGAGAGAAGAGAGAGAAGAGAGAGACAGAGAGAGACAGAGAGAGACAGAGACAGAGACAGAGACAGAGACAGAGACAGAGACAGAGACAGAGACAGAGACAGAGACAGAGACAGAGAGACAGAGAACAGAGAGAGAGAGAGAGAGAGAGAGAGAGAGAGAGAGAGAGAGAGAGAGAGAGAGAGAGAGAGAGAGAGAGAGAGAGAGAGAGAGAGAGAGAGAGAGAGAAGAGAGAAGAGAAGAGAAGAGAGAGAGAAAAAAGAAAGAAAAGAAAGAAAAAAAGAAGAAAGAAAAAAAAAAAAAAAAAAAAAAAAAAAAAAAAAAAAAAAAAAAAAAAAAAAAAAAAAAAAAAAAAAAAAAAAAAAAAAAAAAAAAAAAAAAAAAAAAAAAAAAAAAAAAAAAAAAAAAAAAAAAAAAAAAAAAAAAAAAAAAAAAAAAAAAAAAAAAAAAGAAAAAAAAAAAAAAAAAAAAAGAGAGAGAGAGAGAAAGAGAAGAGAAGAGAGAGAGAGAGAGAGAGAGAGAGAGAGAGAGAAGAGAGAGAGAGAGAGAAGAGAAGAGAGAGAGACAGAGAAGAGACAGAGACAGAGACAGAGACAGAGACAGAGACAGAGACAGAGACAGAGACAGAGACAGAGACAGAGACAGAGACAGAGACAGAGACAGAGACAGAGACAGAGACAGAGACAGAGACAGAGACAGAGACAGAGACAGAGACAGAGACAGAGACAGAGACAGAGACAGAGACAGAGACAGAGACAGAGAGACAGAGACAGAGACAGAGACAGAGACAGAGACAGAGACAGAGACAGAGACACAGAGAGAGAGAGAGAGAGGGAGAGAGGGAGAGAGAGAGAAAGAGAGAGAGAGAGGAGAGAGAGTTATGAGAGCATATTGCTAATTCATTTCACTGGAAATCAACTAGTATCAGCCAGTCCTTGCCATGAAATCCAGGCAAGATATCCGATCGAATTCCCGTTGGCGCCACTCCCTGAGTAAGTTACAAAAAATCGCGTCACCAGGGCAATCACCAGAGGGATTATTTACAGTTCCTGCATGAGTACTTCGTGATGACTGGCTAGCCTGCCGCACACAGGTGGAAAAAACGCCGACTCGTCAACCAGGGATTTTGACAGACCTTGGGCACCGAAGTTATTAAGTGTAGGTTACAGAAAAAGTCTTCAAAGTCAGAACTCAGGCAGCCACGGAGAAAAGAAAGCTCCCAGAGAGCCATACAATACATAGGCGGATCCAAGGGGTAAAGGACACTTGACACCCCACCCTGATCAACCCTGACCACCACCTGAAATGATCACAGGCCCCCTGAAAGGTCGATGGCACCACCTGAAATGTCGGCTCCCACTCCCCCACCCCCGTAAAAATGCAGGCACCGGCGCCCCCACGATAGTTTTTCCCCCAAAAAGGAGTTTCCTTGGTCCGGATGGCGCTCCCCGCCAAGTGCCCCCTCCCCCTAGATAGGAAATCCAGCATCCGCCTTTGCCTCGATAGACGATCCAATAGCTTTGACTATTCAATAGCAAAGACTTTGTGGCAAATGAACTGAGTGACCTGCAATTGTTTAATTAGTAGTCAGGTCCCTATGCTGTTTTTGAGCGGCCAACAATGAACTTCGTCAAGGCTGAAAATGGAAACTGATGATGCTTGGCGAGAGGCCGAGGTTTTCTGAAATGTGTCCAGTTTTTGTATGTTGGATATGTATTGTGTCGTTGTATCGTGTGTCGAGCGGTAACACAATACGAGCAAAAAACATGAGTTGCTAGTTGGTTGTGCATGTGGAGAAGATGTGTGTGGTGACGACAGGGAAGGGAAGGAGGGTGGAATGGAGGGGAGGCTGGGTGTTAGAATGTGATGAACAACGTCAGTGTCAATGTCAGCTAAAATTGGCGATTAAATAAATTGCATCGGAAAAAGCAATGATCTTCGGTAGCGACAGTCCCCAACAAGCCTGGCAGGACGACGACAGGCCGGCATTGGGGGCACAAAGGGCCCTACACCAAAACCTCATTATGGGCGAGAGTGTTATTGCTCATTGCGAATGCATTTACAAAATCATTTCCATCTAATCATCGGTCTAATCATCATTCTCTCATCTAATTCGTAAGCTGTCAGATTGATAGTTGTTAGATTCGATCACTGGTTGAAAGGTATTTGAAATGTATTTGTTCGCTAGCAGTTAGGCCGGCAAACCCTAACAAGGGTTTTATCAGAGGGTTTTATTAAACGGCTGAATTTCGTGCCACATTTAAAGTGCTAGGAAGCCTTGGACAGTTTCAGTGGGGAAACTGTGATCAACACTACCAAAAAAACTATGTGCCCAATAATGGGTACCATTACCCATGCTTTTTCCGAAATATAGGAACACTCATGACCATTTTTCATAGAACCCTACTGGCCATCAGGAAAATAAAATTGGCTACCTTTGCGTAGTTAATATGCACTCTTTTTAAAGTTTTGGGGAGCTTTACTTAAATTCCTAAAGTCCAGGAGCCGTCCCTACATTTATGACTGATTTTCTCAGCTTCGTATGTGGTGTTGTGCCACCATCCTAGGTGCGGCAGTTTTGGTCATTCGAGTTCTGGTTGGTGACAGGTCTGACCTTTTTCCTCGCCTGCTGACGCCCCAGTCCCGAGTTCCCCCACTCGCCGCCTGAGTAGAATCGCCTCTAAACAGTACATCTGAACAGGATCGGTGACTACACGAGCCCCACGACTCTTTAAGCTGAGTGGTAATCTCGGAGACTGATTTGGACTACTTTTCAGAGGGAAAGCAAGCACACGATATCACAGGACTGGAGAATCCAGCATCGAAGTCATGCCCGTTGGGAAACATCACTTAAAAAGGAGGGAAAAGTCACAGATCAGGGTTTTAGGCACACACACAGCGGCTGGCCAAATAAATTCTCCGGGTTACAGCGCAGACTCCAAAAACAAACGATGAGATAAGCATTTTCATGTCGTACCTCATATCAGAAGTGTTTAACTCCTGCCTGACCGACAGGGTCATGTCAAAAATATATTCTAAAATGTCATGTCTGGGGAAATCCTTGGGCTCGTAAGAACCATTTCTGGAATGTATGTTAGGTCATATTCCCTATTACCGACCTAACGGAAGAAGAAAGGAAAGGTTTTCCAGTTCACTTCATGCCCCTCATTGGCCCTTTTACGACGGAGTGGAAATGAAACATGTGGAAATATGTCTCACCTGGCTCACTTCTCAATGAAGCAATCAGGCCTAAACAGTCGCTGTGGTTTGTGCGTGATGAGTAGTGCCACCCCAGTTTTTGCATTAGTGAGGTCCACAAGATTGGAAGTACATTGGCAGGCACGTGTTCCTGTCGCCGCCTCGTGGTGCCGCCAGATCGTGCCTGGCTCTCTGTTCCTGCCGAGTGGTGCCGCATGTTCGTCCCTGCCTCTCCAGGTCCCTGTCTGATGGTGCCGCCAGATCGTCCCTGCCTCTCCAGGTCCCTGTCTGTTGGCGCCGTCAGCACGTCCCTGCCTCTCCAAGTCCCTGTCTGGTGGCGCCGCTAGCTCGGCCCTGCCTCTCCAGGTCCCTGTCTGATGGTACCGTCAGCTCGTCCCTGCCTCTCCAGGTCCCTGTCTGATGGTGCCGTCAGCTCGTCCCTGCCTCTCCAGGTCCCTGTCTGATGGTGCCGTCAGCTCGTCCCTGCCTCTCCAGGTCCCTGTCTGGTGGCGCCGTCAGCTCGTCTCTGTCTCTCCCTGCCGAGTGGTGATGTCAGTTCGTCCCTGACTCCCTGTCTGATTGTTCCGCCAACTCGTCCCTGCCTCTCCGGTCCCTGTCTGATGGTGCCGCCAGATCGTCCCTGCCTCTCCAGGTCCCTGCCTGGTGATGCCACTAGCACGTTTCCAACGAAAATCTGATGATATCGAGCTGGTGCCAGTCACGTGACACGCAGCTGCAGAGCGCCGACCGCAGACAGTCCGGTCACGTGACATACGGCTGGAATCGGCTTTGACTCTGAAGATCAGGCGATTGGCACGCCAGGGCATCTAGCTGCCCTGTTTGACTTTAAGGCTTTTCATTTGGAAAGCCCTGCCGTTTTAAGAAAGCGCGCCAATGTACACTGTCTCAGACTTTGTTCACGCGCGTTATAAGCGGGAATATATACGCTACGGCCCTCGTTTTACGGATAAGTCTTGGCTTATCTTAATAAAGCAGTCATTATACATTCAGTGGTGGTGGCAGGAGTGAAACTTCCTACATGACACTATGGCATAAAGAATGGCTCACCCATATCCAGCGGTGGATCCAGGACTTCATTCTGGGGAGGGGCTAGGGGCTCGAGCCTCCCCGCTATTGCCTCGGATCAGCCTCCGACTATGCATTTACTATAGGCACTCTGACATTTCGGAGCGGGGTGGAGGGTGGGAGCTTGAGCCCCCACCACCCCCCCTCCCCTGTATCTGCCGCTGCGTATATCTAGACCTGGGTACCCGCCAACTTTTCGTTAGTGCTCTAGTAATTAATCCATTAATTTGGTGGTCCTTCCTTTACACTCATCGTTCCGGGTGACAGGCCGGCTAACACTAATTTGCCAACGCTACAAAATATGTTTATCATGTTTGCAACAGCTTGCTAGCCATTTTTATTAATACAATACACACAACATATAACTTCCTATGAATAATAGTCATGCCCTATCAACAAAGGTGTAGTATTTCAAGACGGCAACACACGCAAAGATCAGGCATTTTCTAGTGCTAAACATGCTCCTGCTGCAACGGAGACCACTGCATCCTGTGCGCTTATCTTCTGACCCGGCTGAGTTTTCCCAGAAGTCACATATGGTCGATTGAAACGTGCTGTATGATACTTGATGAACGATGCTTAGACATTGAGTACCAGGCACAGCTAGTGAGTCACCGATAATTTTTGGTGAGCGACTTAACCTTGGTACATTTTCTTCGTCACTCGGGCTCACGCAGCCTATTATAATTGAGGGAGCTAAACATATAAACACTCGAATGACTCGGAGATGCTCACTTCAGACCCTGAAATGCTTTGCTTAATTACTTGATCATGCACTTGTGATTTCTTATTCGCACAATAAAACCTACACAAATGGGTCAAAACAGCTTTCAACAAATGTACTATGGACATGGTCGAACGGCCCTCCTGATCCCGAGGAGGGCCTCCAGGCTCATGTCGGCCAGATCTGCAGATTTGTCAGTTGTAAAATTTGTGTACATCTTTTTGTGCTGGTCTATATCTTAATACATTGGTCAGAGTGTCTCCTATGTGTGTCAGGAGCCTTAAAATAGATAAGGCACGCATTGAAGGCGCTGGGAGCCTCTTCTGGCACTAGAGAAGTCTCTGCGTACCGCTGACTTCAGTGGACGGGTTCTTGGTCTGTTCAAGGCCCTGGCCTTAAAACACTAAATAGGTCACCCCTTGTTACTGGCATAGGCGGATCCCGGATTTCTGATCGGGAGGGGGCACGTGGTCTGAAGGGTGAGCCATCCGGACCAGGGGATGCCAAAACCTATCGCAGGGACGCCCAAACTAACTCGCATCCTGGGGGTGAGGGGAGGGGGAAGGGACATTTCAAGCAAGCGCCATCGACCTTTCAAGGGGTGCCGTCACGATCTCAGCTAAGGGAGTTCTAATGTGAAATATGTGGTCTTACATATGAGCCTGGGGAGGGAGGGGGGTTGCCAATCCCCCCCAGGCTCATGAAGGCCAGGCCTCCATGCATGAAAGCCATGGGGCCATGACCTCCATGTTGGAGACACTGTCCTGGATATAAATGGCAAATGCAATGCAAAAAACCTTCACGGAAATGCAGCAAATGCGAAATAATTATAGGTAGATATCGACAGCTTCGTTTCAGCACCTACACAGTTAAAAACACATCCATCAGCAGAGCCAGACACCGATGGCTTTGTTCCAGCGCCTACCCAGTTCAATACAGCCAACAGCGCAGCCGGGGGCGTAGCTAATTCTTTTTTGTATAACACTGCAACCTAATGAAAATACCCAAGGGATACCTAATTTGGGGCTTCTCTAAATAATTAAGTGCAGAAATCGTTTTGAGAAATACATTCTCATCCGAGCGGGGGTGGACCGGGGCGGGGGCGACCCCCACCTTGCGAGAGTGGGGGCCAGACCCATCAGGCCCCTCGATGGCGACATCCCTGAGATCATAAAAAAACGACTAGAGAACATTTACCTCAGTTCATGTTGATCAATGGGATGAGGCAAATCATCGGTCGAGTGCCAAAGTTTGGGTGGCATCCCTCTCACTGGTTCAACAGTTGGAGAGCAGATCGCTCTCTCTGGTTCACCAGTCAGAGAACACGTCCCTCTCACTGGTTCACCAGTCAGAGAACACGTCCCTCTCACTGGTTGTCACCAGTCAGAGAACACGTCCCTCTCACTGGTTCACCAGTCAGAGAACACGTCCTCTCACTGGTTCACCAGTCAGAGAACACGTCCCTCTCACTGGTTCACCAGTCAAAGAACACGTCCCTCTCACTGGTTCACCAGTCAGAGAACATTTCCCTCTCACTGGTTCACCGGTCAAAGAACACGTCCCTCTCACTGGTTCACCAGTCAGAGAACATTTCCCTCTCACTGATTCACCAGTCAAAGAACACGTCCCTCTCACTGGTTCACCAGTCAGAGGACATTTCCTCTCACTGGTTCACCAGTCAGAGAGCACTTCCCTCTCACTGGTTCACCAGTCAGAGAACACGTCCCTCTCACTGGTTCACCAGTCAGAGAACACGTCCCTCTCACTGGTTCACCAGTCAGAGAACATTTCCCTCTCACTGTTTCACCAGTCAGAGTACACGTCCCTCTCACTGGTTCACCAGTTAGAAAACACTTCCCTCTCACTGGTTCACCAGTCAGAGAACACGTCCCTCTCCTCGTTACCAGTCAGAGAAGACGTCCCTCCGTCCTCACACAGGCGGATCCAGGGAGCAAGGGGACATGCCCCTCCCCGACCAGCTCACGAGGCGCCCCCTGGAACCGCTCCCTAAAACGTCGGCGCTCCCCTAAAACGTCGCTACCCAACCGAAGCAGTGGCCGAATTTCTGAGTGCCCCATGGGCAAGAAATTCTGCATACAAGAACTGCATGACAAGAGGATATTCGTGGTAGGGGTAGGATAGGGTTTAACTCCAAGCCCCCCCAATGAAAGTGGATCTGCCACTGATTCGCAGCCCCCTCCCCGCAAGCAAGTACTTATTGACACTCCTCTGATATCACGCCTTCTGAGTTGGCACTTTGACCAGAACTGCAGCGCCCAGACCAAACTAGCGCTCCCTTGATGCGTTCTTTAACATAACAAATTGAAACATGCTCTCCAGGAACATATAAAAATCACGTTTGGATTCGGCACTCTCAGGTGGATGAAACTTGTACTCATTGGGGCGTACGCTCAGCAAACCATGAACTCCACGTCTGACATCCAAGTTTCAAAGCCCCAAGTGAATACTCCCATATGAATTCCTGTATCCGCCATGTTTTACAGGGCCAGTGACTCGCATCAACCGTTCTCTAGAACAGTACGACACGATGCGACAACGCGTTGCGTGAGATCAAACCCAATCAGTTCATGCCTGTACACTTCACCTTACTAGCTTGCATTTAATAATTGGACAGCTGAATTGCATGAAGTGATCGGTGATACTATCCCTAGATCATCTGGTTTCGGTGACTGGAGGCATTCCCCGACCCCGGTAGCCCGCTGCCTGGCTGCCTGGTAGCGCCGAGCGAGTCCGTGAGAGCGGGAGCAGTAAACAGGGGGAGCGCCGGAATTCGCCACTCTCTTGGCCGGTAAACAGTGCGTTTGGGCCGTCGGTGCGGTGTCAGCGACCGCCGTCCGAGCGAAAGGGTTCGGCCTGGCCGCCGCCGAACCGGCCAGATGGGCCGTCCTGGACAGGGGGAGGGAGGGGGGATTGTGCGTACGTCCGCCGAGGAGGGATGCCACCGGAGACACGCACGGCAGGTGGAGGTATTGGACGACGGCTGGAGCCGGTTAAATGGCCCGGCCGCAGCGAGACAACGTCCCCTGACAACGCTGCACTAGCCTCGCAGCCGTAAGCCGGCAGCGTCGGTCCCCCGCTGGCCACCGCTCAAGGTCCCACTTGAGAACGGCCGTATACGTACCGGTGCGGACGTCGGTTGGTGACAGGCGACAGCCGCGGATGCGATACGGCGGCGAGAGGCTGCTGCTTCCCAGTACGGACGCCTGCTGCTGACACAGTCACTCAACACTGTCGGATCGGGCGCGCCGCACAAGCCTGCAACGGGCCGACGGGGGGCAGCGTCACGTTGTTGGCCGGATCACAGCTTGCCTGGCTCCGACCACCCCGACTGTCCGCTCTCTCAATGCAAAAATATCACTCAACTACAGCCCACTGAAAATAGCCGGTCCGAAATAGCTGCTGTGAGCTGGTACAGCTGCGAGACAGCAACAGCGCGGCCACAACGCACCCACACTGCACTACTGGCTCCTGCTCAACTAGCCACTCCGCCCAGCGCCGAATCGATCAACTCTTGCCGCTGACGTCAGACTGGCGCTGGCCAATCAGCGGCCGGCTGGCAACGGCCAGGTAAAGCGCCGGCTCCCGCCGTCCGGGGGCGCTGGTGTCGGCCGGCGGACGCGCAGTTGGTCAGATCACCCCCCTGGGGTCGGGACCTTAGATGCACGGTTCTCCGCTGAGGTTGCGCGTTGCGCCCAGGGTTTTGGTAGGCCCGGCACGAGACCGATGCTCATATTAGTGAACGATATCAGGACAGATCAACCAGTTTTTGTAAGGTGTCTTGTATGCTGCCCGGGTTTTTCTGAGGTCACATTAGTCACGAAATCAGCGTCGTTGCCAGAAAAAGTGAAGGAGTCAATCAGCCTTCAATCTGTCGCTGGCAGCAATTTCCCCCACTAAAACCAAAACCTCGACGGATTTGGGATCCATGGACGTCGAAAGCAGGGGATGCGTCCCTCCTCCCCCATTTGCGAATCAGGGCGATACCCACTGGCGGATCCAAAGGGGTCAAAGGGGCCGTGGACCCCCTCCAAAGTCTAAAATAGTATATTTTGGCCACCCTCCAGAAGGAGTCAATTTTAGCCGCTTTTCTTAGAAATACTATGTTTTTGCTTTTTTTAATTTATCGCTCCCAAAAACTTTTGTTTAAACCCCTCCAAAAGCTGTTCCTGAATCTGCCAATGGCAATATCCTTCCCAAAATTGTTTAAGATTTAATTTTTTCATTTTTTCCGTTACCTGCATGAATCTCCGTTAACACGCGCCCCACTGGGGTGGGGGGTGGGGCGAAATTCTCCCGCCCCCTCCTGGTTTTCCCCAGATAACGCAAAAACGAAGAGACGCAGAACAACGAAACTTACGGCACCTTATTCCTGATTAATGTTGCGCATCTGGACAAATTCTTTAGGTCAGGTCATATCAGGTCAAGGAGCTATTCAAGGTGAAGTGACCTGACCTCAAAACCCAAAATCACGAGTTTGAAGCATTGCCTAAGGAACATCTGTCAACCAATCAGTTTGAAACTTTCACAATATGATGAAGTCATAAGGGTCTAAAAATCTACTATCTCGGAATTTTGATATTGTTGACCTAAGGCGGGGTCAATTTTTGGTCACCCCATTATAGGGGTGACCAAAAAAAGAGACTTTTGACCAGCAGACGTCCGTACAAAAAATGACCAAAATTGGGGTGACTTTTCCTAAGTCTATGGTGAAAAATAGAATGGGCTCGTTTTCAGTAAATACTGTTTATAGGTATAAAACTGAAAATCCTCAAACTGTCTATTCTTACCACCATCTTGACCATCAAGTTGGGTTTCTGACCATCTAACTTTTCATAGGTCATGTCAGGTCACAGGAGCATAGAGTGATTGTTTTGCCAATAACTTCTCACTGAATTGAAATGAAGCTCCCATTTTGCTTGGATTGTGCTTATATTGTCACGGGAAGTCGATTGATATGCAACATGACCATACCAGGTCATTCTGTGACCCTGACCTAGTTCGAGGTCAGGTAATTTTCACCATTTGACCTAAAAGGTCATATTATACATCATTCGATCTTTCGCGATAAGCAGAATCCAATGATGCATAAAGATTTGCTCTAGCTCCCTGAGTGCTGATCTAGAGAGAGGAACGTACACTGCTCTGTTGTAAGCCTATGGAGCCTTTTTTACCTGTGCTGACCTCAATACTGACCTGACATGAAAATGCTCCTTATAACTTCTCTTTGTCTTGTCAAGAGCTTTCGAACGACGTCCGTAATTTTTATTTAGCTTTCCTAGGAAATGAGATACGGAGGGGGGCAAAATTTGCCCCCCAGCGGGGCGCGTCATGCCAGGGACCCTAGAGGGGCGCGTGTTAATGCAGGAACGCAGCTAAGGGGGCACAGGGGGCACGTACCCTTACCATCAGTGCCAAAATACCCCTTTGATCGCCAGGAGGTGTGCCCCGTTTGGCCTGTGCCGCCCGAAATTTAAAGCTTTACGCTGTTGAACCTAGATGTGACAAGACTGCATGCAACAATTAAAACTACTGTTTGACAATTTAATAAGTTTTTTTGTGTCAGCAAGGGCATTTGCAGCGTTTCAAAGCACCCGGAAAGAGTATGGGCACCTAATCCGCGTCCAGTAAATGCCTCACCATCGCCAATAACCGTACGTGCGAAGCTAGTCTGGTGCCCTCTGGGCTAGTCTTGGTTTCTTGAGCTGATCACGTGCCCTCTGAGTTAATCTGGTGTCTCCGGACCCATCATTGTGCCTCCTGGCCTCTGATGCCCTCTCAGCTAGCCTAGTGCCCCTGAGGCACCTGGGGACCAGAAGCCGATCTGCTGATCTGATCTGGGCTCCCGAACTGATCGATCTGGTGCTCCCTGAGCAGATATGTTACCCCCTGAGGTGATACAATGCTCTCTGAGTCGATCTGGTGCCTTCGGAGCCATCACTGTGCCTCCTGAGCCCATATGATGCCCTCTGAGGTAGTCTGGCGCGCCCTGAGCTAAGCTGGTGCGCTTTAAGTGGTCTGAATCTCCTGAGTTGACTATGAGATTTCCTAAGCAGCTCTAGGGCCCTGAGCTGAGCTGGGCTCACTGAGGCTGATGAGGGCCCCTGAGCTGTTATGGCGCTCCTGAGCTGACTAAGTGCCTCCTGACTATATCTGGTACCGCAGATAGAGTCATGGCCAGAAATGCTACTAGGAGTTATGAATAAATCACGATGTCCAAATTACCTACCAGGGACCCAAACATCTATGTAGGTTAAATGTCCACCCAGACGGGAAAATGGTCCAACATAGACGTAGGAACAGGGGACATTGTCTTCCCCTCTCCTACCACTTTTCTGTGGTGGTCCCCGGATAACCACAGCTTTAACTTTAATATGAAACATGAAATATGCGAACCCCGATAGCTCGTCTGAGGAGCCTCTTGAGCTGGTATGGCGGCCCCTGTGCTTTTGTGGGGCCCCTGAGCTTGATCTGGGGTCCCTGAGCTGACCTGAGACTCCCTGGGCGATCGGAGCACCCGACTTTGTGTTGGGTCCCTTAAACCACGCCATTCCGGGGGTCTGGTGCCACCTTCGCTCCAGCGGGGGCCATCGATGCCCCTCCCCTCTAACTCCGAAAATATAGGGGTTAGCCCAAATCTGGAAAGTGCGTTGGAAAGCTCGAGTGAGTTCAGTATGATTATACCTCACAAGCTTAAGCGCTCAGGCCAATGATTTGACCCCCAGTGGTCAAATCATGATAAGTTGGGTTACGATAGGCTATTTCCACTAAAATATGCAATGTTTAAAACACCTGGACGTAGCTCTCAATGCCATAGAACTTTTGAGCTTAGGCAAAGCAAATTTGATAGGAAAATGTCAGGACTTTTCCCACTATGTGAGAAATAATAACCTCCCGCCAGTGGTTTGACCTCCAGGGGGCACCTCTTGACCTGACATGACCTGAGATCACGGAAAGTCAGAAAGGCAGAAATTAATCTTGCCGTATATCAAATGAAAGCCAGTGACGAAACACACACGATGACGTTTAAATCAGCGCTCTAACTTGATTATATCAAACGTTATCGTCAAAATACTGTATTTGACCCCTGGTAACCTGTGATGACCTCATGTAGGTCGAAGGGAAAATATCGGCCCTGAAATCCACCAGAGGGCGACCAAAAATGCTTTTCTGAGAAATCTGAGCATTTGCAATCATTTTTGGGACTTTTAGATCGTAAGACACCTTTAGACCTTACTTTTTCAATGGGAGAGATCACCTTGGGACCTGCACTCAGGTCACCAAATAAAAAATCCGTATATGAATTTTTAGACCGCGAAAGTGTCATCAGGTGTAGAAAGTGTCACATCGATCGGCTAAGACATACCACACCCCTACCTCTATACGCAAAAATTGAATTTGTCGAGCAGAGTGATTGATTCGAACAAAATACTCAATTGTAGAGGAAAAGAATGATGCACGACTTAAAATCATCCATCGTGCCGTTCTAGAGAAATTGCCGACTTACTTTTAGTGAAAATTTCGAAAAGGAAGACCCTTTAACATTCCGTCCTATAGTGCATGATATGTTTTTAGGTCAATTTTTATGCTTCCTGTGGAGTAAATGTATAGTGTAATGTACCAATGGAAAGCCAAAACCTCGCAAAGCATCAGCTTCCCGCAAAGCATCAGCTGGACCTTCATATCCGGAGAGAGCGGGCAGGAGCCGAGCGGCTGTATGTTGAGCTTGTCGAGGATGGTCACGATGTTGGCCCAGCTCTCTTCAACATCCGGAGCCGCTGCTACGAGCATCAGCATCTTCACGGAGGTCAGTTTGGCTTCCCGACCACCAACACCGTCAACATGTCGAGCTCGCTTGCTGGGCGGCTCCTGCACCCCATCTACTGCCTCGCAGACTATGAGACAGACCTTCAGGACAGACCGTCCGCCATCAAGCCCGAGCTGGAGCTGGTGGTGGTCCGGATCGAGGTCTCGGCTTTCCAGTAGGCTTACGAGACTCTCATCGAGGAAAGAGAGTCTTGTAGTCCATGAGAGGAGCAAACCTCCTGGTCGTCTGCCCAGGGTCCTCCACAAAGGCTTTGAGAGTCAGCCTGCAGGTGGCACAGACAGAGGTCGGGTGAAGGTTTGAAGAGAGGCAGTAGGACGGTGGGTACTGGCGGATCAAGACTTCCAAGGCTTGAGACACAGGACTGCGGGACTTCTTTCGTCCGCAGAGACAGCAAATTACCGCCAGAGAGCAAGAATGGTCCCTCGGACCGAGATCCTTCCTACCAGACTTGGGGAGAGGCATCTCGCTCTAACTTCCCTCAATAGATTGAATGATGTGATGCATATCTGAGAGAAAACTACTTGAAAAAGCCATGAGCCTGTCACCAGATGCCTGATGTGCAAAATAAAGGTATCTTGGTATGCAGCTATGCAAGCCGCATGGTTGCCTAGCAACTGTGCGGTCTGTGATCTCTCTTCTAGCTATCGCACTCGACAGCTAGGAAAAACTAGCTCAGCAACAAAACTTAACACGCACATCGACGGGGTCTGAGTCACCTTCGCTTTCACGGGAGGTGGCGGGTACCCGCTCCCCTAAGATCTAAAAAACACGCTAGGTAGCAAAAAACGGTAAACGGCGTTAGGTAGCCCATCCACTTCTCCATCGAAAATATTTGAAACATTTTTTGTCAGGTCACATTTAAGGTCACTAGAGGTCAAAACATGGCGTCATAGGGATAACATGTAAAGGAACCTTTCCGGTTATTACATCCGAAGAAGTAAAGATAAAGCAAAACGATTTAAACTATATGAATCCTCGCAGCAAGCCAAATCGAATGATATGTAATATGACCTTGCTAGGTAAAATCAAGGCTTTGACCCGACCTGAGGTCAGGTCAAGGTCAAATTAGGTAAAATGCATATCATTAGAACTGCAAAGACAAGGAAAATCTAATGCAATTAAAATAAACGCTCTATCATCATCCGTTACTAAGTTATTCAGTTAAAACCATTTTTCCCATGTATTTCCAATGGAGAGGTCATGGCTCGTAGCTAACCTTAGGTCATCGATATAAAAATACCGGAACAAGTTTTGGAGAACTCGGTGGGCCCATTAGGTGATCTGAGCTTTAATCCAATAAGTTTACCCTGTTCCGACTTATGCTATCTTAAACTTGTTTGAGGTCAGGTCACTTGGCCTGTACTGGTGACCTGACCTGGGATGACCTAACCTTAAAAATTCGATGGAAGTTGTAAAAATGATGAGAGAAAAGGTATACCAAGTACGGCGGCGCTACGCGCCGCCGTTTTTATGCTATCTCCATAGAACCAGAGGGGGCCGGTACCCGCCCCCCGTCAATGCGCGTGTTGATGGATTGAAAACTATTTGGTACCTAATGTTTTGTTATTTTAGTTTGGATTGGTACTGTTTCCATTACTGTTTACATTTTAGCCGCTAGAGGTTCTGGTGTCAGCTTAAGCCGCGCACTACTCTGAAAATTTTCACTAACTGTGAGTGGGTGATTTCTCGAGAACGGCTCGATGGATGATTTTAAGTCATGCATAATTTGTTTCCACTTCAATTGAGCATTTTTGTAGTATAAATCGCTCTGATCGACAAATTCAATTTTTTGCGCATCGAGTTAGGGAGGTGTGATACAGCTATGGTAGAGCTCAAAAGTTGAAGTGAGGTGATCTTGTTTGACCGCACCTGATGAACCTCGTGTGGACCGGGGTAAAAAATTTCAGGGATGATGGAAAATAGTTGGATGACAGGTAGACCCCTCAACCCCAGTGCTGCACCTCGTCGCTTTTCTGTTATTCGGAAGAAAAAAGCTTTGGGGGCCATCGACAGCCCCGGTTGGGTGAGGGTTAAGCTTGTATGCTGATCTGCGGGCCCTGAGCTGATCTGGGCCCCTAAGCTGCTATAACTTTACTTATTTTCTAGCCCCTGAGCTGATCTGGGGCTCCTTGAGCTGTGCTATGGCCGCCTTATATGATATGTGGTCGCCGAGCTGGTGTTTTAGGTCTAAGCATTTTTTGCCTTATTGATACCGATGAATGACGTTAAATCCTCTAAAAAACGGGGTCCCTTTGGTACTCACTGAGCTTTGGCCAACCTTAACGATGGTCACCACTTTGATGAGCTCAGACAGAACAGTGTGACACTGCACAAAATCAGTGGATGTGATATTACAATAATGTAAAGAATGTATATGCATCGTTTCAAATAGTTTGGTGTTGGCTTTCTATGCGCAATAAATCCACGGTTTCTATTGCTTGCTTTTTAAGTCGTACCACGCTAGGGAGGAGACGTCGAAAACCAAAACATAAAAAATGAAATAAAAAAATAATACATGCAATAACATAAAACTAGGACATAATAATAAAACAAAATACAATAACACCATGCAATACGATGAACGATAATACAATAACCAGATATGTTAAATAAGGTCAGTAAGATGTGTGCGTAATTAGGCATGCAGGTTGGACGAGTGTGCTTAATAAGACACCCTATTCCCAATTACGTACGAATTTAGAATGTTCCAAGGCTGTTCCCTAGCGTTGATCACGATAGCTGAAACTTTCTTCACCTGGCAGAGGTTGGGAAATACCTTGAACTACGGCATTGCAAAGTTTCATTATTCAGGATTGCATTATCTCGAAGCAATTGCGATTTTCCCGTGAGCTGCACTGGCGGATCTAAGGGGAGGGGGCAAAGGGGCTATGGCCCACATCAAAGCCTAAAAGTAGTAAATTTTGGTCCCCCGGGACTAAATTGTGGCTGTTTTTTCTTTAAAAAATACTATGTTCTTGCGATTTCTTCGATCTCTTCACCAATAAAATTCCGACCCCAATAAAATGTCGTGGTGACGCCCCTCTTGGACTCATTGTTTCTGCACTGACTGGATAGAAACTATTCCGAAAACTTCCCAATTTGGCTGAAGCCATACATTTTTGGACGAAAAGTGGGAGCGGGGGGATAAATGCCTCTCTGAGCCTCCTATTCCGACTCGTGTGGGTGGTGAGGTATACAGGTAACGGCAATTTGGACGTCAAGCAGGAGGTTGATAGGCATAGCCGTAGGAGTCATCAAATCATGGCCACTGGAGTTCAAAGTGGTTCTAATCAGGCACCCGGATACCCAAAACTAGTTTCTTGCTCTTCTAATTGAAAATATTCTATTTCGTTGCTTATTTTCTACTTGTGAACCATTAATCATGTTTTATTTTACATGATTTGTACGTATGACATCAACAACTGACCCAATCCGCTTTCACAAACACTAGGGGAGTGGGGAGAGTTGTATCATGGACAAGTTGTATCAGAGCGATTTTTTTCCAAAACTATCCAAGAGATAGCGCTCCCGATACGACCAGATGATGCGGCAAGCGGTCCGCCATCTTTCTTTATACTGCCGTCTGCTTCACTTGGCGCGTTTCGCGGTGAGTGCAGAAAATGCGTTTTCGGGGTGTCATTCTGTAAAATTTCGTCGTAAGGAAATGTGTGTTTTTGTCATTCAGATGATCACGAATTGGAAGGATCGTTGTAGCAGTGATAAGGGTAGATTCTAAGGCTTCGTGCGTGAGAAGGATTTTCTCGGCTGGCCACTGGTTGTTGAGCACGAGGACGTGTTTTCCAATGTGAGAGGGTGGTACATGTTGTATCAAGGCCAGGTGGGGTATGTTGTAACAGTGATACAACTCACCCCAATGTCCATGCAGCTCATTAGGGGTGTCGCTACAGATTCTTTTTTCCAAAAAACGCTACATTGTCACATCTAGCCACAACGAAAAATTAGGTAAAATATTTTTTTATGCAAACAGTGCGGGTCAGGATAAGTGCAAGACGGACCACGCTGATGGAATGAAAGCAAAAGCAAAAATTAAAGTCTAACAAGTCCAGTGGCGAATCTAGGATTTCGTTAGGGGCAGGCTCTGAGGGGGGGCGCCGAACCTGGGGGCGCGGAATCTGAGGGGCGCCAATTTACCACCCAATAGGCGGCCAGTGTCGAAGAAAAAACGGGTTTAAAAAACGTATTTGTAAATGTTTATTTTCATGAAAGCTACCTTTCAGTGAAACATGTTCACGTTTACCATCAAACATGTTTCGGGCCGGCAAGGTTTCGCCCAGAACGTAATGACTGGTACCTTGGTAGAAAATGCTGGACGCGCCCACTGATACTAACTGAAGCACGATGAGCAAAGAATACAGCTAACTTCGATCTCGAAGAAAACTGAGGTGTCGTAACGACCACATCCACATATCATAGTTGTCTTGGCTAATGCTGGGTCCCTACAGAAACCCCGATTGACGCTACAATAAGCGCAATCAACAATGAATACAGTGAACTTGTTGAACTTAAGTCATGGCGAAAGCTAAGGTGCCGTATCGACCACCTCCACATATCACAGTTGTTTTGACTAAGGCTGATTCCCGACTGAAATCTCCGATTGACGCTAAACTAAGCATCAGAGGCCGAAGAACCTCTGCGGGCCTGGGCCTCTGAGTTTTTGGTGGCTGCTCTGAGCTGATATTGAGTCCCCTCAGTTGATCTGGGACCGCTTTAGATAACCAGGCCCTCACATTGAACTTGAATGTGTCGCCACTGGAGCCTTCTGAGCTTTTCGGGGTCCCTTAATTGGTGTAGGCCCCCTTCAACAGATCCTGGGCCCTCTTGAGTTAATTGTTAGCTATCTGAGAGCGAATTTTCAGGTTGCCCCCCTGGGCTGTTCTGAGACCGTGAAAGAGTATTGCACAGGAGCTTACTGGCTTGGCCTTAGATCCTTCGCTGCTTTGGGCCCCCTAAGCTAAAATAACCCTGTAGGTGAAATTATTGTGGCAGCCATGAGCTGGTCTAGGGCCCGTGATAGGATTTACTTAAGGGGCCTCTGGTTTGATCATAGGGCCCCTAGCTGGATTAGTCTCCCCTGAGCTGGCAAGGGTCCCCCTGGGTTGGTATCGTGTTCGTTTAACTGATATAGACCCCTTCAGCTTGTATGGGGCCCGTTGTGCGTATCTGGGCCCTATGAGTTCGTCGAGACACCCAGCTAGTCTGGCAATCTTAGTTTGTATGGGCCTCCTGAGCTGCTTTGGGCCCCCTCAGTGTGTCTAAGCCCCATGAGTTGAAGGTTGGCCCCCTGGGCTAGTTTTGGCCCCCTGAGCTTATTTAGGACCCGTTTAAATGGGTAGGCACCCCACGCTGCCTATACAGCTCATTAGGGATGTCGCCACAGATTCATTTTTTCAAAAAAACACTATATCATCACAGGTAGCCACAACGAAAAAAATAGGTAAAAATATATTTTCTGCAAAAAGTGCGGGCCAGGATAAGTACAAGACAGGCCGCGCTGATGGAATGAAAGCAAAAACAAAAATTAAAGTCTAACAAGTCCCGAGAAGTTATGACCACATCCCCACCTTCGCTTCAAAAATTCGAGGGACACCCCTGCTCGCCCCCCCCGCCTCCCACTTCCCACGTCCATGCAATTCATCCGTATCCCTGATACAACCCTTCCCGTAACTATTGTGAGAGGATTACTTAGTAAGTCCATAATTAATACGTTTAGGCTTTTCAGATTGAACAGTTGCAGATTGAACAGAGTTTAGCCCTGGCTTAAATCTGCTGGTACCTAGTCAAGAATTTGCCCGTTTCGACGCGTCGTGTTGGCTTCCTTTTTCCAAACTGGTCACTTTTACACTTGGACGGTTGATGTTTCGTTTGCGCTTTTTGTCGCCATGAATTTCGTACTGTATTGGCCATAGTTAGGTTCAATAAAATGCAAGTTAAGTTTATAATTAAATTCTAAATTCGTTGTAGGTTGTTCCCACGGCCATGATCGGTAGCAGGCACTGTCTCCAAAACGTGACACACTGTTACAACTTAACCCACCATGTGATACAACTCACCCAACCGGTGGGGTAAGTTGTATCAAGTGAAAAGGTCAATTCGCCGGGCAGTAGGAGACAAACCAGTAAAGATTAAGAAAAAAATATATCGGCAAAAGGAAGCCAAAGGATGCAGCTACGAGATGGTATTGAAATCAAGGGGCCATTCCAAGTAGTTACGAAATTAATGAACCTGGAGTAAAAACTGATACAACCCACCCCACCCTCCCCTAATTATTATATATTCATACATGTAGGTACATTGCCATTTCATGATTCACATCATGCACATGCTGATAGGGGGCTGTTCACATATCACGTCAGTAACCAAAGGGGGGAAGGAGGTCTGGCATTTTCTTATTTGTTTTTCTGATGAAGGAGGTCTGACTTTTTAGATGATTTCTGAGGGGAGGGGGGCTCAAATCATCGACTGTCATGGCATTGTTTTATCGAACGAGAACTTCGCAGGGCCACGGCAGTTGAAGAGCGGGTACCCGAATGTTTCGTACAGAGCTGCAAAAAGTCGGGCTCTCGGGTCATAAAGTGCCCGACAGATTTTAGGGCACGGTATGGTCTTGCGACAGATCTTACAATCTGTGAGAAAAAATCTTGAAAGGAAGCAGAAAATATTTTTTGTTCTAAAAAAACTTAATATTAGAATTGTCACCTCTTTCACTCAACAAGTTTTTCATGAATTTGCACCTCTCCCATATCAAGCCAGTGTGCGGCAAGAACCGATGGAAAATTGAGGGACTTATGAATCGAGGGACCTTTGAATAGAGGGCCTTATGCACAGAGGGTCTTTTCGAGGGACTTATGAATCGAGGAACCTTTGAATAGAGGGCCTTATGCACAGAAGGCCTTTTTAAACGTCACCCAGAAAATCCTCTGCTGGAAAAATTCCTTCACCGGCCTGTCGGGCCCGATTTGTATTCCATAGCACGCGACAGCTTGGCCCGACAGGCCGCCGTAAAGGTAAAGGCGACAGGCAAAACAGTTTTTTTCCTTCGTTTCCTTCGTTTGGAAGTGCGCTCAACGCTGCCGTAAGAGCGCTGTTTGAACAAAGCCGGTGTAAAAGGTATCTG
Organism: Lepas anatifera; assembly: GCA_034440635.1. Lineage (NCBI taxonomy): Eukaryota > Metazoa > Arthropoda > Thecostraca > Lepadidae > Lepas > Lepas anatifera. Next base: position 2,939,099 of record JAOTON010001978.1, on the reverse strand, counting down.
GTCTGAAAAGCAGCCCTGCGGTTTGGTGTGTTGCCTTGTGGATATGGCGGAGGCCAAGGCCCTAGAATCCCGCGGTGTGGTGGAGGCAACAAGGTTGTGTTTTTGATTATTTTTCTCTTGCATTACTTTGGTATACATCTTGAGTAAACTGGTTGAGCCTGGATTTCATCGTCCATAGTTGAAGGGCTGATAAATGGCTCCGATTAAGCTGAAGCCCCTTCCACCGTCCCGTGTCAAGCTTAAATGTGGATTTGAGGGATGTGGGTATTTTGGCGAGAAACGTTTTTTTAAGGAGCATCAGCGAATCAAGCATTCTGGGCTGCCCTGCAAGTTCAGGAACAGTGGTTTTGGCCAAGGAGGTCGTTTTGAAGCATGGATCAAACAGCGGGCAGATCAGAACAGTGTGGGGAGAAAACAAACAAGTAAGTGATGTGGTGTTCGTTGTAATTTCGGCAGCTTACATTTATTTCCACACAGTATGTTATGCTCACTGTTGATCAATAATTTTAAATGATATTAATAAGGGAAAAATGAATTTTACCAGCAGACTGGTCAAATTAGACTAAAACATTTGATTTTCCCTTCCGTCTTCTTTTAAATCCAATGCCTGTTTGTCCAGAATTAACCACAAAAGTTGCATACCTTCATCAGTGGATTTGTAGATGCCAAAGAAAAAAACTCTTCACCCTTCCACATTAATTTGAGTTTTAAGTACCAAACTATTTCTCCTATCTCATTTTATTCACTTACCTCAATATGCCTATGATATATGTCAAGGGGACAAAGATATAACAAAAACACAGCCTAGTGCAACCTTTACTCATTCCTTTTACTCTTAACTTCCTTGGAAACATGATATTTATTTGACATTTACTATCTAACTGACTTAAGGTTATTTATTAGCCTCATGAACTTCAGATCCTAAACCACGTACCCTCATGGAAATGAGCACGGCAATGCATGAAAAACTTTGAGATGGCCAACAGCTTCAAAATTTAGGATTTTTCATGTAAACATGCTTTTAAAGTAATGGAAAGCTAATATTACATGTTTGTATTCAACTACAAGTAGCCATGATCCTTAAAAAACACTTTCGAATATCAAAAAAGTACCCCCCAATCTTGTTTGTCTGGCCATCAGAGCAAAATCCATATATAAATTTTGGGGGTTCCTTCCAAATTACCCCCTCCCACCTCCAAAAAACTGAAATCATGAAAATCTGCAGAAGCTGGCATAAGTAACTGCATGGTATGGGAACCAGGTCAGCTTTCTTCCATTGCAAACTATATTTTTAAGTATTCTGGGCTGGACTATGTAACATAATAACAAAATATCACTTATTCTCATTCTAGTGCAGCATTTTTTGTCAATGGCGGCTGCAGAGGACTGAAAAAGAGGGGCTGCTTTTCATGTTATTGTATATTTCCACCTGTGACCTAAATCATCTGAATTCAAGACTGAGTCTTATTCAAGACCCAGTCGAGCTGACTTTGACACACTCTATTTGTATGCTGTACGTCCACAAATCTCAAATTACATCCAATAGTAAATTTCCTTTACCAATGGTGACTCCAGAAAATGAGAATTGTTGGTTCGGTATTCAATTTGTTATAGGTTTCTGCCGATAACCTTAATTTCCTGAGCGTGTCTGATAATTGAAAACCCGAAGAACAGTCTCAGTTCTAGAGTTTTGAAAATTAATAGACTTGTGTCATTCCACTTAGATTTTCCATAGGCGGCTTCAGAGCACGAAAAATAAGGATATCACACATATAAGGATCAGAGCACAAAAATAAGGATAATGATATCCATTGGTGCCAAACTTGAAGTTTTTTATGCTAATTTTAGTATTTTCTATTAAGAATGTGGAAAAAGAAAAGGAACATTTTACCAATTGAATGGGTTTTAGACAATTTTAATAGTCCTATCCTAACCACCCGACAGATTTGGAGGTTTTTTTCGAAAGTGCCCGACAGATTTGAGATTTTTGCAGCTCTGGTTTCGTAGCCAATGTTCCACGGTCACGCCCAGTCTCTACGCTACCAGCCGTCCGTAACGCTCGAGCACTGCAGTTATGCGGCGTTTCTGCATGATTGCTCATGTCGACTGCCGCTGCTGTCGAGGGGGGGTCTGACAATTTCTGACGATTGCTGATGAAGGGGAAGGCTTTGCCATTTACTGACTATTTCTGACAAAGGAGGAGGGGTTAGAACATTCTCAAATATGGCTGACATCATATGTAAACTGCCCCTGAAGCAGCCAACAACATCCGATGAGCCGGCGAGCCACACAGGCAAATGCTCCAGGCGCTGGGCCCCTATAATAAACCGAGGAACCAATAAAAAACATACACAGGGGTCAGAGAGCCCAGAATACAAAAAAAAATGAGAAAACGCAAGTATAATTTAAAAACCATCCTCGTCGAGGACGATGTCTGCCCACTGGCGGTCCAACAGCCACCCCGCAGGGGATCGATTTTCACCTGACTGACTCGTTCGAAAGGTCCTAGTTATTGGGCACTGCATATGACTACATCCGTGAGCCCAGTCGGCAAGACGGGTTTCGGACCCCGTCCTCGGGCGAGGGGCCAAATCGAAACTGCCATCCTCATCCTTTCTGAGTCATACAATCTTATCCTTTCTGCTCTCAACACCCTTTCTACTCATTGTCTGCGATGTCGGACCCAGCGTGTCTCCGGAGGTCATCGCGGTATGCGTGCTCTTGCTCGCCTTGAGTACACACATGTCGACTGCCTGTAGTGCGTGGCTGGACCGGACAGCAAAGACTGATCCCCTTCCTTCTCCATTCATTACCTCCCTGCTACTCACCTTTTCCCCAACTTCATGGGCATCCCTACATGTGTCCATAATCCCTAGAACGTCTGGGTGCTTGTGGGCCTCCGGCTCGCATGGCCGGCAATCGGATCTCTCTAATAGCCAGCGGGCCGGAGCCCTGCTCTGTCCGGACCAACCGGAGATCAGCTGTGACGATCAGGTGGCAGTCTCGTGCTCTGATAGGTTCGTGCCTCGGGCCTTTAAGATGAGCTGCGCACCGACTCGTTCCCCGGGATGTTGGGGTCCTGGTAGCTGAGCCATTGATTGCGCTGGGTCTTTTTCTCGTCCCTCCCGCAACACTGTACTTCGCCCTGGATTTCCGCTCTCTCCTCTGGTGAGGTATCTGCTTCACTCGGGGAGTGGGGAATCTGTGCACTGCTCAGCTCCGCCTAGGTCAGGCGCAAGAGGAGACCGTCGTCAGAGCAGAGAGGTGGTAAGTCTCTCTCTTCCCTCTGTAACGGCGGCGTCTTCCCCGTATAACTAGGCCAAGCGTTGTTTCGCCTCGTAGCACCCTCTTCTGAACGGGGGGGGCGTACGCTGCTGGTCGAATTTAATGAGCTTTTTATGGACACATTAAACTCTACAAACCCCTCTCATCACCCCCCACAGGAGGAGGCACCTTCCAAGAACCCCTCGCAAGCCAAGCCGTTGCGCCCTCGCGTCCTCATGATAAGAGGAGTGAACTGCTCCCTGTGTAACCTGTCAACTTTTCCAAAGGAAGGAGGCCTGTGACCGTTTAGGTAAATTCAGTCGCTGTGACCGCTGGTGCGATAAAACTCTTGAGGTCGAGTTCGTTGACCACCGCGATGCAGAACACACTCTGAATACCTTAACTCTTTCTTTCCGAAGCTTGAACAAGGTACAAAGAGAGCTGTTTCTGTTAATGTTTTTCGTGAAAGGTGATGAAATGTGAACAGCGATTAACTGTTTCGAATTGGCTGGAGTAAGTGATGAAGAGAACGCAGAAGGACTGAGCTCTCTTAGTGTTGTAACAGCGAGAAGAATCAGGGTTAAGAAGGTGACACAAAATGAACGACACAAACTCGATGATACTCATCATTGGCGGAGCTGATTTGCCCGAGTCAGTGATGGTAGGAAAGAAAAGAGAGGGAAGAGTCCGAGCGTACGTGCCGATTCCATTGCGATGCCACATGCCACCGATATGGATACACCATTTCCTCCTGCAGAAGAACCCAAACCTGCGGACGTTTTGGCTCCAAGGACCACGACGCAAGGGGCATGGGGAGGTTTTTACGCCAGCCCGCCACCCCAGCACCCCGAGCCGGAGGCGGCGCCTCCTCCACAGTACCCCTCCTGGCGGGGCGGGGGGAAGGGGGCGGGGACGGAACGACGCTCCCGACTTCATCTCCCCGCCTCCTGCCCCTGAAGGGGGTGGGAGTGGGGCTCTGCAGGTCTTGTAGGGGTGAGCTCTACCCCTGTCTGTCCTCAGAGGTGAGCTCTGCCCCCACTTCTTAGCACCAGCCGGCGGCGCCTGCTGGTGACTCGTCCAGCCGTGAGTCTTCGTCCGACTTAGAGGGCTGGACAGTTTTGGGGCGAGAAGGCAGGCACTCCCCCAAGGGGAGGTGCCGCCCGCCGTCTCCCATTGAACCACTAGCCGGCGGCGCCTCCGAATACACTGTTCTAGCGCCTCCGAATACATCAGCGTCGCCGCTACCATCCACAGCAGAGACCGGGCCACCGCCAACTCATCTTCCGGCCCAGACTTCGTCCTGCACAGTGGCAACTGTGGAAGGAATTTCGGCTAGGTCCTCAGTAAAACGCTCGGCTGAGAGCCCCCCCCCCCGGCCAAACTAAGATTTCGCGGGCCTAAGGCCTTTTGCTGGAGAGTGGAGGAGGGCGTGGTCCAGTTCGGAACCGGCTCGGTGGCGCAAGAGGAGGACCAGCTAAGGGTCTATAAGAGGGCTTTGGCCTCCGTGGAAGAGTTAGGTGCATGTTTTACAAAGCCCGTTTTCTTTTATCTTAAATGACGTTTTTAACAGTGTAATTGCCGAGGTCTCCGTGCAAATTTTAGTGGCCTGCAGCAGATCCTAACAGATCATGGCACTCTGTTTTATGCCTCCAGGAGATAAAACTGCCACCAGGAGCTGCCTTCAAAATTATGAGTTATCAAGTTTTTAGGAAATCTATTTTCATTTCTACGGTAGCGTATAGAGGGGTCTTGGTGGATGTACACCATGCCATTCCTTGTTTTAGTATTCCTTGAATACAATGCTGTACGTGGTATCCACCTGGGTTGACCTAGGTTTTACAAAATTGACTGTTCGGCTTATCTACCACCGGGTGGAAATATAAATTCAAATGATCTTGATAACGTCATTGGCCAACTCCCATCGCCTTTTCTTGAACCTGAAGACTTTTACGCCCATATCCCAGCTTGGAGGATCTAACCAATATATAACCTAACCTATATTTCCATGTGTCTAAGTATTAACGATCATGTGTAAAATTGGCTGGTAAGCTTGTATGTGTTGGAATGATTTAGAGTGATTGTATGAATGATTATGTGGAAAATGATTGCAAAACTGGTATCTGTTTTAATGATGGTGTGTAACATACTGAAAACCTCATGAATCTTCTCAATGTGAGTGCTATTTTGGTCAGTCACTTACTTTTCAACGTGAATTTTCCGGTGAAACCTGTTTTCCAAATGAAATAATTTTAACCTGGAGGTCAATCGAACTGGCGACACGTGTTTGATATATGTAATCTTGAATAATGAATCGTAGAAATAGATTAAAAACATCGATTAATAATGATTTTATGCATGAAATTTGGTGAGCTCGCTAACTAAATTTCCTCTAAAATCAAATTAACTGTAAAATACTAAAACTGCAAAATAAACTCATCAAGGCAGTGGATTTATAATGACACTTATGAATAAAGGAGCAACAGTGCAACAAATTTTCTAAGGGATACACTTTGAAAAACCTTGTATTTTTGTACATACCTAAGCGCGTTTCGATAAATTCATCAGGATGTAAAACGAAAAAGTACAAAAGATAAACACACATTCTACTTTTGGCTCAAGTTTATTTCTAAAAAAATCATGGGAAACAATTCCTGATAAATTTTTGATAAGATACGGGCTGTTGTGTGTTGCGCTGTGTTCATTTGAGAATAGAGGATTAATGGTATCGAAGTTGTAGAACCTGCTGTCAAGGCACTGCTGGTGGGATATAATCATACATTTTTCCAGATCACACTTCGTTTCTATAAAATGGGAGCTTTTCAAAAAGTTCATGCCGAGTAAGAGTGATTCACGGCTAGTTAAGCACAGGCTGTTTCTCTATTAGTGCAGTTGGGGTTGCAAGTGCTTTCAAAACGTGATGGACACCTTGCACACAGATGGGCGGCCGGCGGAATGCCTCTCCGCGTGCTGGTCTGCCGCCGGCGGGCGTGCTCGTGGCAGACACATTGGTGGTATTGATTGCAGTCCGAGTGACCTTGGTCAGCCGGCAATGACGTCACCGGTAAACAAATCGCAGCCACAAGCTGCTGATTACCCGCCAAACTGTGAAACTGTGGAGAGAGCCACCCTCTAACTCGCACCAGCGACGCACCAGCCCTGGCCGACCTAATTTGAACTATTTTTTTCTTTTCAGTCGGATAGACAGATATGCTTTTGCGTCCTGGAAAGTATATCTGATCATGTGATTTAGACCAAACACAACATAGCGAAAAGGCATGGTCCAAAAGGCAACAGACGGCTCGTCAAATGTTGAAAGGACAGGTAAAGTGGGGACAAGACTTGGAATTTGCTTCTAAAAAAATAGGTATCATCTATTTACATAAGGTTGGGCCATTAAAGAAATATCGTTGCCAAGTGGACGTCACAGCGATATGGCAGCGATATGGCAGCGATATGGCAGCAATAACTAAGGTATAACCTTTATGGAGGTTGCAGAGCTAACTTTAGACGCACATATCTGCTATTAGTTGGAACGATATTCTTTTGAGAGGATCGGTTCTGGGAATGAATTAAATGTAAGATTATGATAAAAATTAACATCTCTTAGGCACAGTGTACCTGTCAAAAACGTTTGAATTTGATCAATTTTTTACATGTTGTATTATGGCTAAAGGACATTTCAGTGCCAGCGTGGCGTCGCAGAGAAGGCACCTCAAGATTGGTGGTAGTGAGGTAGGTAGTATGGTTTTGAAAGTGGGTTTATGATTTTTTTAAAGAACGTGCTTAAAGACAATGTACTACCTTCGTAATGGGATGTGAACTGACATGGCCTTGTGATAGAGCATGCCAAGAAACCACTTGATCAATATTTCATTTTTCCCAGAAAGTTTCCGGAGAAATAATGTTTAGATTTGCCTAACATCAAGCCACTCCTCTCCGGGTGGGTACACAGTGTGATATGACATGAGGCAACGCTCAAACTCCGCTACATGGGCACATTGTTATTGCCTGGGCCTCTTTATAGCTTATGTGCTAAATGTGACTTTGATACTGGCGAGTACAAATGCGTATAATTTTCTTCAATTACTAGTTTGAGGAGGCACAGTGGCATAATGGTTAGCACTCTCACTTTCAACCAGCCTACCCGAGTTCAAGGCCCGGCAGATTTTCTGAACAATGAGAAATCTGGCTCCCGGTAAACCCTTCCAACGGGGATATCTGGCAACGCCATATGACCCTGCCAGTTTTTGCACCGATAAGCCCTAAATATTATTACTATTATTGATAGTTTGAAACTTGAAATGCACCGAAAAATTGTTTGAGAAACTTTAAATACTTCTTCCTTTAGATTAAGAAACCCATAATCATTTGACCGTCTCACATGAGGTGTTCAATCCTAATCGAATTTTCGATTAGTGAGACAATTGTCGATTTCGATTAGCCTTATTTAATCGAACTTGTATTGAAGACGGCGACAAAATCGTTTGAGTAAAAATAGGTGACGCAGCTTTCTCGTCTCTTTCTGCGAGCTCTATTCTCTTCACAAGCCATGTTACTAAATGATTGAACGCTGCTGCTCAATTAATAAGGAAATGGCTCATCAGTTTTGCTTCGTGATAGGAGCTTGCACCATCTCGCCATAGATGGCACAGCGCATGCAAGCGCATTAGCAAACACTAATTACATCCGGAGTCCGTGTGATATACAAGACAGATGAAATGGAAAGTGGAAGGAGCATTTGATGGATAGCACAAATCATACGACTATTTTAACGTCGGCACAAATTCTAGCAGAACTAGAAAAATTGTTTCCTCTCTTGATATACAATTTATTGCAGATGCTTCATATCGATAAAATCAAAATATTAAAAATATATTTTAGTATACTAAAAAGATCCATTACAGACACAAATCTTACATAAAGATGGTACTTCATGTAAGTATATTCTATAAGATTGTAAGATCGTGTACGACTTTCATATGCTTTGGGATGCATATTATAACCATGGTTTTAACTAGTTTTCCTTGACGGCATCGTGGTCTGTTAAATGCTTTGACGACTAGGGTGGTTTACATGTTGGCCTCTAACAGCTGTTGCGCGTATATTTTGAACCGTTTCCGAATACCATTCCGCCGGCACAGGATTAGCCTCTAGAGAGGACGAGCAGATTTATCACGTGACACCACAGCTCCTACTCATGCAATCGTCTGCCCATCGCAGTCAGTGCCTTATCCAGGCTTAACTTCTGAGAGGAGGGGGGGTGGTGCTAAGGAGCTTGAGCTTTCCCTCGCCATTGCCTCAGATCAGTCTTAAGCTAAGCATTTACTATAGGCACTCGAACATTCTGGGGGCACCTGAGCCCCTAGCCCCCATTGTATCTACCAGTGATCGTAGTCTATTTAAAAGATAAGTCATTCGGTGATCAATGGCTTCTCGCATTAATAGTAATCACCTGCTCAATGCTGTGGGTTTATAGTATGAGAATTCTGTGGCTTCTTAATGACTGCTCAGATGAAGGGGTTGAATAATAGGCACCGATGAAGAGTGTGAGCTTGTTTGGTGAGAAGCTACGGCCTCTTCAGATTTGAAGAATAACACTACAATTCAATTTGGCGAGGATTAAGATCCTCATAGGCTAATCACGGTGTGCTCTTATCGTCAGATTCGGAGAAGGCTTGTTGGGACTATAATAAGGCAAAACAATGAGGCATATCTCATTTTTTTAGGGTAGGGTACTCGATTTGGACCGTTTCTTCTCTCCAGGAAAGTTACATGATGAGGCTGAAAACAACTAGGCCAAGGCTGATCCACGTCCTCAAAAAGCTTCCATTGCTTCCAAACAGGTAGCTACCGAGCATTGAAATCTCGTCCATTATCGTTGAGGCCACGCGAGCAACACATGAAGAAGTTAAATCCCCACTTTGCAACATAAATCCGGTGGAAAGGCCAATGCAGCACACCTCACAGGCTCGGGTCAAACAGATAAGCAAGACAACGGTCAAGTATCTCAAACACTGATCCATCGGCCCCAGCCGTTTGACCCGTGAGTATTTTCATTGTTTGCATGAAGAGAGAGAGAGAGAGAGGGAGAGAGAGAGAGTGCGAGAGTGAGAGTGAGAGTGAGAGCGAGAGCGAGAGCGAGGGAGTCCTTTTGTTTATCAAACATATATATATATATATATATATATATATATATATATATATATATTGTTTCACCTTGACCTGACATTCTTTCAAATATATGCTAAAGAACACTGGTATGGATGCAAATTCCCGGGACGTCTTCAAATAATTTAGACTGTCTAGTTGAGCACTGCCTAATAAACTATTTTGATGCAAAACTCTTGGGACAGACACTAAATAAAGCTCTCTTTTTCCAGTGAGCCCATTAAGGACCAAGACAGTTTCATAACTCTCTAATGTGTACAAAAATTGCATGGGAGGCGGCATGAGACTCAGTAAACACCCGTAAAAAAGTTAAGAAATATGTCTTAATCTTAAGGGTATTTCTTATCAAATGACAACAGCTGTTGCGAACAGTCCTTTCACCACCATCGATTTGCATGTTCTTTGTTCTTTTTGCTACTAACTCAACTCACAGTATCGATGTTTTTGGAAGAAGAGAAAGAAACATACTCAGGCATGAGCTCTTACATTTTGTACCTGTACTCAGTGGCAGATAAAATTTTTGGTCTTGGGGGAAGGATTGTTTCTGAGTTTCCATAGTGCCTACTTACTAAGAGGCTGTTGGAGATCATGAGGAAGTTTGAGCACTCTAGCCCAGAAATTGCATTCTGGATCTACCCCTGCTTACACAAAATCCAGGGAGCACTCCGGTTAGGTCCCCCAAGGGTACCGTGCCCTCTTCCAAGTTTGTTAAATTTGGGCAGCTCTTCTGAAAACAACACTATTATTTTTAAGGATTTTGAGAGGGTTGGAACCCTCTCAACGATTTGTATAGGTCCACCCCTGACATTAGCACCAAAAGTACCACACGCCCTCCCAAAAGGCTGAAAACATATGACCAAGCCCCCAAATAGTCCTCTCACTAACCATAAATAAGCTAGAAATTGAGAAAATAGTGCAAAATCGGACAGCAATCACCTTTCGCTGCCAATTGGTAAGGACCGCACGTCTCACATCATCCCCGGTCAGCGGTATTTTCCATCCCGGAAGTCACGTCGCCCTCTAAACCCCCTCCCCGCTATCTTTCCACACTCACCAGAATATTGGCCCAGTTTCCAATCTCCCCCCCCATTGGAGATCTGGCTCCACCAGTGCTCTTTTCCGTACTGGCTGGTTATGTAGCTGGGCTCAATTGACTGAGTTGGTAGTGATAAAGTAATGACTGGAGATGAGTTATCACTGAGTAAAACTGATGGAAAAAATTTTGACCCGATGAATATATTATTCTGTAAAATAAAACATTCCCGAGGCTCATAGGCATAAGTTGATAAACATTAACTGGTAACACATAATACTGCTATTCATACAGCAATAGCACTAATGAATAATAAGTGACATGAAACAGGATCATAACAAATTATTTGTCTATGAGTATTGATATCGTCATTTAGAATGCATGTTTCTGCAATTTCGCTGAAGGAATATCTCCGAAAATTCTCCAGAATTTTTATTGAGTACTTTTTTATACAAAAGGATGATACGTCAAAGCTTATTGTGCTCACCTGATCGAAATTTTACTCAAGAAAAACTTAAATGTTGTCAAAATGAAAGTTCCAAGATTGAATAATCGTGTATTAGAGCAATTAATCATTCATGCAAATATTCGCAATATTTCATGTGCATATATTCACAATCATGATGCTTTACACAGGCCTGAAAAAGTGTTAAATTGTGGGGGTTTATGGACCGTTGGTCACAAATGTCGTCAGACAATTTTTTAAGGATCAACGAGAGCTGAATAAAATGGGAAACTGTAGTTCTGTGAGCAGAATACAGGAATAAATATTGTCTACGTATGCACCAGCAAATGAAGAAAAGCTTGAAGAATATTCGTGACGAAACTGATTATCAGTGAGTAATGGCGTGGGGCTCTGCTCGTCAAGGCCATCATGTTGCCAGAAAAAATGTAACAGCTTTTGCGGTACTGCCTTTTATTGAAAAGTAATTTACTTGTAGAAAAATGTATAGTGAAGGCAACGAAGAAGAAATAAGTTTGAAAGAACAATTCAAGGTATATCTTTAGTATTATTTCAGACATAGAAGTGGCTGCATATTTTACCAATGGTCATTAATTTAATGAGTTTGAGTTTTTCTGGGGAAGAACAAGTGGGACCACTTCACCTATTAAGAAGAAAAACATAGAAACAGAAGGCACATTATACATCGATAGCTATCAGTGGTGAACACTTTAGTAGTATCAATGCACCATCCGTCACGTTTTGAGTGGATTTAGCAGTCATGCACTAAAAAGTATAAGAAAAGCTTAAGTAACCATCTTCTCTCTAAATACCTCATGCTCATTTGATTGTTGCACATCAAGAGGTCTGTTCTAATCTCGATTTTTGATTAGCGACAGCCTTATTTAATCTAAGAGGAGCTGAAGAGGATGTAAAAAATGATTGAAGTAAAAACATACAATGTGGCTTTCTGATCGCTCTGTATGAACCTTATCTTCTTAAAGGGAATGTGGCACCTTGGTCGAATCCTGGAATTTAGTGTTATTAGGCGTACTTTTAGTAAAAAAAATAATGCAACCACTCACGATTTCTCTGAAAAATGTACAATAAGCTCAATATTTGGTTTTTAAAAATACTCCTCTAGAAAAAGAAATAAATATCAGTCTGTGGATGATGTCACGATCTGGCAACCACTACCATACTTGAAACGCTTCAAGGTCTTCGATTGGCTAATGCTCATCGTGACGTCAGCATATGTCGTCACACCAGTAGCTCACAACAATGACCGCCGGCGACGGGGTGCTGAGGTCAGGTAGGTAGGAGGCTGGTGTCAGGTAGGTTTTAGCTTTTTTCTACGGGAATATCGAGTTCCAAGACAAATGAAATATGGAGTACCGGGTTTTCCGACCTGCTTTACAACTTGGCTATCTCAGTTAAAATCACGTTGTGAAGGTGCCACATTCCCTTTAAAACCTTTGTCCCTGAATGATTGCTGTTTTGCTGTTCAATTGATAATAAAATGGCTGATACGTTTTGATCGTCATCTGGGCTCGTAAGATCTGCATAGATAGCACAGCGCAGGCAGGTGCACCGGCAAACTCTAATTACGCCCGGAATCCGTGCGTTATACAACAGGGCTAATGCAATGGAAACTGCGCAGAGTGTTTGATGGGCGAAAAAAATACGACTATTTTTAAGTGGGTACACACTTTAAAGGGCACAAAACATTACGTTTCTAGCCTTGCAATAACCTCCATTGCAGATGCCAGATATTAATCTGCATTGCAGATGCCTGGCATTGCATAAGCAGAATCTGACAGATATTTAAAAGCTAAACTGATCTGAACAGATCACATACTACACCTTGCATACGTACTATAGGTGTACCTTTCTAGGCCATGTGCCCGGGGCAAAAGACAGGCGCGGGTCCACGGGCTTTGATGGGGATTGGAGACCTCACATGCAGCCATTCCAAACTGATACCGGGCTTCATCAAGGTCTGTTAATATGGTCAGATATATTTTATCAATATTGATGACATTATCAGATGAAATTTAGGGATCTTGGTTCCATCTATCTGAAAATTATCGATATCATTTGTTTTTGATGATTTGATAGGTCTGGACGTTCAGTTTGCGCATGTGCATGTGTATAACATACATGTTTGATAATTACCGAGTGATATGACTGGTTGCAATGGAATTATCAATCAGATTGTTATGGAAAATTGTCAATACCGTTTATTTTTATGGTTTGATTGGTTTATACATTTCTTGTGTGCAGGTATATGTGTGTTGCACATGTGCTTGATAGTTATCGAGTGATATGGCGGGTTGCCATGGAAGCTCCAGGAGGCAGTCTTGAATTAAGCCAATTCTGGGCTTTTGCTCCAATCTCAGCCATCGTTACTTATCTTCGGCCATAAAATAAACTGACACCATCATCGTCATCACCATCATCATCATATGAATAATAACTGCGATCGATTGCCATGGCCTTGATGAATTTTCAGGCCCATTGCAGCACCCTAAAGACGATTACAAGAGGTGCTTTAGGCGTGGATATATGAGAATGGGGTCCTCTAATTGGATTGTCTTTTTCTACTGGTATTGGGATCAATTTTCCCTCTAATTCAGAGTAGGTAAGTGTTGATATTGTTGGTAAAATTGAGAAGTTCATTTGTTGTTGCTTTTTGTTTTCTGAATGTCATATACAATCTCCTAGACAACCGTGAGGTATTCGAAGGCTTTGACACAAGCTGGACTTTCTTCTGAAAATGTGTGCAGTTGCTACCAAAACTGTATTAAGTAAATCAACATAATGAAAACATAAGGTTGATGTGCAGGATTTCTGTTCCATTTCGGATCTATTTGTGGCATTGTTGGTATGCTGAAGCAAGTTTTAACTGGGAAATATGCTTCTGCTCTCCTTTATTCACCAGAATCCTTGTAACGCGCCAGTTTAGCTCATGCCAGCACATCATTATTTATAAAAATTCAATCATGGATAGAATGTCCGATATAGTGAGCTTATCAAATTTAGTCTTAGCTGACATGTGCATGCTAAGTTTGCATTTAGTGCGCAAAATTTTTCTTAAATGTGATGATTGCCATTATTGAATTGAGTATTCGCACAAACATCCTAGGAAAACTGTGTTTGCAAACTATATATTCAGCACTGCATTTCATAGCCTATGCTTTTGCTTCTTTAATATGACTGTTTGCTGACTTGATGAAGATCGCTGATTCTGCTTAATGCTTCTTGCACATTTTTAAAAGGATAATTGCATGCAAAAAAACTTGTTCAGATTAATCGACTTAAGACACCTATTTAAGGACCCAATAAGCATACATTTCCTTTATATAGTCATCTCAAGGTTTTTTATGTACTGAGCATACCCATGCTTATTGAAGGATTTTCTTCCAAAGGCCGGGCTCGTGACAGGCTTCTGGCAACAGCATTAGACCAGACCTGGGCCAGCCTGCACAAGTACCCGAAACTACCACCCTTAATACATAAGTTAACTCATGTAAATTATAGGTTATTTCACGGAGTTTTATAAGATACTATTCAAATCTTAAATGCGCCCTATTTTCTGACCTTAACTGGATATGTTTAAAATGATTGAAGTGGGACATTCGATTAGACGCCGGTGAGAGGACATAAAGGTTGTTTTGCGTGTGTCTTTAACTGTTTCCGAAGTCCGATACAAGCTTAAAAAAGGACAAACAAATTCATCGTGTGACATTCAGCTTGTACTCGTTTGATCGCACGTTCACCGCAAATTGTTTTTAAAAGATGAGTCTATTTGTGATCACTGGGTTCTCATAAATTGGGAGTGCGCATAATGCACATGATGTTGAATACTGTGGGTTTAGTATGAGAACCCTCTGACTGCTCAGGTGAGTACTTTGAGTCTGTTTAGTGAGGTGCTACGGCCTCTTCAGATTTGAAGAACATTGTGCTCTTCAACTTGGGGAGGCACAGGATCCTCGAAGACTTATTATAGTCTGCTCTTACACTGAAAAATATCTTAGGAGCTCAAGTACCGCCTTCTTTTTCAGAACCCCACACTGAAAGAAGCGTGTGAGGAAGCTGCTGAACACTGGTATAATTTTTAAGCCTCTTCATGGGGCTTTCCAGGATAAAAGAGGCGACCCATATCGGGTACCCAACTCTCATAAAAATAGAGTAAGACTCATCATGATGCCCATCTCACCCTCCGCAGAATTGGAGTGTAACAACCCACTATGATTAGGCTATGAAGGTCCTATGCCTCCCCAAATTCAAGAATTCAATCTTCTTCAAATCTGAAGAGTTCGTAGTATGTCACCAGTCAGGCTCAAACTAATCATCTGAGCAGTCACAGGGTTCTCATACTATAAGCCAATAGCATTGAACCTGTGCACACTACTAAAATGAGAAGCCAGTGATAATTTATATTTTGAATAGATGGCAGTGTACGTGCGATTGCATCAGTGGGGTTTTAATGTCAATTAGTTTGAATTTATTTGTCCTCTCTTAAACTTTTGTCAGCGGGCCAGAATTCTGAAACAGTTACAAATGTTACAAATTCCTCACAGTGCAGCCTTCATATCTTAACACCGGCAGTAATCAATCATCCAATTTCGAAATTCTTACGCATAATGACTTAACACGTGCACTGGAGGGGGCTCGGAGGCCCCCACCTATTTTTCCAAGGTGGCCGAAGAACTGCTCGTATCCGAAAAACGATACTAAGCCACTTTTGAGAGAAGTTAATGGCGCGTCGATTGGTGAAATAATTTTTGAAATCGATGGAAAATGTTTTCACTTTTAGGCTTTTAAAGTCAGATCTCTATTTTGAGATCGTCACAGTCGCGCGGTCGGACCAGCTTGCTTGCATTGGAGATCGAGTGGTGACGTCATAACGCCATATGAAAGGAATTATATGTCAAGGTCACCTCACAGTAAGGTCAAGGTCAAGTTCAAAGGTCACAGGTCAAGGTCATACCAGAATCTTCAAGGTCATTGACCGCAGCGCTTCCGATCACATGACGTAGTGCTAGTAATAGTATACATTACAGAGAGTATATCATATTTTGACGCCATAGGTCAATGAATTTAAATGACATTGACTCGAAAATTTTTAGAAACACTCTTCGGGGCCTTCCCTCTATGTCCCTGGTCCGCGTTTAGCATATTTTTGATTTCCCCATAATTAAGGCATGTTTCCAATAGATCCCCAGGACGGCCAGTATTTGAGATCCACGACCTCGTTTGACCTTGAAGATGTCAATTAAAATTCGATAAACTCGATTGACCTATGTCAATTAAAATTCGATCTGATGTAAATCACAATATGAACAGTATGGGAGTCGCAGGTTAATGACAGCGTTAAAATTCCTCCATACATAAAGAGATGTGGCAATCAGAGACGGGCAGTCCACTACTTAAGTCCCCTACTCCGCTAATCTCCAAGGGGGCCGTGGGGGCCGTGGATGACAGCGCCTGCCCCGCACGATAAATTGAAATGTTCGTGATATTTTTCAAGCGTTACATGACCGTTCCCAGTTCGACCTCGCTGGAGAGAACGTGCTCACTGGGCTGAGACATCTTCAAGCCCAAGAGGAGCACCCCTACATCGATGACCTTCAATATATTTGTGCTGCTGAAGTACAGCTTGTGCCTACCTACTCCAGCTTAAGACCACAGAGGAGGAGGAAAGGATACTTGCCTGGAAGTTATCAGGTGAGGAGAGCCAAATAAGTTTCTCGGTGGCTGGTCAGATTTTTCCAGCTGAGTCCATGCACATGCGTCATACTTCTGTCCCACTGACAAATGCCAGAGCTTCTGGCATTGTACGCCTCTAGGGATATATGGAGCCACGGTGCCTCTTCCAACCACAATCCAGCATTCTGAGGCCTGGATCACATTCGACGTAGTTTCCCGTCCTGAGTGGGCAGACTGCTCGTGAGATGTCTCAGCATCCCAACTGTCACATAAGTGGTACGCCTCAGCACATCAGGGTGCGAAGCCTTTGGAGAGAGTGATGCTCTCCTTATTCTTCCCCAGCACGCACCAGTTCATTCTCATCAATAAATGGTCCTAGTGCGTGCAGGTTACTGTGCTACTACGTTGCAGTCTATCGGCTCCGGCAAGCTTGTTTGTCTGGTGCAGTCTTTACGGAAGGCTGAGCCTTCAGCAAGTTCTTTATCTCAATGAGAATGCTGCAATTCCTTAATCCTATTCTTCTCAGGGAGAGGGCGGATTTCGCCCACTCTTCATGCTTTCTTCGAGACATCTCCAAAACGGCTCGCGATAACTCTTTAAAGCTTTCTGGTTTTTCCTAAACTAAATCGGGCAGATTCACTGGAAGTTTTGAGATAATATCGTTACTATTTACGGAGCTATAGCTCGCGATTTAAGGAGAATATATTCACAAATTCAGTATTATAGTGAACCGCCCGTTCTACATACAACAAAGTTGTGGGTAACAATATTGAGAACAATTAAAATGTCGCAATGTTATATAGACGTCAGGCGAAAGTTTATCCACATTTTCATACGTTTGACAGAGACGGTTACAGCAACCCAAAATGGGGGACTTCAAATGTAACTGAATTGTACTCTTGCAGATTGAACAAACTGCTGACAGGAAAAGCAAAAGTAGCCATACCATGCTCCCAACACTTTTATATGATAACAGGATACTGTTGGAAATGGATTCTGGAGGGACGGATTGTTCCTTACTCAGGGAATCTGCCGGGTCTTGAACCCGAGTCGGCCTCGTGGGAAGCCAGAACCGCACCCTCTTAGCAACCATTTGCATTATTTTTTCAGACTTTTTATTAAAATGTTCCAGAGAAGAGCTACGGACGGTTTGGCAGCGAACAACTTATTTGCAATGACTGCAGGGTCTTGCGAAATTTGGCAGTTCTACAGATACAGGTGGAGATTACACCTCGAGTAGCCTTCTTTCGTATTTTACAGCTTGTTCCCTGCCTTTTAAATACATTTTAATATTTCGACCCAATTGGGAAAACGAATTCAAATTGAGGTGAGGAAAATAAACACAACGCAAGTGGTCCAAAGCCAATCAGAATTTGAGTTCAAAAGATCTATCTTTCACAGCGAGGAATTGAAATTTCACAAGAAGCCCTGGCCTCATTTGCCCACCCTTTCGTGGGTTACAATGCCTTTGCTGAACGATACCTATGTAACCCAATTTTTTTATTTTATGGTCGCTAACTCATGTAGATATCTATACCAATCGTACCCTGTAAGAACCATACGTTTTCATTCGTTTTAGTAAAAATTTAGATGCGACCCCGAAATGTTTATTCTGAGCCGCCACCGATTGCCCCTAGAGTGCACCATGTTCATAAAGTTCCATTAACGTAATCGGACGCCGCTTGGACTACGTTAGTACACAGAACTGCCTGGAGGCCCGATCAGAGCCTCATACTATCTCCAAAGGCAATAGCGTTGCGGATAATTTGAAATAGAGCCGTTACCGCCGCCAATCTACAACTGTACCAAGTTTGAGCCATATGGATTGATTGGACTGCGACGTCACTGGGGTCAGACTAGATCAAATTTAGGTTGATTCATAAAATTGTTAACAGCTTGGATACCACAAGACGTAGAACAAAGTCAACGGTATCATTGGCTACGCCTCTGTAGAGGACCTAGCTTATCAGAGAGGGCCCTGTTGGCGACAGAGGATCTTGCAGAGAAGTCAGTCCTACTAGTTTGAGGATATTCTAGTTAAAGAGAGTCCTGATAGGTGGGCCTCCTGGGCTAAAAAGGTCCCTGCTAGTCATAATGACCTCACTTAAAGAGGACCGAGCTGGTCATACAGGGCTCTGAGGGCTATAGTTGGCCCTGCGAGTCACACTGGGGGTCTGCTGCCCAAATAGTCCTACTAGCCATTGCGGTTTTACAGTTATGGAGGGCTCAGCTGACTAGAACGGGCCCTATTGTCAACAAGGGGCCCCTGGGGCCCAAGTGTTGCAAAGGGCCCTTCTTGTCACAGAATGGAGTGCTGGAGAGGGCTTAAGAGGGCTATGTCTGATAAGAAGTTATACGGTTGTCTGGGAAGCACAGCACGGGCATCAGGCACATATACCATCTGCAGCTGCAGTGCCCTAAAACTCCAATTATCATCATCACAGTCGGGCAGACGGCGCGGACGGGCCGCACGAAGCGCGAACCGTGTCCTCAGGGGTGTCCTCCAGGCCTTCAAGAGGGAAAGATTAGCTGCCCCAGCCCTTGGCTACACCCCTGACTAGACATCCATTTTCCGCCAAACTTTCCAGATTGATCACCTTACAGGTGCACTAAGCGATGCATCCCTCATTCAAATTGGCTCAGGACCATTAACAAAACCCAGGGGCAGGAGGGGTCCGATCATCCAAAAGTACAAAATAAAGTATAATTTAAGCCTCGGTGGATTACATCTGCCAAGTGAGGATCAAAGTGTTTATTTATCGTGTATTCAAACATTGAGTGGTGGACGCAGGCGTCATAGCAAAGATGCTGCCATAGTCTTAAATATATTCTATCATTGCAATCGTGGTATAAGCAGTACAAAAAAACGACACGTCTGAGGGTAGTGCGTGATTGTAAAAAGTCATGGTCAAAGGCAAAGGTTACAGTCGTTTCAAAATACAAGGTTACACAGTTGTTACATACCTGCAGGGACAACACTGCAGTAGGGCTCACATCGTAGTTCAAAGGGTTCAAAATACATATTGAGATGACTCAACATGCCACATTTCGAGCATACTCGTGAATTTTCTTCTTAAAAAGTTAGTAAAAATGGCTAAAATGAGTATTTTGCCTCTCAGTAATGGATCCAATCCCGCTCAAACTAGGTCTAAAGTTGTATCAAGGCCGTAAAATAAAGCACTGTAAAATCAAGAAGTCTGGTGCCATGTGGAAATGAGGCTACACGCCAGCGGCTCTGCAAGAGCCCCCTCCCCCAGAAGCGGAATCACCAACGTTAGATCAATATGATATTTGACTTCCTTTCCCTTTCTTGCTTGGTTTTGTGAGTCGAGGCATGCACGTCATCACAGTGTGCTTGCTTAGGGGCTGTTCACATGTGACGTCAGCCACCAAAGGTGGAAGGGGTCTGACATTTTCTGATGAAGGGGCAGTGAGGCTGGATTTTTCTGGCACTTTCTGACGGGTGCAGGGAAAAATCATCGGCTGTCATGACATTGTTGTATTGAGCGAGAATTGCGCAGGCCCAGCGTAGATGAAGAGCAGTCACTTTAATGTTTCGTATCCACCCAATGCTCAATGTCACACCCAGTGTCCACCGATACCAGCTGCCCGTAACGCCCGAGCCTTGCAGTTGTGCGGCGTCTCTGCGTGATTGATCATGTCGACCACGGCTGCTGTCCAGAGAGAGAGAGGGGGGGTACTAATTTCTGACGATTACTCACGAATGGATAAGGAGTCCGAGCACCCTAAATTTGGCTGGCGTCATATTTCAACAGCCCCTTATTATTTACACCACCCCGAGAGTACATTAGGCACAACATAAGCTGCTTTCTATTATTGTCAAATAATCGCTGGAAGCACATATAATGTACCGGATGTACCCATGGGCGCCGAAAGCGGGGGGGGGGACGGGGGGACTCGCCCCTTCCCCCGTTTGGTCAACTAAGGAGGGACGTCCCCCCAAAATTATTGGGTCAATCATCATTAATGCTGTCAGGTACCGAATATGCTCAAACTTCGCCTCCCCCGGTCAGCGCCAGCACGGGTCCGTCCCCCCTGCAAAAATTCCGTGGCGGCGCCCCTGTCTGTACCGTACTATACGGGAATCACATGCTTCTTTCTGATGCTGAACATATATGCCGAAAACAGTATCGGCTGAAGCAGCTTTGAACTTTATTTGGGACACTACTCCTCCTCGGACTGTGGGTAGGGGCACAATTTCAATTCTTGTCTTACTGGATTTTTTTCTAAACGTTTCGACGTTGTAACACACTCAAAACTACATAAGCTACTAAACAAAAGCTTGCAATGTACGGGATCGACACCTGCTGTTCGGCAGTTGCCCCCAAGGCCACACATTGGGTGGCTGGCAGCTCTGTGCAGCGTGGGTGCACAGCAGACTGTGTTCTTTCGAATTGTCGCAAAATTCCCATGATAATTTTCCACGGAGAGGCTTTGAGCTTTAACTTGTTTTCTTTATCTGCCAATGTCCTGAATTTTGCAGAGTTGACGACGTTACGATAGTGTAATACCGTTGTGAAACTCCGATCACAGTTATCGGCAAGAAGCGTGATCTACCTCAATTGATCACGCGACTTGAAACTACCCTGAAGCTCGTATTCCAGTGGTGTTGTTTGAACAAATTGAAACTGAACGCACAAAAGCCCCAGATGATTGTACTCGGTACCGCGCCAATGCTACGGGATTTACCCCACTGAGGTTGAATTGTTACCCTGCTGTGGCACAAGAAGTGCGTTTAGTAAATGTAGCGAAATTGTAATCGATGACGCCTACATTGTCAACCACACATTGATATAATAGCAAGAAGGTGTACTTGTCGCATTTAGATACGCTCGAGATTTAATACCACGCTTGGCAGTACAATGTGCAGCTCAAGCCGAGGTTTTGTCTGTTGTGAGCTTTTGTGTATCAGTGTGCGAAACCTGCGAGGCCACACAGGTGAACCGTGCGCAAAAGATTGCCCATTTTTGTGAGCGTGTCGTGATTGGTCGAAGATTATGAGAACATATTTCTGATCCTTCACCCGACGAGGAGTTATACGGCCCAGCAGCTTGCAGAATATCAAAGTGTATGTGCCGTGCGACGTCTACTTAAAACCATTGCACTGCCTCTGCTTATGGTAACAATGGGCCCGCGGGCCACTTCCGTCCACGGCACAATACGCGCCTAGCGTGTCTATTCACCCTGCCATGGATACGGACCAAGACAGGTCGGCGTAGAATCAACTATTGCATTAATTCAAGTGGCCTAGATCCCTTCCACCCACTGTGTGTAAAACGCTCGGAAAAATAATTTCCACTGGTACCGATATGGGTGGAGGGGCTTCAGTATTTACACTTACCTGCTTTCCACACCTAGCAGCTGGTTAGTGGTTAACAGCCTTTTGCATTATCTAGTCAGGAGTGCGATATAATGTCATGCGTATTGTATGGTGTTTTAAAGTGCAGGAGTGTCTGTTTCTAAGTGTGTCTGTCTTCTATCTCGTTCCCATTTTTGCAGGAACACCTGACATTTTAAATTGTCGACCTGGCAAGTGAAAACCTCAGTATGGTAGAAATTTGTCCAATAACTGATACTGATACCGATACTGACATATTTTGTCATTGAAGTCCTTTAAAAAGAACGGCTGCGGGGCAGTCATGCTCCAGCAACATCCTTCAGAAAAGGCCTTCCACTTCAGAGGTGGCACCGAATGAAAGGAAAATTCTGGATATAACTGAATGGGAGTAAGACCACTTTGGGCTCTAGGCGACGTTGGAACTAAGGCTAGTAGCCAACATTCAACTGATCGCTTCCTGTTAGTGGATGTAGTGGCCGTGTATAAGCCTGCAGTTATACTGTGCCGCAGTGATTTTCCTGCGATTATACTGCCCCGCAGTGTCTTCCTTGCGCCTATACTGTACCGCAGTGCCTTTCCCCGTGGCTATATTGTACCGCCAAACATGCTTCGCCGAAGCAACGAGCACGTAATCAAGTAACGAATTTTACCGCAAACGCGCATTGGCGAGGGGCGTAACTGTGGCTCAGGAGCCCAGAGGGGTGGCAATACCACTCGCACTTTCTTTCCTTCCGTGTTGGTTTGCACAGAATTCGGCGCATAGGTGAGTTCGAGAGATGTTAAGGGCAGAGATCGCGCCGAAGTACACGGCGACGGTATAAGGTCCCGAACAATTCACGCGCTGTCAAATAGCGCAGATGGGGGAGGGACAAAACAGTCCAGTAGAGGGAAAATATTGCTCGTGATACTCAGAAAATTGAATTAGTAACTAAACGTGACTAGTGTGCGCGATGTGTGATTGATGTGCTGCGATTGATGGCCGTGATGTCATTAGATGTGTGATAAATTGCCTATGTCTCTTGCGTGCTGTTGAATTGCATTTGAATTGCGCTTTATAATAATTATTGGGGCTTATCGACGCACCAACTGCCAGGGTCATATGGCGTCGCCAACTCTTTCCCTGTTGGAAGGGTTTCCGGGAGCTGAATTGCGCTTTAAGTTACTTTTTAAATGAAATATAGCACTTTAATAATGGGATTTGAACTGGGATAGCCGTGTAATAGAGCATGCCAAGAAAATTCTTGCACGAATTCTCATTTGCCCCAGAACTTACCATTCGCGGAGAAAAGGCTAAAAATTTACCGCCTACTGACCCCGCCTTCCTCGGTGGTCACCTGGCATGAGTTAAATTGGGAAAGTGACGGATTGCTCAGGTCCGCTGCGCCGACACATATTTTTTACTTGGACCTGGATCCTAAATTATTGTCATTAGGATTTTTCAGCAAACTTTTTCCTGACAAGTCCACACAAAATGAAATATGTCATCGAAAATATGCAAGACGAGTCCCAAACACCGAATAAAAACCTCCTCACTCGAAGTTTTTAGCCGCCCGCGGATATACTTTAATTTAGGACTTATATTTTCTGTCTCACGGCCTGGCCTTTAAATGTTTGATATCATCTCGCTTATATCTACTGGATTTGAGTTTATGGTGCACACTTCGAAGTTACAAAACTGCACTTCCTATTTCTTATTTCAAAACTGTGAAGAAAAGGAATCATTTCAATAGAAAAATACAAATTTTGGAGTGTATTTCTGGGTCAAATAGCAATGTGACTTGAAACAAATCGCAGCACAGCACCATTTTTCTTGAAGCTCAGAAGACCTTATGGACCCTCCAGAGGTCAGAAAAAGTCCGAACGTGCCAAAATAGTTGGGGAGGATCTTTAGCTCTGGGGGAGTCTGTACATTTTTCATCCTTTCTCCACTGCAGTATTTCTGGTCTTCTGACATGAGAAAAGTATGTCTTAGGTACTTTTGATCTGCTCATTTCCTCACTTTGTGGACTATTTGATCATCGGAAATTTAGATAGTTATTCATTTGGGCGTTCTGGCTATGGGACTTTGTTCTTTAGGTCGAATCAAAATGTGGACTTTTTGAGCAGTTGACTATTTGAGCATCGCGCGAATTCACATCTCTGTAATCTTTCTGCTTCATTTTTTTACTGGCACTAGCACAAACAAAAAATCTGCTTTCAGTCATTCTAAGCGAATCACGAGCTGGGTAGTTTTTCGAGGAAGGTCGGGCTGAGGAACCTGGGGACTGTGTTTAAGTGAATCCGTTTGCATCCCGGTGGTAAGAATTAGCATCTGTTGGAACTCGGCTGACAGGCTGGCGCACGCGTTGCAAATTTTTAAAGAGCACAATTAAAAAAATGTGCTCCGGACTGGTCTACATAGTTGTTTAGGCTGTGGATTTGAACCTTTGAACCTCGCGATGAAGAAGATGTATATCACAGGAGCAAGGTAATAGAGTAAGGAAACTGAGACTGGTTGGGCTATATACCTACCGAGTTATACCTACTTATGCACTTTGGAAGCTTAGAAGTGTGTGGGGAGACAGTCTACGTATTCTGACAAGGAACTTCCTCCACTAGAGGCAAGAGCTTGGCAGTTCTGGGCTCTTGTTGCCTTTCCCACATACTGGTTTCATATAATTCCAGTTTTTTCCAGTTTGGCTGAGGTCGGGAACCTTTAAAAAGTGGGGTCTGCAGTGAACTATTTCAACCGGGTATTTAATGGCCAATGCTCAAACTGGGTAACAGGGGAGCACGATAAAAAAATTTATTAGACATTTCCGTAACATCCCAATAAGGTAAGCATGCATTAATCCAGGTATGTACCTACCTACCTTCCTGCAAGCAAGACTCAAGTTCGCATTGATAGCCTAAATGTTTCAATGGACACAGTTGTAAATTTTACAGTCAGCATCTCATGCTGTGTGTAGGAAGTAGCTGTATAGTTAAATTTTCCTTGGTCTTTCACTCACCATATATTAAGCTGAAAACCTGGTAAACTATTAAATTGACCAGTTTAGTTGTATAATTTGGAAAAATAAACTTAACTTTGCAATTTAAGAATAATTTTTTAAATAAATTTATGACCGACTTACTCTTGTCGGGATGACACATTTTATCTCCGTACAATTTTTCAAGTTATTAACCCGCGCCCCACCGGGGGTCCGGCGCCACCTTCGCCTCACCGGGGCCATCGATGGCCCCACACCTCTCACTCCGAAAATATGGGGGTTAGCGCAAATCTGCAAAGTGAATTAGAAAGCTTGCGTGAATTCAGTATGAAATTATTTCGCATGTTTAAGCGCTTACGTCAATGGTTTGACCTCCAGAGGTCAAGTTAGGTCACGATAGGCTCTTTTCACTCAAATATGCAATGCTTAAGAAAACTAGGCATAACTCTTATGCCATTAGAGATATTGAGATCTGGTAAACTACATTGAATAGGAAAATGACAGACCTTTCTCCCTTATGTGAAACGTAATGACCTCCGCCAGTGGTTTGACCTCTAGAGGTCACCTCGCAACCTAATATGACCTTAGGTCATCAAAGGTCAGAAAGTGACCTTGCCATATATCAAATGAAAGCCAGTGATGAGGCATACACGATGGTGTTTGTTTCAACTCTCTAGCTTAATTAGGTCAAAAGTTATTGCCAAAATACTGTTTTTGACCCCTGGTGACCTTGCATGACCTTGGAGTGGTCAAAAGGAAAATATGACCCCTGGGATCCGTAAAAGGTGCCCAAAAACGCTTTTCGGAGCAAGCCGAGCATTTGAAATCGTTGTTGTGGCTTTTAGATCATAAGACAGCTTTTCCCATGCTTTTTCAATGGGAGAGGTCACCTCGTGACCTGACCTTAGGTGACAAAATAAAAAAAATCCCGGGTATACACCTTGTAGACCCTGGCGGGGCCATGAACTGTAGGAAGTTTCAAATCGATTAACAGAGAAACGTAGCTCTTATAGAGCTCAAAAGTTGAAGTGAGGTGACCTTGGTTGACCTCGCCTGGTGACCTGACCTTGGGTGACCCGGAATTAAAAATTTCAGTGATGGTGTAAAATGATGGGGTAAGAGATAGAGCTCTCAATCGCGGTCCTGCGTTTCGTCGTTTTTCTGCTATCCCGAAAAGACCTTGGGAGGCCATCGATGGCCCCCGGTGGGGCGAGGGTTAAGGGATTTGACAATTTTATGCGGTTTTTGTATTTGTTTTAGACTACATTTGGCATGCGTGGATCAAAATAAAAAGTTTAAAAAATATGGTCGAGTTTTCCTCAATTTTTTTATTCCTTACAAAAATTTGATGTCAAGCATAGTCTTTAAATGGAAATGTCAGGAAACATAGAAAAACAAACTTCGAAAGCAATTCAGCGTAAACTATGAAAGATATGGGGCTGTACATAAAGGCCTTGACGATTGCGTCAAACATTTATATGCCCATAACTTTTTAAATTGCCAACATATTTCAATTTTTGTTGGAATCAGTGTCCCAGGCAACTTAGGAATATGTATATAGAAAAATATATTTTAACCCCAAGAATTTAAAATTATAATACAATTTTGGTATATTTTACACTTTAAAAATATGTTTCATGGCCTGAAGACCATCTAAACTATTTGAATAATATACCCTAATAAATACTATATTTTTATCACCTGAATGTGATAAATAAAGGCCGTGTGCTCAGGCTTCTGCTCCACAAGCTATAATTGGCTCTCTGGGGAACATTCCTCTCATCTCGGGGCATCAACTGGTCTGCGCTAGAGAACCAAATTACCTTTTCTGACCTCTGAGTTCCTCATAGACGCACCTCCCCTGCCCTCCCCGTGAAAGCCAAGCATAGATGCCTCTTTTAGCCGAGCCAATATCAATGCCAGCCTGTATTGTTATTACCAGCGGCTATTCACGGGTAGCGAGCGATATTCCGGTTATCAGAGTTGCGCCCACAGCTGCAAAGAGGGACGGGAAAAGTCCGGGTGGCCTGAATTATCGGTTGTGACATTTTCCCTGCTGATGGGTGTTTGAGCAATGGCTCCCGCACAACCGAGCTCGCTTCGATTGCTTCTCCCTAAAAAGACATGGGCAAACATCCGGTAATAAAAACATTCTCACGATTACTTTTGGTACAGCGCTTTTGCTACATTTTGGGAGAAAGCTGAAAAACATGAAGTTAATGTGTGACATATTTCAGAGTAACTAGAATTCAGACAA
Source organism: Lepas anatifera (assembly GCA_034440635.1). Taxonomy (NCBI): domain Eukaryota; kingdom Metazoa; phylum Arthropoda; class Thecostraca; family Lepadidae; genus Lepas; species Lepas anatifera. Next base: position 2,911,895 of record JAOTON010001978.1, on the reverse strand, counting down.
GCAGAGAGGACAAGTGGGTCCCGTTAAATATAACAAACCCTTTGGAAATGTGTTTGAGCCTGCTAACATGCACATTTGTAAAGCTCAGATTACCCTCGGACGTTTTTGATGGAACGAGACTGCAGACCGATGTAAATAAGAATCGTTCCGTCAAAGACAATTGGAAAACAAATACTGTAAAAAACTATTCATACCATAGTTTTAAGCACCTCGGTGTGACCGTGCGTTAACGACATATCATGCTGCTTTAATAACTATAATCCTGATTCTAGGCTGGACCTGCCTTTGAATGTTTGTTTCTTGAACTTTTTGCCTAATCTGCACGAACGGTTATATTTGGGACAACATATCTTTGACCTGAGAATTCGGCAATGTGACTGTACCTCGGGGTTTTGGTTCATTATCTAGGTTATTTATCTTGGTTTTCGATAAGACACAAATACATATACATAAATTCAATCTATGGCATTATCGATTCGTGTGTTACAGGAGGATAGTAAGTACAAAACACGGTTGAAATTATGAGATGGACAGGGAAGAGCTAAGGTAAAGACCCTGTCTTCGTTATCACTAGGATTCTCATAACACGCAGGCCACCAGAACTGTCATCCAAATCAAGTGCTAAGATGCCCAGCATACTACGATCAAACTGTGAGGGACCTAACTTCACGGACAGTTTTCTCCAGGCTTCTCTTAGACTGAAATCCACAAAAGACAGACGTAGTGCACACTAGCTCACGGCACATATTCAATTTGAAGGATAGAAAGGAAAAGTTGTTAAGATGTTCCCTGGCCTCTCCCATCGAATCCGGAAATGTAAAAACACTGAAGATTATATATTCGGGCACAGCCCTTCATCAGAATCGTGGAGTAAATATCAATAATTCTCAGTCCTAGTATAGCCAGACCTCGAATTGAGCTTCACACAAAAATGCCTTTTAGAATGAATCGTTAAAAATAAGATTGGATGTCGTGACAACAACCATATTGGTACCTCTAACCTAAAAGTAATGCCGACAATACGACAAACCTAGAGCAGTATTTGTGACAGTCTATTCTATTATTTCAGCCAAACACTAGCTTTTGATTAACAGTGAAAAACTCGCTGAAGTACCTTAATCGGTTATTTGAATATTTCTGTTCTTCTTATTTACTATTTTTCCGTCGACTGCAGCTAAAATGCTAACCAAAACTACCTATTAAGCACTAGTAGACGTGATACTAGATCGGTGTAAAAACTGCATACTTTCCCCTTTAAGATGATGCTATATTTTTACAATAAAAGCCTCCCTCGAATTATTTAGTTAAGATTGTACGTAGTGGTCAAGGTCAACTTTTTTTTGTAATTGATAAACCCATTTTCCACAGCCTGCTCCTCTGGCCCAACGTTAAGCGTCGAAAGAGTATACGTGCGGCTGTAAAAAAAACACTATAAATTTTACATTATACTTATTCAACAGCCCTTGCCCTTAGTATGTATGTACCTCTTAAACAAATGCAACTTTTATAGCTAGTTTATGTGAACAATCATTGGTAAATACTTTTCCTCAGCCTGTACCTCTAGCCCAACGTTAAGTGTTGAATGGTTATACGTCTAGCTGCAGAAAAGTATTATCAATAATTAGTTGCATATTTCAAAAACCCCAACCCCAGTACGTACCCCTAAAATCAAAACATCTCTTTGAGCTAGTTAATCTGATCAATCATTAATAAACACTTTTTCCCAGCCTGTACCTCTGGCCCAACGTTAAGCCTTGAAAGAGTATACATCTGGTTGCAGAAAAGCACCATCAAAGATAAATTACCTAAAAAAGCCTGAGCCTTACCTGTGACCTAAGTCCATCACTTCTGACTAGCTAAACTAATTCAACCATCATAGTTCTTTTTCCCAGCCTGTAAATCGGGCCCAAAGTTAAACTTCAAAAGCATATACGTCTAGCATCAATAACACTATCAATAATGTAAGGAAGTCCTACCCCAGAACACATATACTTACGCTGATCCCTCCCTTACCTCTTAAGCCACTGCTGTTAAGTGATAGCCTATCCTAGACCCGCATAATAGGCCAGGACGTACCTCGTACCTTGTACCTTGAGCCACACGTATACTCTTTCGACGCTTAACGTTGGGCCAGAGGAGCAGGCTGTGGAAAATGGGTTTATCAATTACAAAAAAAGTTGACCTTGACCATTAGGTACAATCTTAACTAAATAATTCGAGGGAGGCTTTTATTGTAAAAATACAGCATCATCTTAAAGGGGAAAGTATGCAGTCTTTACTCCGATCTAGTATCACGTCTACTAGTGCTTAATAGGTAGTTTTGGTTAGCATTTTAGCTGCAGTCGACGGAAAAATAGTAAATAAGAAGAACAGAAATATTCAAATAACCGATTAAGGTACTTCAGCGAGTTTTTCACTGTTAATCAAAAGCTAGTGTTTGGCTGAAATAATAGAAAAGACTGTCACAAATACTGCTCTAGGTTTGTCGTATTGTCGGCATTACTTTTAGGTTAGAGGTACCAATATGGTTGTTATCACGACATCCGATCTTATTTTTAACGATTCATTCTAAAAGGCATTTTTGTGTTAAGCTCAATTCGAGGTCTGGCTATACTAGGACTGAGAATTATTAATATTTACTCCACGATTCTGATGAAGGGCTGTGCCCGAATATATAATCTTCAGTGTTTTTTACATTTCCGGATTCGAGGGGAGAGGCCAGGGAACATCTTAACAACTCATCATCATTCTCCTCGCCGCAGCACTTCAAAACTTATCAACGATAGAAAGAAAACAACAACACTAATTTTGACTTGGGATATCCTCAATCCTAGGTATTTTTGGACTATGATTTGATTCCAAGTTTTAGTGTAGGTAATAGAGAAAACGAATCTTCTATAAGGTGGCAACTAGTGCTTCATTGAAGAGCATTATTAATCTAGATTTTCTTCTTGATCGGTATAATTGGAAGTATGTATCTTGCACAGCTAGTGGGAAGTTGTTTGTTAAGGAAATCATGCAATATTACTGCTGTTTGAAGACATCATGAAATTTCAGAAGTCTATACTTGGCAAAAAAGAGGAGATGATGGTACCCTATGATGAGTTTGAGTAATTATTTTTATTATTATTTTATGTAGGTTCACATGTTCAATGAGGTTAATATTAAATTTTGAGGTCCATATGCACACACAGTACCCAGGATAGGGGCAGAAAAGGGAGCTGTATAGCATCTGCATTGCTTTTTTATCAAGTATATATTTTGCTCGAGCAATAATGTCTTTTTCCTGCAGATTGTGTTAATAACTTCAGACATATGAATTTTCAATTTAAGCATTTCTTCAAATATTACTCCGAGAAACCTTGCTATATTATTCTAGGAAACCATGATTGCCTGCTCATTTTTAGCCAATTGATAAAACCATTTATCTTCTAATTTGGGCGTGCAGTACAGAAATAGGTAGAGCTACCAAAGATGCCCACCTCTGTGCTCTTTACCCAGCTTCCAAGTTGAAAATTGAAATGAATAAGGACAACTTAATCTACATTGACAGTAAAACGCCTGAATTATCTAAAACAAAATGTGCGATACAGGCGCCATTAAGCCATCTTTGAAAGGAAAACCATAGGAGAGGGTGGGGTGGGTTGTATCAGTTTTACTCCAGGTTCATTAAATTCGTAACTACTTGGGATGGCCCCGTGATTTCAATACCATCTCCTAGCTGCATCCTTTGGCTTCCTTTCGCCGATATATTTTTTCTTAATCTTTACTGGTTTGTCTCCTACTGCCCGGCGAATGGACCTTTTCACTTAATACAACTTACCCCACCGGTTGGGTGAGTTGTATCACATGGTGGGTTAAGTTGTAACAGTGTGACACGTTTTGGAGACTGTGCCTGCTACCGATCATGGCCGTGGGAACAACCTACAACAAATTTAGAATTTAATTATAAACTTAACTTGCATTTTATTGAACCTAACTATGGCCAATACAGTACGAAATTCATGGCGACAAAAAGCGCAAACGAAACATCAACCGTCCAAGTGTAAAAGTGACCCGTTTGGAAAAACTAAGCCAACACAATGCGTCGAAACGGGCACATTCTTGACTAGGTACCAGCAGACTTACGCCAGGGCTAAAGTCTGTTCAATCTGCAACTGTTCAATCTGAAAATCCTAAACGTATTAGTTAAGGACTTACTAAGTGATCCTCTCACAATAGTTACGGGAAGGGTTGTATCAGGGATACGGATGAATTGCATGGACGTGGGAAGTAGGAGGCGGGGGGCGAGCAGGGGTGTCCCTCGAATTTGTGAGGCAAAGGTGGGGATGTGGCCATAACTTCTCGGGACTTGTTAGACTTTAATTTTTGTTTTTGCTTTCATTCCATCAGCGCGGCCTGTCTTGTACTTATCCTGGCCCGCACTTTTTGCAGCAAATATATTTTTACCTAATTTTTCGTTGTGGCTACCTGTGATGATAGTGTTTTTTTTTGGAAAAATGAATCTGTGGCGACATCCCTAATGAGCTGTATAGGCAGCGTGGGGTGCCTACCCATTTAAACGGGTCCTAAATAAGCTCAGGGGGCCAAAACTAGCCTAGGGGCCAGCCTTCAACTCATGGGGCCTAGTCACGCTGAGGGGGCCCAAAGCAGCTCAGGAGGCCCATACAAACTAAGATGTCCAGACTAGCTGGGTGTCTCGACGAACTCATAGGGCCCAGATACGCACAACGGGCCCCATACAAGCTGAAGGGGTCTATATCAGTTAAACGAACACGATACAAACCCAGGGGGACCTTTGCCAGCTCAGGGGAGACTAATCCAGCTAGGGGCCCTATGATCAAACCAGAGGCCCCTTTAGTAAATCCTATCACGGGCCCTAGACCAGCTCATGGCTGCCACAATAATTTCACCTACAGGGTTATTTTTAGCTTAGGGGGGCCCAAAGCAGCGAAGGATCTATGGCCAAGCCAGTAAGCTCCTGTGCAATACTCTTTCACGGTCCCAGAACAGCCCAGGGGGCAACCTGAAAACTCGCTCTCAGATAGCTAGTAATTAACTCAGAGGGCCCAGGATCTGTTGAGGGGGCCTACACCAATTAAGGGACCCCAAAAAGCTCAGAAGGCTCCAGTGGCGACACATTCAAGTTCAGTGTGAGGGCCTGGTTATCTAAAGCGGTCCCAGATCAACTGAGGGGACTCAATATCAGCTCAGAGCAGCCACCAAAAACTCAGAGGCCCAGGCCCGCAGAGGCTCTGCGGCCTCTGATGCTTAGGTTAGCGTCAATCGGAGATTTCAGTAGGGACTCAGCGTTAGCCAAGACAACTATGATATGTGGATGTGGTCGTTACGACACCTCAGTTTTCTTCCAGATCGAAGTTAGCTGTATTCTTTGCTCATGGTGCTTCAGTTAGCATCAGTGGGGGCGTCCAGATTCTTCTACCAATGTACCAGTCATTACATTCTGGGCGAAACCTTGCCGGCCCGAAATATGTTTGATGGTAAACGTGAACATGTTTCACTGAAAGGTAGCTTTCATGAAAATAAACATTTACAAATACGCTTTTTAAACGCGTTTTTTCTTCGACACTGGCCGCCTATTGGGTGGTAAATTGGCGCCCCTCAGATTCCGCGCCCCCAGGTTCGGCGCCCCCCCCTCAGAGCCTGCCCCCTAACGAAATCCTAGATTCGCCACTGGACTTGTTAGACTTTAATTTTTGGTTTTGCTTTCATTCCATCAGCGTGGTCCGTCTTGCACTTATCCTGGCCCGCACTGTTTGCATCATAAATATTTTACCTAATTTTTCGTTGTGGCTAGATGTGACAATGTAGTGTTTTTGGCAAAAACGAATCTGTGGCGACACCACTAATGAGCTGCATGAACATTGGGGTGAGTTGTATCACTGTTACAACATACCCCACCTGGCCTTGATACAACATGTACCACCCTCCCACATTGGAAAAAACGTCCTCGTGCTCAACAACCAGTGGCCAGCCGAGGAAATCCTTCTCACGCACGAGGCCTTAGAATCTACCCTTACCACTGCTACAGCGATCCTTCCAATTCGTGATCATCTGAATGACAAAAACACACATTTCCTTACGACGAAATTTTACAGAATGACACCCCGAAAACACATTTTCTGCACTCACCGCGAAACGCGCCAGGCCAAGCAGACGGCAGTATAAAGAAAGATGGCGAACCGCTTGCCGCATCATCTGGTCGTGTCGGGAGCGCTATCTCTTGGATAGTTTTGGAAAAAATCGCTCTGATACAACTTGTCCATGATACAACTCTCCCCGCTCTCCCCTACAGGTGTAAAGGTTCTGTTTTTACATTTTACATTCTTGACCACCCATCCATCCTGTTAGCCAAACAGTCAAAGCCCTCCGTCCGACTATTTGACTGACCCTTTCCAGACAGGGGTGCCACTCTGATAAAAAAATTGGTTTTGTTATTTTCCGATGGAATTTTGAAGCGGTTTACCTCTAAAAAACACTATAAACTAGAGAAAAATGTCAGATCCGACGCTGCTGTATTGATATATCCGTTTCATAAGTGGCCCAATAATCATTTAAAGGTGCAATTCCGGCGGCTGAAAAGACTGTGTGGACACGAATGTGTGGCATCATGTCAGACGACGGCTCACCTGAAAGCCTGATCACTGCTGCTACACATGTTATCCTTTCTGCTCTCGGTGCTGCTCCCTCCGCGGGTTTCTCCGCCCTTTCTCCGCCGTGCTCTCCCCTTCTGCGGTGGATGAGCCTCCGAGGCTGGTCTTGGAGCCGATGTTTGCGTCTGTTTATCGCAGATCTGGCCAGCGGAGGTGCCCTGTTTACGGGCACAGCGGCGTCGGAGCCGATGCGACGACAGCGACGCGCGGCCACCCACGGAGCCGAACCCGGTCCACCGGGCCGAGCCGGAAAAACAGCGGATACGCACCTAACAATGGAATATGACGATATGGGGGTGATCTGGCGCCTTACACCAGGCGCCTACAACCCTGGAGTCGGCGCGTCCCCAAAACCCAGCCATGACTACGAATGACAGATCGCGAATATATGTTGGTTACGGCTTAATTTGTATAATGGAATAATAAATATATACATCTCTCATATTGCTTTAAATTGTCTCTGAAAAAATTTGTTTGAGATATGGCACTTTAGAAGCAAGCGCAATAATAAAGGAGTATCTTTACTTACATATACAGGGTGTTTCATAAAGAATGATATTTTTTAATTTATCATAATGCGGTTATAAATAGGTTGTTGTGGTATGATTTACATATCAATCGGAAGCAAATTTTGGGACATTTACGATTATTTGTATTTTGATAACTGTTTTGATATTTTTCTGGTCAAAAATAGTCTTTAAAATGAGCTGAAAAATACTGTCTGTTTAGCCCTCATCGAAAATGTTCGTAGAAATCACGCGCGTATCACGTGACAAGTATCACGTCAATGACACTGCAAACATCACATCGTCACTGCATGCGTCACTACATCACAGTACACACGCACATTGCCTCTGGAAATTAATTATAAAAAACACACCTCTCAAGCTTAGGAAAGCTCGGGTCCAAGCAAGCAATCCCCAATTGGTCCACGTCCCTTGTTCTGCGGTGGACGGTGAGGTATTTTGCGCTGTGTCCGCCGCATCCATTCATTCATATGGAAGGTAAGCCAATGAGCCATATGGAGCTTGAGCCAACAACTTTAAACTTGTAATATTACTGAAACTTGTGCCTTTGATGTGCATGCTCACGTGTAATTTTTGTGTGCTAAAACTGTTTTAGAAAGCTGCCAGTTCCGTTTTCTCAAATATAAGCGGGCATGTATTATGTTTCTTGCATCATATTTCCGAGTACATTTAAGACGGGGAAAATATTTGATGCAAATGAAAAAATTTTTATCGAAAAATGTCCTATAATTTACCATTAAAATGAGTGTTTTGTGGGCGGATTTGAAAGATTTTGAGTCCTTTACTGAACATTTAAAAAATATGATTCTTTCTGAAACACCCTGTAGCTAGTCAGACCTGCTTTAATAGATATGTACTATCTAGATAACAGTATAACACAATGCAATGGAGTGGTTCATATAACAACATGACCTTTTATAGAATCAGTGGCTAGTTCGGTTTGTACATACATGATACCAGAAGTGGATTCAACAGTCGGGCAGAACGACAGACACAAAAACATCGACACCGGGCACCTCAACCAGAGCGGATTCAGTAGGACGGGAACACCAAACACAGCTGCCGGGCACCTCAACCAGAGCAGATTTAGCAGCACGATGCAACGCCAGACACAGACGCCGGGCGCCTCAACCGGAGCGGATTCAGCAGGAGGATGGAACGCCAGACACAGACGCCGGGCGCCTCAACCGGAGCGGATTCAGCAGGAGGATGGAACGCCACACACAGACGCCGGGCGCCTCAACCGGAGCGGATTCAGCAGGAGGATGGAACGCCAGACGCAGACGCCGGGCGCCTCAACCGGAGCGGATTCAGCAGGAGGATGGAACGCCAGACACAGACGCCGGGCGCCTCAACCGGAGCGGATTCAGCAGGAGGATGGAACGCCAGGCACAGACGCCGGGCGCCTCAACCGGAGCGGATTCAGCAGGAGGATGGAACGCCAGGCACAGACGCCAGGCGCCTCAACCGGAGCGGATTCAGCAGGAGGATGGAACGCCAGACACAGACGCCGGGCGCCTCAACCGGAGCGGATTCAGCAGGAGGATGGAACGCCAGACACAGACGCCGGGCGCCTCAACCGGAGCGGATTCAGCAGGAGGATGGAACGCCAGGCACAGACGCCAGGCGCCTCAACCGGAGCGGATTCAGCAGGAGGATGGAACGCCAGACACAGACGCCGGGCGCCTCAACCGGAGCGGATTCAGCAGGATTTCCTCAAGGAGGGGACGAATTCATGTCTTAGGGGCTCGTCGTTTGGTGAGAGGGCCCACGACTCGGGGGCCCGCGGAAAAAACGATAAATGTGATGGAATTCAGCTTCTTACAAGAAGATTTGGTGCGCCCAAGCCCAGCCCGGGACATTTTACAGGTTTCTTCTACGCAAACACGCTCGCAGACAGTATATACATTTATGTACAAGGGTTTGCACTCATAGAGCCCTTGCGGGGGCCCGGCAGCTGCGGCAGGAGGCGTTTCTTTCCAGTGCTTAAGGTCGGCCCAAGGTGAGGGCGATCGCCCCATTGCCCCCCTGGATCCGCCCCTGTCTGGCACTTGCAACCACTGCAACCAGAACAGAGGCCAGCTAAAGAACAAGTCTGAAGAGAATGACCTTGTTCCAGACAAAGTCCCCGCAGAGTGGAACGAGCTTACGTTTCTTAAGGAGATGTTTACGGATTAAATCATACCAAACATGCACATGTGTAGGCTGATAAGTGGAATTAGATTCGGCTATTCAAGCCAGTGCAATCGCCTGTCATCAGACATTAGACATCTTCTCAAATAAGCTATTACAGGCATGGTGGTTATGAACACATCAGCTTTGAGCTTAACAGAGATCTTTCTAGACGTGTTTCACTCTAGTCTGTACGCATGCTTAACCACCCATCGTTTGCGTTCTTTGTGAATGCGCCACGCAAGTGAGCAGAACTTGTGTGTTTGTTCACCTGGGCAGCTAATTAAAATTGGTTCCGTACCTCCTTACCACGTGTACAAATTGAGCAATGCCATGGCAAGCATTATGCATCCAAATATACAGTAACAATACCCCGCTAATGCACTCTTATGCAGTGGGGTACCATCATTTTGTTGTTAACTATACATATTCATCGCAACGTCTTAAAATGCCACAGGGTAATGTCGCTAAGCATTGTCAAGACAAAATTTGTCTACAAATAATAGTGCACTGTTTTCCAAAGCCTCAACTAAAGCACCTTCCAACTGAAATTGAACCAATGATAGGGTGATGGACCTCTGGAACGGGTCCTAGCTGCATGTTTGGACATATACAACAAGTTCAACACAAATGCTAGAGACATGAAACTCAAGACAAACGAAGGGTGTGATTCAGTTCACTCATTTTGTCAAACCATTTATGGCTGCGATCTGATATGTTCATTATATTTTTGTATCAACAGAATCCCAATTTTTGTTATGTGCACTTATGTCCCCATTTCAGCCCAAAATGACAAAAATCAACCTTTAAAATCAAATTTGCGGCCCCTAAAATGTATCTAAATAAACTTTTCAGTGCATGAATATCCTCAGCGCAAGCACAGAAAGGTGCAGTGGCTATGTGACACCATTTGTGCTTTATTAAGCCGAAGCTGTAGGGGGCGAATTGGCACAGTGGTAGCGCGTCGGCCTTCCAAGCCTTCGACTGGGTTTAAATTACTGGCAGGAATACTTAATTATAATTTCCTTTTCCCCGATATACAGTTCCAATAGGGTGAAACTCTGCCCGCAGCATGACCTCTGCATTTGGTTCGTCGTCTAAACGAGGCCTAAAAGCCTCAAGGTCTTAGGCCTAAGCTGTACTTACTGTCTAAATTTGAGTGCTATCTTCTCATCGGCTGCCGAGATAGGCGAATTAAATCGTACTGCACATGTGCAATTTCCTTCCAGCGACTTACATGACACATTATAGATCAGCGTGTTAAGCTGTCTCTGCATGCTAGGTTTTGGCTTAAACCCCTCCGCCGACATGTTGCTGGGGAGAGAGGGGCAGTCAACCTCTAGCCTACTGCTGACACTAACCCCCTCTCCCCCAGAAGAAAAGCTTGTCGGATTTGAGCACTCAGTGTTGCCTTTCGCACTGTCTGGTAACAAAATTTCCGATTTATTTCCAATTTGGCTGAGATTGGGATTTTTGGTTAACACTGAAGGGCCAAGCCCTCTGGCCCCCAGTTAAAAACAAATTTCAACAGGCTTGGTATGACGTCACTGCGAAAAGTGAACAGTTTTGTTCTTCTACTGACGGGTGGATGCCGCTTTTGCGCAACAATACTACTTTCTGGTGGCACTTTGAAAAAAGTTTTGTTTTAGAAAGGAGAAGTCGTCAGAAGCGTTCCATTTATTTCCCATGCCGGCAGACTTTTACCCGAGATAAGGAAACTTTTTCAGGACAAAAATGGCCTGTGGAGCAAATGATTAAGTAACATATGGTTGAGAAATAGACGCTGAGGCAATGCCGGTTTGTGGGTATAGAACCATCGATACCAAGTGTCAAAAATGTACCAAATTTAAAGTGTCGGAAATGACTTTATATATTCTATGCAAATTTGGCGTCATACGAGAATCTGAGGAAACCAGATGTTTGTGACATATCCATTGTGGACTTTAATGAGGCAACGTGATAGAATTATCCTAAGTGATGTAAAATGTTCAAAATTGTTGCCTTCCTGCAAGTATAACGTAGTGCAAGTGCCTTAGACGTCTTATACCATGGATCCCGCGCAGGGAAGGCCGTGCGAACTTGTATTGATTAATTGCATATTGGTTCTGTTGTGTTGCTCTGTTTTCGTAATCACGTAGACACATGAACAAAAAATTGGATGAAATTTCTGCTAGATGGGACTACCGTGCGAAAAGCTGTTACTTTATTCTGACAATAACTTGCCAATTTCTAAACCCCAAAGTCATCGATGCCCCACTGGTTTGCTCGCAGCACGCACGCTTGGCTTGGAGGCGTCAAACCAAAATAAGCACAACCTCGCGTTGAGTGAATACTCTAGTGGGGTCTTCACACAACAAAGGCTTGGATGTTTTTAAAGAACGAAAGTTGTTAGAACGGAGTTACATTTTTTTTGCGATGTAGCCCTATCCTACCGCTGACCCCAACAAATTTGCTCCTGCCATAGCCGGCACATGTGCCTTGCTGTTCCGTGCCCCTTAAATTACCGAATAACTAAACTGCACTCATTTCTCACGACTGGGCCCGATAAACAGGTCCATGTATCATGACTAGGCCAGGTAAACAGGTCGGTGTATCAGGAATAGGATTAGTAAACAGGTTCGTGTCTCAGGACTAGGCCAGGTAAACAGGTCCGTGTATCAGGACTAGGCAGGTAAACAGGTCCGTGTAAGACAGCGGTAAACAGGTCTGTATCAGGCTGCGTAAAGGTGTGTACAGGACTAGGCAAGGTAAACAGGTCTGTGTATCAGGGCTAGGCCAGGTTAACAGGTCTGTGCCTCACGGCTGGGCCAAGAAAGCAGATCCGTGTCTGGCAAGTGGGTCAGATAAATGGGTCCGTGTATCAGGACTGCCTAGTAAACAGGTCCGTGTCTCACGACTGGGCCAAGTAAACAGGATCGTGTCTCACGACTAGACCAGGTAAACAGGTCCGTGTCTCACTTGAGTCAGTGACAAGGGGTCATGCCTCAGGCGTGGACCAGTGATACGTATGGGGGGGCGATTCTGTGGTATTGGGTATCAAGACACGGAATTTTGGGCCCCAGAGAGTTTGTATACGTGTTATACGACCGGGTCAGTGTTATCCTATCCAGCACCCTCTGGAAGAGATCTCTAGCTCTGGTGAAGCAGGCCCTTTTCTCTGAGTCGGGCCTGGCCGTCACCGCAGGTGAGTCGTCGTCGGCGGCGGAAGTTGAATCAGAGCGCGCCGCCGCGTCGCCGCCGACGCTGACGTCAGTCCGCCGCTCCGGAGACGCCGCGGTCTCCCCTGGGGGCCATCAGAGTCGAGAGTGGCGCTGTAAACTGTCCGGCCTCAGAACGCCGCTGCAAGCAGCCGGCCCGGGGCTGCTAGTGCAGCGATGCCTCTGTCAGCACTGGCAGAATCCATGTGCAAGGCTATCGTTTCTTACCTTTTCCTGATGATTTAAGTCGGGCATATTCACTGGAAAAACGGTGGTGCCTCTTGAAAAGCCAAATGGAAAGCTGCATTTGTATTCATCCTGACCTCACCGCCGAACTGAACACTCTAAATGCCCCATTTTTATACCATAGATAGCATCAAGGTTCATTGCTGAAATTAGATATATATGTACATACATAGAAGCCTCAGTTTTTTCTGTTTACTGCTGGCGAGGTACCTACTGCTTACTTGGTCACGATTCCATCTGCAATGTAGGTGTATATCCTGGTAGATTATAAATACCCGCCACCAAATTTCTGATAGTCTTACAATACTTAAATTGTTTGCAAATGTTTTGCAAAAAATGACACTATCAAACGGAGCAGTAGTAAGTTATTTTGTAAATAACGTTCTAAATAAAGGGGCACCAAGCATTTCTTGGCGATATGATTGAACGTTACTGGTAAAACATAAAACTGATCTAAACTGACGCCAGTTATTTGTCATGAGTTGTGAAATTGATCACCTGAGAGGCAGGTAAAGAAAAACATCTCTCATTGAAACCGGTTTGGAATCATTTGCAAAAAAACTGACGGAGTCTGATTAGAGTCCCAGGCGGCTGACACCCGGTTTAACATTGCTTTAATATGTTAGTAAGTGCGTTTAGTTATTTCATTTTCTAAGTTAATTATATTTTTTTACAATAAATAATTTTATAACTAGGTGTATAGTTCCTCTATGGAAATAAACATTTATAATAAAAATAATACTTATATTAAAAAAGATACAACCAATTTTATATATTTTTTCTTACTTTCAGAGCATTAAGGTTAACTATAATCATTTTCTTTACAGGTTATGCTTGTCAAGATGAATCATATAACCTTAACTGAGAGTAGAGTGAGGAAGTTTTGATCACTTAATAGCCTTAAACAAAGTGAGGTACGTACACACTGGTATAAATTGGGTTGATGGGAATGATGCAGTGTGAGCCTAACGCGTGCGCCCCTTTTCAATATATAGTAACACGCGCATTGACGGGGGTCTGAGCCAGATTTGCTTTGACGGGGGTGGCAGGTACCCGCCCCTAAAATCTCGAGAGCCACGCTAGGTAGCGAAAAACGGTAAACCGCGTTGGGTAGCCCTTCCACTTCTCCATCGAAAATAGCTAACCATTTTTTTTGTCAGGTCCCATTTAAGGTCACTAGAGGTCAAAAAATGCCGTCATAGGGATAACATGTAAATGAATGCTTTCGGTGATTGCATCTGAACAGGTAAAGATAGAGCAAAACAAACTTAAACTATACGAATCCTCGCAGCAAGCCGAATCGAATGATATATAATAGGGCCTTGCTAGGTCAAATCAAGAATATAACCTGACCTGAGGTCAGATCAAGGTCAAATTAGATAAAATTCATATAATAAGAACTGCAAAGACAGGGCAATTCTAATGCAGATAAAATAAACGCTCTATCACTATCCGTTATTAAGTTATTCAGTTAAAACAACTTTTCCATGTATTTGCAACGGAGAGGCCATGGCTTGTACCTGACCTTAGGTCATCGATATAAAAAATACCGGAACATATTTTAGAGAACTCGGTGAGCCCATTATGTGATATGAGTTTTAACCAGATAAGTTCACCCTGTTTTGACTTAGATATCTTAAACTTCTTTTAGGTCAGGTCACTTGACCTGCACTGGTGACCTGACCTGAGATGACCTGACCTTAAAATTTTGACAAAAGTTTTAAAAGGATGAGAGAAAAGGTATACTAAGTACGGCGGCGCGTAGCACCGCTGTTTTTATGCTATCTCCGAACAACCCGAGGCGTTAGTAAAATCCGCGTGTATTAAGGCACCAAACACCAGGGTGCCTTAACACTACCATTTCTCTTTTCAGACGGGAAAATGCCTTAGCGTTCGGCTGAGTCTTAAGGACTTTGTACTCTTATCTTGAGGAATGTGTAAAAGGAAATAGATTAAGTTGTTTTTCTTCGTTTTTCAGTGATAGGGCTGGCCACATGTCAGTTATTTTCTAGAAGTTCAGCATGGGGCCACACTTGGCTTTGGTTCTATGTGGTCAGCAGGGTCATATGGTAAGAGCGGGTAAGATTGTGCAGAGGATAAGAGCACGCAGCAGCTGTTTTGGTTACTTAGCAACATCTGGGGTAGCGGGGGTCTTGTTAAAAAACTAGGCCAGTACCTTGGTTGGAAAAAAATAAACGTGTTTCTGTTAATCCTACAGGCATAGCGAGCAAAATAAACTTTTTTGACGCCATCAATGTAATATTTCTTAACAAGGAAAACTTGTCTTTGGATAACATCACTACCAGGGGAAGAGCTATGGCTCCGTATTTAGAGAGGGTCGATTGGCAAGCCGCACTAAAAAGAACATTATAATGATCATAATCATACATCTAGCATGCATTATTAATCTAACATGCATCTAACACTACATGATTAGTTCATGTAGTGCTGCTTTATGAGATCCAATGATCTCGTAAAGTAATATTAAGTTCTGAATGCACCATAATTAACTAAACGTAAATTATCATGCTTGAAATTATCGTATTCGGATACCTGATTTATGCCGGTATTCTGATATGAAGGCAGACCTGTGCGGACTTAGTAACTCTTTCCGAATTATCGTCTACTGAAAAAAGTTTAGGAGAAGACGAACAAATTCATCGCGTGACATTTCAGCTCTTAATCATGCGATCGCATGTTCGACACAGTCTGTTCAAAAGATTAGATGAGTCTGAGATGTCTTTGGCTTCTCATGTCAAGAGTGTGCACCTGTTAAATAACACGGGTTTATAGCATGATAACCCTCTGACTGTTCAGATGAGTACTTAACACGCGCAGTGGTGAGGGGTCTGGCGCCAACGTGCAGTGGAGGGGGTCCTACAGTGCCCCCCAGATATCTCGGACATAAGAGGGTTAGAAAACGTCCCATGGGGGTGCGTAGGGGTGATAGTGAGCTCCATTATGGTCCAGTTTCATTGACCTAGGTCAATATCTTCAAGGTCAAACGAGGTCGTTAAGGTCAAATCTGGGCCGTGCTGGAGACCTATAGGGAAATACCGTGATTTTGCAAAAAAATCGAGAATAAACCAAAAGCGGACAAGGTTCATAAAGGGAATATACCACACAATGTTCTCTGAAATTGTGAGGTCAAGTTTTCAAGGTCAATGACCTAAGACATGACAATATGACATATTCACTATAATGTACGATTTAACTTGCACTTTAGCAGCCTTTGGCGGGAATAGGTTGGCCTTAAACAGACATTTGACCACCAGACCTTACGACCTGAATCCTAACTAAAGGTAATAACAAATGTACTCACGAATAATGCTATCTAACCGGAATACTGGGTCAATGGCCTGATCTTTGGCTTGACCTGAGCTTTATGCGGGTTGACCTTAACGTATAACCTGGTTATATGACGTTATGACGTTGCCACTCTGTCTAGAGTGCAGGCGAACTGTGCAACCGCGCGATTGCGACAGTCTCAAAATATAGGTTTGACTTTGAAAGCCTATCAGTCAAAAATTTTGATCGATTACAAAAAATTCTCACCAATCGACACGCTCATAATTCCCGAAATGTGGCCAAGTGGCGTTTTCCGGCGGCGAACGGGTACTCGGAAAAACAGGTGGAGGGCACTTTAGGACCGCCTCCACCACGCGTGTTAAGCTTGATTGAATTTCAAGATAATTGTTTATCCTCAATTTGGGAAGGCACAGGGTCTTAATAGGGCAATCACGGTGTGCTCACTCTCTGATTCTGAGGAGAGTCTGTTGGGCACCATGATATGACAAAGTGAGAGGACTGCCTACAGGATAGCCGAGAGGAAAAAGTAGCCTTGCCATGTTCCCAATCCTATATTTCAGTTTCCTAGCATTTCAGTTCGGTAGCACCTTATCAAACCCACATATCATGCTAATATCCTTGATGTCTATGTCGACTGACCCATGACCTGGGAAAACAAGTGTCACAAGTAACTCGCCGCTGTTACTGCATCCCCATTGGATTACTGCGCTTAAGGGGAATGTGGCACCTTGGTCGAATCCTGGAGTTTAGTGTAATTCGGCGTCCTTTTGGCCAAAAATAATGAAACCACTCATGATTTCTCTGAAAAAATGTACAACAAGCTCAATATTTTGATTTTTAAAATTCTCTTCTAAGGAAATAAATAAATATCTGCCTGTGGATGATGCCATGATCTGGCAACCCATACCAAACTCGAAACGCTTTAAGGGCTTCGATTGGCTAATGCTCATCGTGACGTC
Source organism: Lepas anatifera (assembly GCA_034440635.1). Lineage (NCBI taxonomy): Eukaryota > Metazoa > Arthropoda > Thecostraca > Lepadidae > Lepas > Lepas anatifera. Next base: position 2,894,811 of record JAOTON010001978.1, on the reverse strand, counting down.
AGCATATGTCGTCTCACCATCAGCCATGACAACTGTGGCCTGCTGGTAAAGGTAGGTACAGGAGGGGTACATTACAGGTAGGTTTTAGCTTTTTTCTATGGAAATATCGAGTCCCAAGACAAATGATATATTGAGTACCAGGTTTTCCGACTTGCTTTACAACTTGGCTATCTCAGTTAAAATCACGTTATGAAGGTGCCACATTCCCCTTAAGATGCAAAATCTTACCAGAAACCAGAAAGCTTTTAACAGACCATTGTGTTCCCACATATCCAGTATTGTATGATTGTATGAGGAAGCTGCAATATCACTCAAAAACATCGCATCCGGAAAGTTTTGAACTTTGACGCATACCGTCGTAAAGGGACCGATCAGACGTAAGCACGTGCCTCCCGCCGTGCAATCCCTGGACTGGCAGAATTTTCCTGATTGGATGAAGAGACCAGGCATATGAATAATTAAAAGGCTGCTCTCCGACAGCTCTGGAAGTGCACTGTCGCGATCAGTTGCGCGCCGCTCCGAAGCCTCTAGCCGGAGCACACGCTGGACCAACTTTGATATGCTAGAACTCCCAAGGGTGCGAAGGGAACAAGTCAAACAAGCTTTCGTTTCAAGGGGGGAGAAGCATGGAACGTAGGATGTCGTTAAGATGTATTGCAGACATATAGGAAAGAGGATAAGCTAGGAGCGAACTCTGTTTACAAATATCATCTACAATGGTCATGATGAGTTAGGTACTGTGTGGTTTCAGAAAACGCTTACTCCTTCTATGTGTGCTTGTGATTGAGGGCTGAAAAGCCATGTCTTATGGAAACCCCAATATACATCTACTCTATTCTAATCTATTCTATTTTAAGATAAAAATATGTCATAGGCGTGCTCAGGTGGTATAAGTAAAGAGTTTTCACGCATGTGCAAGAATATTTTAACCTACGAAGTGCAATAAATGAGACAAGTTTCTTGGACATGCATTTGGTTTCAAGACTACATAAAGAAGATTCATCCAAACGCAGATCAAGAAGGCAAGACCATTGAAATAACATTTAGTCAATAGGAAAAATAGCAATATCTGAGGAACATATGTACACATCCTTAAGACATTGGCAACATTAATTTTGCGCTCATTTATCCTTTTCTGCACCCGCCTCTGATGATTTTTTTATGCATTTTACCGTTTATTTCGATGCTAAAGATGTAACATATGTAGTATCTGATGCTTGCTAGCCCATGCAACAGAAAACTTTTAAAAAAATTGTTTTTTACCATATAGTTCTGACACTGGAATCAACAATGAATTTTGAATTGGTATATATCTAAAAGATAAATTATTTTACACCAATCTTTTATCAATGCGCTTTAATTTTGTGAAAATAAAACAACAGGACCACGAACTATGAATCTAGAAATAAATAGTTTTTATTTTAATTACAAGAAATGAGAAAAAGATTTTTAACGCCCCTGCCTAAAATTTTCAAAGTTTTGTAATTGTTCCTATATCAACATAGAGTTTACCGTGATACAGATTGATTGCGCCTTGAATTTTCAAAATCGGACGGATGCTTTTTGAGATCTTTGGGAGGGGGCGAGCGGAATTCCCCTGACAGTGTTAGGGTAGCCGGGAGCCTGAGAAGAATATAGTCAAGCATCTAAGTTATTCTCAGGAAAATGGCAGGCACAAAGCCTGGTAATTTTTTGGGTTCTGTTATTTGCATGGGGAGCATTTACATGTATCTAGGGTTCACACCCCTGAAATAATTCAGGACTGAAGGGGAACTCTGGGACGGCTATTCCGAAACCTGTCACGTCTGACCATTTGAAGCCAAAGCGCAGAGGAAAAATACGCACACACGCACACCACACACCGAAAGCCAGACCAAGGCGCCCTATAAACCCCAATACACAAAAAATACGCACACCGTCGAGCGTGCAGTGTTAGGCACCATTTTCCTCCACAGATGGCGCTGCGCGCCGTCGATGCTCTTTGCTAACGAAACTGTGGAATAGTGGCCACAATATTATATATATTAGCTATCACCTTGAAAGTGACATTCACTTGAACATTTAATAGAAAATCCAAAAATATAATAGTTATAAATGTATTTCTTGCATTTGGATCCAGGCTCATACGATAATCCATAATTTTTCAGTGAACTATCAATACCACCGTAGTAAACCTTCGAACACGCACCTCTTTTTAAATGAACGACTAACTACAGTTAGTCTCGACGAATTTCCTGCTTTTCGCTGATGATCTGAGCATTTTCCAACCAGTGAAAACGCCAAAAGACGTTCTTAAATTTAAGAAAAATCTCGATTCTGTGACGCGATGGACGGCCGACAGGATATTTAAACTAAACACATCGAAATACAAAAGCTTCCCAATCACATGGAAAAATAAGTCCCAGTGACCCGGTGTTCAACATCAACGGAACCATTCTAGCAAAAAAATCACCAGCATCACATTTTTTCACATCAGTTCCACAGCATCTTAAGTCAATGGTGCTCTCCGACTGCTCATTCATCAGAACCTTCCACTCGGCCTCCCCTCGCTAAGAACTGAACAAGCAGGCTGCAGTTTCCGTCTATGACGAAAATGTTAGATCGGTTCTCGAGTACTGTCCAACTATTTGGGCCGGCACCACCGAGTGCCATCTTGTGCTGGTTGACACAAACCGGCATAAGTTTCTGATGTCGTCGGCTCACCACACGAGACCACACTGTACGTCATTGGATTATGACAAACTGTTGTTTTATGATGTCAGACCGCTACGGACTAGGTGCGATCACTTCGATGTTGTATTTTTACACAAGCTGTTTAATGGTCTTATTTTATCAAATTATCTTTTGGATTGTTTTAGTATTCACGTAATGCCAAGACTTACTAGGAATGCTCCAATGACACATCTTTACGTACCATTGGGATCAGTTAATACTGTGAAGTTTATTTGTACGCATACCTTAGAAAGCGAACGACTTCCTTGCGTTGCCACCGAACACCGATTTTCTTACCGACCGTATCGGAAGAGGTTAAAAAACAGCACAAACAAAGGTGAAAACACTTTTGGCGCGTTCACCACGATGCGGACTCGTGCTGAACGCGAGTTGTTGGACTCGTGTTGAACGTCCGCCTCACTTGGTGAGGCGGACTCGTGTGGCTTCTGAAATAAAAGGACAAACATATTGTTACAAGAATATCATGGACTTAACCCTCGCCCCACCGGGGGCCATCGATGGTCCCCCTCAAGGTTTTTTTCAGGATAGCAGAAAAGTGACGAAACGCAGGACCGCGGTTGAGGGCTCTATCTCTCACCCCACCATTTTCACATCATCCCTGAAAATTTTTACTCTGGGTCGTTTAAGGTCAGGTCACCAGGCGAGGTCAACCAAGATCACCTCACTTCAACTTTTGAGCTCTATAAGAGCTACGTTTCTCTGTCGATCGATTTGAAACTTCCTACAGTTCATGACCCCGCCAGGGTCTACAAGGCGTATATCCGAGATTTTTCTATTTCGTGACTTAAAGTCAGGTCACGAGCTGACCTCTCGCATTGAAAAAGCATGGGAAAGGTGATCTAAAAGTCACAAAAACGATTGCAAATGCTCAGCTTGCTCAGAACAACGTTCTTGAACACCCCTTGACGGATCCCAGGGATCATAATTTCTATCTGACCTCTCCAAGGTCATCCAAGGTCACCATGGGTCAAAAACAGTATTTTGGCAATAATTTTTTACCTAATTACGCTAGAGCGTTGAAACAAATACCATCGTGTATGTCTCATCACTAGCTTTTATTTGATATACGGCAAAGTTACTTTCTGACCTTTGATGACCTTAGGACATATGAGGTCACGAGGTGACCTTTGGAAGTCAAACCACTGGCGGGAGGTCATTACATTCCACATAACGAAGAAAGGTCTGACTTTTTCCTATCCAATGTAGTTTACAAGATCTCAATAGCTCTAATGGCATAAGAGTTATGCCCAGTTTTCTTAAGCATTGCATATTTGAGTGAAAATAGCCTATCATGACCTAACTTGACCTCTGGAGGTCAAACCATTGACCTGAGCGCTTAAACATGCAAAGTAATTTGTTACTGAATTCACGCGAGCTTTCTAATACACTTCGCAGATTTGCGCTAACCCCCATATTTTCGGAGTTAGAGGAGGCCCCCTGGGAGCATCGATGCCCCCCTCACGGGGAGGCATCGATGCCCCCCCGTGGGGCGAAGGTGGCGCCGGACCCCCGGTGGGGCGCGGGTTAAGGGTTCGCTCATAAATTACGTCACGCTTTTTCCATGTGTTTTTGACCCCTCACCCTCCACCCAGGTCACGGCACGTCACGTTTCGGCCAACCTCCCCCTCCTGGAGGTTGACGTCATATATGAACAAAAATTATGGCCCCTATTTTTCGATGTTCTTTTAATCCTCCACCACGGTATGTGGCGTCACTTTTTTGACGGACACCCTTCCATGTCATGACATCACTTAATAAACCTCTCACTTACGGGAAACCAGGGCATCATGGACATCCCAAAGATGACGTGCCTTTGCGATGACAATGGACACGTTTCGTTCCCATTTTTCGTCCCGCCCGCAACTTAACAGTGAAAACAAAACCCTAAAAAATTCAGACGGGAAAAGACCACTCCCTTTAATAGCACGTCAACATGGGTCAACCCCCTCCCCCTCCCCCCACGTCACGGCACATCACGTTTCATCCAACCCCCTCAAACCTCGGAGCGTGAAGTAATTTATGAACGGTTGCTGACAACAAATAGATAAGCACTCATGCAATCCCATCAGTGCAATCCCATCAGCGCATTAAAAAGCCAAGCTGCATGCTTCCATCCACTGAATTATGGCGTGAATACAGGACAAACAACACAAATAAACGTTGCACGGCACTGGCAAGCTCGATGCTTTATGGTAAACCCGCCAAAAGTGTTTTCACCTGCTCTGGAAGGTGCGATGTGAAGTGATCAGCGACTTTCAAAAATCAATGCAAGCTAGGTTTTGGGCGTCATTCAGCTAGGATGCATTAACAAAACATTTCCTTGTGGACGGCTCAATTTTTTCACCTCGGTAATAAAAATAATCAAGCAAAAAACCTGGTACATAATGTTGCGCTGGCGGCACTGGCGGCGGAACTAGGGGGGGGACTAGGCCACGGTGCCCCCGTTGAATCAGAAACTTAAACGCTAACCTCATGGCGTTAACTGGAAAAATGGATTGAAAAGTTCATGGTACCCCCCTAAATTGGGACGTTCCGTCACCACTGGTTAGCAGCTGGGCCGGCTCTTCAACTGCCCTGGGGCCGGCTCCGGGCCGGCTCTGGGCCGGCTCTTAAACTGCCCTGGGGCCGGCTCAGGGCCGGCTCCGGGCCGGCTCTGGGCCGGCAGTGAACTCAGCCGCCTGGCAATGCCCCCAGTGTCAGCCCGTATCGAGCGGCAGGTCTACGTCATGACGCCGAACATCGAACCAAACCGGTACCACACAACAAACAAAACCCTTCTGCTCTATCATTTAACTCAATTCCGTCGTTAAATCACGAATACCTCGAACAGAGCTCTACTGATTCTCAACGACGTAATATAAACACTGGGAGAATGCGATGACGAAGGCTTGGCGAGAATTTATTAGTGGCTCACAATTGACGGAACCGGTTATAAATAGCGGCAGTCGGGTTTTGCGCTGGCACAACTTTAGCAAAGCGTGTCCAAAATAGCCGGTCCCAATCGTTCCGGGGGTGTACCAAAGGTCAGGGGGCGACCGCTGCGGTAGTGGCCGTATGGCTGGAGACGGGGAGTGTCTGCAGTTGGGTCGATGCAGCCCGGTAGGGGTGAAGGACACCAGGGCAGGGGGAGGGGGCCTTATGCAGGTGGTGGTGAACCACACTCATTGCACGGTGAAATACTGACCCGCAGCGCGGCCTGGTACCGTACTGGAACCTCGCTGGAGCCACGCTGGAACGGCGTCGGCCAGTCAGCATGATGAAGCGTGTTTTGACAAATGGTCATGGCAGTTGCCAGCTTGAAGTACGGAACTGAAGGTTCTTTTGTTTTAGTTGTTTAACCGTCACCGTTGTGAAGTGTACGAGCCACTGGCTCTATGGTGGTGGATCAAAATACCCCCTTTGAATAACAACTAAAAGTGGTACGAAGATGTAGAAAAGAGCAATCCAAAGCTAATGCGAAATGCGGTCGAAGTTGCTTTCATCATTTTCTCGACAAGCCAGAATTGGTGTCACTAGAAGTCGAAAGAGGTCAAAATTGCAAATATTTAATGCCCTTTTATATCATATACGCACTCATATAGGTATCGCTTATATCAGGAATCAAGAGAGCTATATTTTCTAACGTCATTAGAAAGCACTTAAACTGCTTTTTCAGTGTTACCATCAAATTCTGAGCGAAGTTAAAGGCTGCGGCACTACACATCACTGGACACGAATTTTAGAAAACGACTACGTGCTGCAGTATCACAAGTTGTACTTCGACACGCTCCCGTCAAACACAGGTGACGGAAAGGCGGGGTGATGCATATACAGGTATATATATATATATATATATATATATATATATATATATATATATATATATATATGTATGTGTGTGTGTGAACACAGAGAAAGTTATTTAAGTTATATTTAATTTACAAACGTTTCACTGTTGTACAGCTTCATCAGAAGAATTCAGCACCAAGAAGAAGATTAAAAGCTGCTTCAACAGACACAAGTTTCTTACAGATTGCTTGAAAATCAAAATCATGTCCTGTCGAATCAGTTTGAAATATTTTGTCCTGCTGTGAGCTGAACTTAACTATGTACCTACACTGATGAAGCTGTACTAAAAGTGAAACGTTTGTAAAATAAATATAACTTAAATAACTTTTTCTCTGTTCACCTGTATCACATTATGTATGTGATTACCAGACACACACGCACACAAACACAAACACACACACACACACACACACACACACACACACACACACACACACACACACACACACACACACACACACACACACACACACACACACACACACACACACACACACACACATATATATATATATATATATATATATATATATATATATATATATATATATATATATATATATATATATATATATATATAGAACAGTGCTGCTTTGTAGAAAATTCCAAAACTCGTGAAAAAATCTGTACGGTGTATGCCATGTTTAGGTTAACTCTACATTAAAGAGAATGTGGCACCTTGCTCGAGTTCAGGAATTTAGTGCCATTAGGGGTATTTTTAGCCGAAAATCATGAAAACGTCCATGATCCTCTGGAAAATGTACAATAAGCTCAACATATATGTTAAATGCTCCTCTAGTGTGAAAAACCTCTGCCTGTGGATGACGTCATTGTCTGGCAACTGCTACCATATTCACTAGGCTTCAAGGGCTTCAATTGGCTGATTACCCACCGTGACGTCAGTGCTGTCGTCACACCAACAGCTCACAACTGTGGCCGCCTGGCTGGGGTACATGTGGGGTACATTTCCAGTGGCGGATCCAGGGGGGGCAAAAAAGCATTTGCCCCCCCAAACGGAAAAGCTCGGGGCAAAACTATGTTTTTCCCTCAAAGTGATCGACCTCCTTTTTCCCCGACTGCTTTTTAAGTTTATAAGCAAGATTTTGGTGCTTCAACTCTCAACTTCAAACAGAACCAGTTAAGTTCAGTGTAAATATTGGGCCTTGGACCGGAAAAAGTATCTCGAGCCCATATTATCATCCTGTGACGTTTCTTTTGCTTTTCGCCTCAAATACCCAAAATTCTACCGGCAAGTGATGTTGCAGCGCAGCTTTCACGGCGCGACGTTTTTTTGCTTTTTGCTTTTCGACTTTTGACTTTGGTTTGCCCCTCCCAAACCGACCGGCTAGATCCACCACTGTACATTTCAGGTAGGTGTTTAGCTTTTCTCCACGGAAATTATGAGCTTCAAGACAAATGATATATAGAGTACCGGTTTTTTCCGGAATGCTTTACAACTTGGCTATCTCAGTTAAAATCACGTTTATAAAGGTGCCACGTTCCCTTTAACACGCGCACTGGAGGGTGGGTCTCGGACTCCTCCCTTCCACCTGTTTTTCCAAGGTGGCCGGAGAACTGCCCGTAGCCGAGAAACAATACGTGACCAGATTTAACCAAATTTAATAGCGCGTCGATTGGGCAAGACTTTTTGAAAATCGGTTGATAACTTGTTGACTTATAGGCTTTCAAAGTCAGACCTGCATTTTGAGATCGCCAAAATCGCGCGGTCGGACCAGTTAGCTTGCATTGGAGACCCGAGTGGTGACGTCATAACGCCATATAACCTGGATTATATGTCAAGCTCACCTCACATGAAAGTCAAGGTCAAGGTCAAAGTCAAGGTCAAGGTCATATCTGCACTTTCAAGGTCACTGACCACTGTGCTTCCGGCCAAATGACGTTACCCGGTCTGACATATATTATGATATGACGTCATCGATAGAATACCCAAATACAAATTTCAAGGTCAAAGGTCAAGTTCAAAGGTCATTGGGAAAGGTCAATCCTCATTTCGGCCAAACAGTGGCTACAATGTTAGTCAAAGTGTACATTATAAGTAGTATACCATATGGTGACCTTAAAGGTCAATGGCCTTGAATGACCTTGACCCAAAAATTGTGGAGAAGCCTCTTTTAGACCTCTTCTCTATGAACCTGGTCCGCCTTTAGCTTACTCCCGCCATTTTCCCGCATAATCACAGCATTTACCAATCGGTCCCCAACATGGCCAATATTTGACCTTTACGACCTCGTTCGACCTTGAAGATAATCACCTAGGTAAATAAAAATTGGTCATCATGTAGATCACCATAGCCCCGACCCACCTTCTAAGTGGCGTTTTTCTAAACCTCTTAGTTTTTGAGATCTTAGGGGGCCTACCAGGCCCCCTCCAGTGCGCGTTAGTGCCAGACCCCCTCCAGTGCGGGTGTTAAAGGAAATGTGGCACCTTGGTAGAAACCTGCAATTTAGTGTAATTAGGGGAACTTTAAGTCGAAAATCATGGATTCTTCCATGATTTCCCCAGAAAAAATGTAAAATAAGCCCAATATTTTGATTTTTAAAATGCTCCTCTAGGGAAAGAAATAAATATCTGCCTGCGGACGATGTTATGATCTGCCAACCACTACCATATCCAATACGCTTCAAGGACTTCGATTCGATGATACTCACCGTGACGTCGGCATATATCGTCAAACCAACAGCCATGACAACTGTGGCCTGCTACTAAGGGTACATGAAGGGTACATTTCAGGTAGGTTTTAGCTTTTTTCTACGGAAATCTCGAGTTCCAAGATAAATGATATATTGAGTACCGGGTTTTCCAACTTGCTTTACAACTTGGCTATCTCAGTTAAAATCACGTTATGAAGGTGCCACATTCCCTTTAAGGTCAACTGAATTCGAAAACGATCGCTGCACAGTGGCGAATATCGGTATCTAGCCTGGATTTAATCAAGGTTTTATACATCTTATGATATTTTCAAAATGGAAAGACCTAGGCCTTCCTAACTTTATCTCCCCGGTAGAGAATTGAATTTCCCATATTGTATGATATATTTTGGCGCCAAATGCCGAACAAAGGCGGTTCTATGACTAGGCAACAAGAGGGTATATTTAGTAATACACGTTGTTCTTGTGATGAAAACGCGTCGACACATAAAGGTTTTTCGTCTATATTCTGCACCAAATTTTAACTTTAGAACAAAATTTGACATTGCTGTGCTTATAGGCGATCTTGATTTAAGGGGGAGGGCGGTAGTTAACTGTTTTGACTATATTCTACAAACGTACTTTATTCCCAGGCTTCGCAGATGTCTTCTACTAATGATTTTCTTCATGCCCACCCGCTCCCCTCAAAAGTGATATTCTAGAACCATTGAATTTTTTACGTCTTTTTCCTCCGACAAGGCAATAGAGAATGCTGAAATGATACCTCGTGTCGTCACAGCCAATAAGTTTCACTGGTGTTTCACTGGTGGTACTATAGGATTGTCTAATTTTCCATGAATAAATTTGATCCAGGCAAGATAGGATAATTATTGAAGCAGCACGGTAATCCCTCGTCAATACAAATTGAATGTTTTTAACATGCTGGGTTAGATTGATATGTTGATAACATTCAAAACGGCTAAAACCTTGGCTTTGTTTTCACCGAGTTCCATCGCAAGGCATTCTGTCAGTTCTTTTCTTCTAGTCTTTGATCTTCCTGCCTCTACTACCAAGAGATTCTTGGGATCGTGTTTAGGTTGAAAAAATTAAGAAACGCGTAAGAGAAGGCCAGAATACTTTATAACACTTGTCACTTTAGCAATTCAACCACTAATCAGCCAAACGTTTCGCTTTGACAGCTTCATAGGCGCTCAAATATGCAAAATATAATTAAACATACAAATTCAAATGCGGTTCAAAAACACACAGAAGATATAAGCAAATAGCACAAATCTAACCACATCACACTTCGAATGTAGACGATACAGACATTTTGAATACAGACTAGATCGTGGTTAACGATTTTAATTCAAAGTAACAACCTCACACGAAAGCAGGAGAGCGCACTTTTCAGCCGAAAGTGACTGACAAAACGATCCATAGCAAAACTATTTATAACCGAGTGGGCGCGTATTCCACGTGGGGGATCTGGCTACATATGGAAAAACTTTTCACATATGAGCGACCCGGCCCGACCCGGAATGGCCGACAGTCACGCTGGCGAAAAGCTCTTCTCCGATCTTCTCCGAAAGGGTGCAGTATACCTTGACGGATTTTTCATCATGATATAGCCGGATCAATCAAATTACTGACGGAACACTTCAGGTATGGGTAGGGTAATGGCCAAGCTCATGGCAAATGCAAATGCAGGGGCGTAAAATCATAAAGTTTCTGTCCCTTATTACGTCATAACTCGGTTTTTGCTGAACTTAATAGGTTCAAACTAAGTGTGCAGGGAACAAAAGTCCTGTGAGTTGAAAGGTGAAGGTCAATTTCTTCCTAAGTCAAAACACTTTTCGTAGAGGTGCTCGAGAAAGGGATGAGCAGACTTTACCCCACGCTATAGTTCCAAGAATTATGAATTATATCGTGATGAAATTTACAAAATATACCCGGGCTGATCTAAAAACAAGCCAGCATTGGTTACAAATGAGATACTTCACCCCGCGTGCACAGCCATCATCCTATCTCAGAAAACTGCTGGTTCAATTAGGCTGAAATTTGGTATTACATATCTGCGCAGCAAAATAAATGGATTGCGCCGATCAGCACTAGAGACATGCCTGCACGCCCCTTCAAAAGTGATTTTTAATTCAAGGACCGTCATGATACCCCAAGCAGAGCTGTGACTTGATTTGATTTGATTTGATTTGAACGTTGCACATGATTTTTCTTATGAATGTTTGCTATACGGTGGACACTAAACCGTGTGGTCACGCGCATTCCATTAATAGAGACAACTTCTCCGGGAAAGGGAAATATGATCCTAAATTCTAGTTTTCTACCCATTGCTCAAAAAGCTGCTACGCTACGTTGCTATACACCTGCTCATTGCTGCGAATGTTTCATCCTGAATTGTCTACCATAGTCAGATTTTGATCTGACGTTCAAACCGTAGTCATCGTAATCGTATGTGAACTTGAGGAATTGATATTAGAGTACCTTGTTCCACGCAGACCATTGCTGAGTAGAAGCACTGGCACGCTATTACATGCTGATGATAGGTGTTCCCAGTTTATTCGCCGTTTCTTCAAAATATATAATTTTTGATGTGTAGGAATCAAACGTCATTTTTTCAGAAGTAATATTAAATCAACTTAAAGGTTTTTCGGGATTTAGATTCTGGTATTGTATAAAAATGTATTTTTCGGATATTTCGAATCTATTTGATGATTCTTTTTCAACGGATGGTATAACGCTGTGTTATAGTTATGCCAATGAACTGATCTGATGTTCAATACAGCATAAATATGCAATGCATCTAGGCGCGTAGTTAGACATGCATATTCGACAAGGTGTGCATAATTAGGTTCACTATTTCTAACTACCCACGAATCAGACAGATGGAAAACATTGTTCTATAGCATAGAAGAAGATAGCTCAGGCTTCCTTATCCTGTCAGATGTTTGACAATCTAGTAAATCATAATACAGCAAATTTCCATGAATACTTATTGCATCATTCAACAATAAATGCAGTTTTCCCCGTGTCTCTTTAGGTGTCCGTAATTAGGGCACTTTCCCTCCTTTCATCTTCAACTTCGATGTACACTGTTTCTACTTACGTCTGTTTTTTATATTTTGTCTCCTCGTATCCCATCATTTTTGGCACGTACAGCTGAGTGGTAGGGGTGTATGCTTAGTGTCAGTCAGCGCTCCTTCTGGTTTAAATCTTAAATCTCTGCATCGGTTCGAATCTGCGGAGGATCAGTCGTGAAACTTCGCACAGATATTGCTACGGATTTTCAGCACCATTGCTCCAAAAATTGTTAGGATACTTAGAATAGCTAATGATTTATGACGTTGTATCTGGGCGCATGCAAATGTGGTGATTTCAAGAAACTGTGGTCACCCGAGGGTCTCTGATATATAAGCCCCTTGCTTCAGTACAGGTAACAGCCCATCCTAAAACCAAATAGTCAAAATGACAGCTTTCTGAATGAAATCAACCATTTTTCCTCTATATAGGATAAAATAATAATGAGCAATTGGTGTCCTACACAACACTTCAGCACGGGACAATATTACCAGGACACCATTACACCATCAGCGCAGGAACCTTTTCCATGTTGGGGGGGGCAAAAAATTTCACTGCTGGTGGGGTCAAATATGATTCGGTCTATCGCTTGATTTGTTAAGGGAAGAGGTCCGGAATCAGCTCAAAGTTGACTGGGGGAGCACTGTCCCCCAGTCGGAAGGTTTGGGGGCATCCCTCGCCCCACCCGTTCCTGCGTTTATGCATTACACCCCCGTTCGTTAAGCTCAAGAAGTCCCGACTCACGTCAGTAAATAAGCACTAGATTTTGCACATTAATGGTTCACACCTTTGATATATTCACACCAAATGTTATGAGGCTATATCTTTTTTCCAACTTTATGATCATCCATCCTATTGCAGGTATGTAGGTACAAAGATACGCAAGGTACAAAGATCAGTATCTTTATTTGGCCGTGGAAGCCCAAAACCAAAGAGAGGGTAAATTCAAGTGTGTCAGATCATGCATGTTTTTGTCGCCCCCAAACGCCGCCGTTGAGCCAATTTGTCTCCAAATACGGGTGTGGATTTCAATCTTTTGAGGGTGCCCCGGCACCCCCAATGATAAGCTGGGCACCCTCAATGGATATTTGGACAGCCCTAACCGAAATGTGAAGCAAATTTCTGATTAAGTGATCAAAGAAGACAAAATTATCATTGAATATGTGCTGCACAGGGTTATAGGGACATTCTGCACCTGACTTTCAGCTTAATATTTTAGGAAGCAAGGGAAATCTTGAGACATAGTGAACATTTTTTTGTAAATTTGTAATTTATCAAATCTGAAATTTTGTACCTTTTAGTTTTTGAAAAAATTCGTAAACATTTTTACGCTTTAACTTACTACTTGCTTTCTTGTGTCGATACGCAGCGGGTCTTCTGTTGCGTCTCTACTGGTTAGTGCCATGTCATGACAGGACAGTCCGAGAGCCTACTATAACTAGCATTAAGATGCAATAGCATTACTAAAAATGTAGAGCTGAAATGTTGGTTGCATGACTATGCATTGTTCCACTCATCAAGTACAAATTAAAAATCCAGGATGGCATCACTCCAGATATAAGACACTGGCTCCTTATTATTCCCACACCGATCCCACCTGCACCTGGAAAATCACATGAACCACCCAAAAACTCCCTTTTGAAGACTTTGAGAAAGCTAATTCAGACCACACACATGATTCAGAATCTGTTTTAATTTCACATAAGCCATATCTCTGGATGCGGGTTACCCACTATGTAAAAAGCGTGCAGAGGGGACAAAACATACTCTGTCCCCCCACTCTCAAAAGTGTGATGACGCGTCCCCCGGTCCCCCCAGTGGCGGGACCCATGCCACCCAGACTCACTGGCAAGATTCATCAATAGCTTTTTTGCGGAGTAGACTTGAATTTCCAAATGAACTCTCTTGGACTTGAACACTCGCCGGGCCTTCTGTATTTTGTATAACTGGTGTCCTGAGTTTAACCCGCGCCCTGGTGCGCCTCCGAGCTACCTTCGCCGTGGTGGGGGTGTTTAAACACCCCTTCGTACTCAGCCCCCCATGCAGGATAGCGAAAAAAACGCGAACGCTGGTGGATAACTCATACAAATTCCTGAAGAAACTATACCAGTCACTTTTGGACTCAAGTTAATATTGAGGCCATAATAGGTCAAAGAAAGTGGCATTTCGAGTGAAGTGTTTGGGCTCTAGCATCTGACAGAGTTGAGTTAGAATCATTTTTAGGCACCATTCGCTTCCCCTCGTCACGGCGAACCGAATGATGTATAATATGACCATACTAGTTCAAAACACAACAATGACTTGAACTCAGGTCAGGTCAAGGCCACTTTTTAACCTAGCATAGTCAGTATGCATATAAATCGGCTTTGAATATCAATCCAAACGCAATGATATGAAAATGAAAGCTGTATTATTATTTCATGATGCAAAGTTATTGACTTAAGTCTGAAAACTGCTTAAGAAGCCCCAGATGACTTCTCATAGGTCAAAGGTAAAAAATAGCAACATGAAACTGAAAAGAAGCCCAGGATACTTCGATTTGGAGAATATGAAGGTATTATCAGCTGTATCTACACAAAGACAGCCCAATTTCTGTTTCTCCCATGTATTTCGAATGGAGAGGTCATGGTCCGTACTTGACCTTAGGTCATCGATATGAACAAATCCCAGAATATTTGTTGTAGCACTCGGTGGGCCCATTATGTGGTATAAGTGTCAATCCGATAGATTCTCCCATTTCTTACTTATGCTACCTTAAACATTTTTGGAGATGAGGTCACTTGACCTGCACTGGTGACCTGACCTGATATGACCCAACCTCAAAATGTTGGGGAAAGCTGCAGAATTAAGCAAGAATAATGTGTGCTAAGTACGGCAGCGCTTCACGCCGCCGTTTTTTCATGCCGCCGGAAAAAAACACGGGAGGGGTGTTCAAACACCCTCACAGGGGCGAGGGTTAAGGGGGCTGTAGTGTTTTGAAAACCATGTTTGTGATAAAGTGGTTCTCTTAAACCTGTCGCAATTTACTGTCTTCGGATTTGGGCGCCCCAATAGTTTTGGAGACTCCACATTAGCATGATGATCCACGAAGGGTGTCATCCTCAGACAAAAAACAATCCATGAGTTATGACTTTTTGCATCTCACCAAGCTGTAGTTTTCGCGGTATGACGTCAGAAAGGTTAAATTCATAAAAAACATAGACAATGTTTTAAGTACCTAAAGAATGTGTGTGCCCTTTTGCGATCCAATATGGAGCAAATCAGCACGTGCTTCCCTCTTCTAGTATATTATCTGGTTGTATTTCGGCAGCGCTCTCTTTTAGTCTTGACTCTCCATTACTCGTCCGACGGTTAAGCTTTAGTTTTATGTACGCCTATCTCTTCCTTTTTGCGGTTACCATTGGATCGGGCCTCCTTCTTCTCCACTCTGCGGAAACCCACCGCTACGCTCCTGACTTCAGCGAACTCGGCCGCCGGCTAGCCTGAGTTGACTTTATCGCCGTCTCGCCTGTACCGAAGAGCAGCCTCGGATGGTGGAGCAGATAATCAAACCGATAGAGAGAAGAGTATGGCTAGGAATGCTTGAAAAAATATAATTTTAATACATCTACTGGTTCATGGCTTAGCATTCTGTAATTTTCATAGAGAGATTTCCGCTAAATTTCTCGCTATTCAAGTGAACGCGCCTCCACCAATCAGCGGCCGCCATCCATTGGGTGCCGCGTGCCTGCGGGGCACAGAGGTTAGAGAGGTCACGCGCGCCGCTGACGCCGAGTTCAAGCCTCGGTGGGGAGGGGTGGCGTGGCGGATTATGAAACCTGCAGGCGTGGTGTTGGGAATGGTGGTGGTTGTGTCTGCTATCAGACTGAGGGATGAGGACCGGTTTAGGAGACATTTAGTGCACATGGGTGGATATATGAGTTAGATGTTTGTGCAGCGTGCGGTGACAAATCAGGAGACAACATGAGTATGAGTTCATTAAATGAGTTTGATATGGGAATATGCTTGTCGGGCAAAATTACAGGCGCCAATTTCGACTCCTTAGTATTTTCCGACATCAGGGTACGTGACGCAGCTTTTCAAGAGTTTTTTTTTAACTGACACACACTTATTGACGATACCAAACACAGGGTATATGTGACTTACACGCCCAGCAAACATTTCATGCGTATGACACTAGAAGTTCAAGATTCTAAAATTAATATTTGAGGCAGAGGGATAAGTAGTTCTGACCGTGTAGATAAGGGGGTTTAAAGGCAAATCACATGGGGCACGAGGCAGTTAACTGAGTAGGCATGTATATTTCAATGGCATGGAAATCACTGTATTTCTTCAGCAAGGGCCATTCTCTATCACATCCTTTCGATGTCGCCGCCACACGGGCTCCAGGTAGACGGAAGCCACTGTACACGGCCGTCTGACCGTGATTGTCCGACGCTCTATTTTTGTGCCTAAAAATTGGATTATATGCCGCAATGGTCCGCTATTGATCTCCCGGGTGACGTCGCGTTCCTAGTTAGTTACTGCGCTCTATTATCATTAGCTATTGATATACGTGTAAAGTTATTAGATCAAGACGTTCAACACTCACCTTTGAATCACACTTAATTCGGTGGAACTGAGGCACTAAGTGACGTCACAACTTGTGCGCAGCATTGCAAAATTGTAAGTCCTCAGAAAAATATACCTTTTTGATAGATGTTGATTTTCCAAGCCTAAATCTCCGTTCTGACCGAAGCACTACAACGTACTGAAGTTTTGGAACAATTATGGGGAAGAACACTTATGAAACATCACGCATCGTGAAGCAAATTCTTTTGAACGGCGGGAATTTCTTAACGGTTAGCCGTTGAATAGTTAGCTGGTCAAAAATTCCCGCCATTAGAAAGAATTTACTTAACGTTGCTAGATGTTTCATAAGTGTCCTTTCCCATCATTGTTCCAAACTTCAGTACGTTGTATTGTTTCGGTCAGTACGGAAATTTTGGCCTGGAAATCAACATCTATCAAAAAGGTATATATTTTGCGAGGACTCACAATTTGAGCATGTTCAAAATATTACACAATTTCATTATGAAATATTTACAGCACAGCGGATTTCAGTGGAAACGGTAGCTGAACAGTATTGATAGTGATAACCTGGGAGTGATGACAAGAACCCCCACCCCACCCCCCCCTACGATCTTGGAAACCGGAAGTGATACAAAAAATTGAAACGGCTCTGGAGACGCCTTATTATCTTCTACTCTGGAGTAAGGTTTGAGCCATATCTGTTGACCCGTGACGTCACAGGGCCAAAATGGTACAAATTAAGACCCATTTAGAAAACCGCGTATAACTCGGGAACCATTAGACCTAGAGCAAAACAAAAGACACCATTGTGTTCGTCTTAACCCAAGGGGTCCAGCCATATGCGGCCTGATATTTGACGGTCACAATATGATGTTGATCTTAGGTCAAGGCCACATGACAACCTTTCAAGGTCATGTTTCACATCATTGAAATTCTCGGTGCATGCGCATTACTATGATGCCAAATTTAAGACTGTATCTTAATTCGTTCAAAAGTTATAGACACAAGCAATTTCGAACACCGTGAACTCTGATGACCTCTGGTGACCACTGTGTTGGCCTGACCTCTATATAGCTGACAGCCTGCATATTTCTCGTTCCAAGAGCTTTTGAATGATATTTAGGAGCTTGATCTAGCTCTTCTAGAAGCCGAGTTACACCCTGGTTTTGTGAGCCTCATTTTAGAAGAACAGAACCGCCTTACAAAGATTTCGAAATGACGTCATAACACGTTGAGCTGACTTGATGCCAATTTGCATTTATAATTTGTCAAATTGATCGTCATTCAGGCCTGCAAAGCTATGTGCGTCTCAACCTTTGTTAGGGTTTAGTGGCGTGCCGATGGCGGGGTCATGCGGTGTGCGTTTCAACCAAAGCAGCTTGGAATAATTAGCAAAAAACCGAGGGGTCCATCGGACCCCAGGTGGTGAAGGGTTAGTAAGCGGTAATATCCTCGCAAGCAGAGTGGGATAATGAGGTAGGCTGCAGGCGGGCTGGGTGAGCTGCCCCGCGCCCGGCCATCTTCAGCCCTTCGAGGCTTTAAATTTGTTCCACGGGTGGGCGGGCTGGGAGCCGGCTTCCCAGACGACGCCGGGTCAGGCACCGTATGCGGGCATAGTATAGGTCTGGGCACATCGGGACAGGTCTGGGCTTGGTCCGGAGTTTTTTATCCCCCCCCAGACAAAATCGGCCCGGTTTCTGTTGCACCAGTTGTGAGATTTATAGAATTCGAAAGAACTCTATGATGGCTAAAAAGATCGGATTATGCTATCTCCTTTTAAATGGAAAAAGTAGTATGCGGGTTTATGGAACACGGATCCCGAGTAGATCTTGCATTACGTATACTCGTAGATCTTGCAATACCGACTTTAAATCTCACGATCTATCATATTTTTATTGCGTTGTCTTATTTATAGTCCCAGAACCTGGGCTTATAACTTTCCCCGGTAACTCTTAATCTATCAGTGGTTCTGATGAGTGCAAAATGCAACAAAACTGTCGCAATTACCCCAGAAACGTAAGACGATTGCCCAGCTCGCTAATGAAAAAGTGACTTGCAGGTATTCTAGTACAGGCTATACTAGGTGCACCATCTGCGAAGATGATTTTTCAGGCAATTTATGCTACCAGCAGGCAAAGTTAGCTTTCTCAAAGGCATTAATGGGTCGTCCATGAATAACGTAACGCAACAGGGGTGGGGTAGCTAGCCAGAACGTTAGCAAACGCTACACATGAGTAAAAACCAGTACATAGGGGAAGGGGTACAAAACATGCGTTATTTAATTCATGGGTTACCCCTAAGTGTTCACCAGGGTGAAGTATTCCGAAAAATTTACGATTGCATTTACCGCAAAATTGGCAAGAGGATAAAGTTCTGAAGTGGCATCCCAAATGTCATAAATGGCATTTGGACCAAACGAGTTGCGTGATTATGCTGAAAAGAAGTGTCTCACCCATGATTAAAAAATGATCACATGTATGGCTAAAGCAACAATATGTTTCCCACGTTGCTGAACCAGTCACCAAGCAGAACACTGCTCAGTTTTATGTAAAAACCGTATGTAACAACCGTAAAAACCGTGTTTATCGTATGTAACAGATAGAGGCTACCAGGCAAGGAGCCAACTTCGAAGGAATGCATCTTTATTAGCCGACACTGGGTAGAGGAAAATGTAAAAGCGTTGGGCCAACAAGACAATGGACTGCGATTAATCGGTCAGGGGCATGATGGTATTATTGCGAATGGTGTTAGATAACCTATTAAACGCGTGAATAATTTCAAAGCCCAACGTGTCCGTTTAGCAGGCTCAATGTTGAACTTACATGAAGAGGCATTACGTTGTCAAACGAGAGATATGGATGCCTCTATTTTCCGGGATAAGTCCGTTTTTCAACCCTGCGTGACCGATACAGATGCATGCTAAGAGAACTTGGTGTCGGGAATGCCGGAACATACCCGACAGCTGAGCTGAAGGCTCGCTAGAAAATCGCTTCGGATGACGCAATTTAATCCTTACCCAGACTCCCGGCTCGGATATTATTGGTGCCTCCAGCTGCCTCTGGGGGATGCCCTTAAATGGAATGTGGCACCTTTATAACGCAATTTTAACTGAGACAGCCAAGTTGTAAAGCATACCGGAAAACGCGGTACTCAATATATTATTTGTCTTGAAACTCAAAATTTCCATGGAGAAAAGCTAAAAACTTACCTGAAATGTATCCAAAATCCAACCAACCCAGGCGGCCACAGCTGTCAGCTGTTAGTGGGATGACAGCGCTGACGTCAAGGTGAGTAATCATCCAATTGAAGCCCTTGAAGCCCATTGAATATGGTAGTATTTGCCAGATCATGACGTCATCCACAGGCAGAGGTTTATTTTTCACCCCAGAGGAGCATTTAGAAAATAAAAATACTGAGCTCATTGTACATTTTCTAGAGAAAACACGTCGATTTTCATGGTTTTCGGCCAAAAAATACCCCTAATTACACTAAATACCTGGATTCGACCAAGGTGCCAAATTCCTTTTAATAGGCTGAGGCAGTTACAGGATGACCAGAACACAGATACGAAATACAGTGCGCTGTTGCCAGCTGCAAACCCCCTAAAGACGATTGTGCCAGGTGCAAACGGCCAATACGTGATAAGCAGTCTACAGATGAGGCTTTCCCAATTGCCGACGGATTGGTCCCAGACTCGATATTTAACTCCACAGTCACGCTTTTCAGCGATATAGAACGCCGGAGCTCAGCAAAATTGGGAGAGCGCTCACAGATAAGTACACAGCAAGTATGTTGATACAGCAGATTACAACAGATCTACAACTGATCTATCAGACTACCAGCATGTCACTAGACATCCTACAGCATGCAATTGTAATATCGATTCCATTGAACCTAGTTACTGCCTGTAATATATTCAATATATTACATATATCGGACCATATATTCATATATATTAGTCATATATTCGGACCAGAAGCAGATCTATCATCACGCTCTACAACAGGCTGGTACTTGGAATCAGCTATTAATGCTTTGAGATTGCCTGGCTGAAATGGTTATCACTACTTGCGCTACTTTTTCAAAATTGAGAAGCTGCTACCCACTGCTCCGATACTCCGCTATCAGTACCTTTTACCGTAAAACACCGCTAATGCGCTTCCCAAAAGTTTTACTTTCTGGCATTACTCTATTTAAATATATTTTAAGAAAAAAACTGTTAAACGCTAAAGGTATCACCTAACAAATTATCGGTTTTATGGCAAGATATACAGACAAACGCATACAACAAAGACATGCACCAAATTTTCTTTTGGTTTTTTCTTATGGAGGGAAATATTTCTCTGAGTTACCATAGCATAATTTTCGGATGGTAGCGCTCTTAACATGTTGTCAGTAGTGATTTTGAATTGTTGACTCCGCTACCCGTTACTCCGCTACTTTCTGGCGGTAGAAACCGCTATCAATACTCCACTGCCATTTGGAGAGTCTAAAAGTAGCGGAGTAGCGGAGCAAACTTAGCAGGCCACTCGGCTCTGAAAGTTTTAAGACTTCAACCGCAATGACCTATTGAATAACAATAAATGAGAACAGAGAACCAAGGCACCAGTGTCCCCAATGTAAGCTCGGACAGAAAAAAGAGTCTTACTAATATCACTGAACCTTCTACCACTTCATATTACCGCAAAAGACCGAGTGAGTTGTTGACCTCATTATAACTGTTGAAAGGCTAGAAAACCTGACGGGTGAGACAGACGGAATTGCTGACGACTTTCCGCTTAAATGGTGACTGGCAATAATATATAACATATTATGTTAGCTCGAAAATGAATGGTATAAATACATTTTAAACGTAGGTAAAGAATGTCTTTTACATATCTACATACCATTGCTTTTTAAGAAGCATGTATATTATTATTGTGTCAGATTTAGATTCAGATGATGTATATTTCGGAACACCTTCAATGGAGAGAGAGCTTTTATATTCCCTCGTAAGATATCCCTCGGCGTCTACATATTATGTTTGGTGAGCTCGTCAACTTGATCCTTTTTGATTTTGAAATGGCACTACACAATATATAAAAAGGAAATTTTAGTGAAAAATATCGGAAGCCAGCAACGATGTTCTCTTCAACTAGGTATGCTTGCAGAATCTAGAAAAATAATGTATGCACTTTTTCGCATTTCTGAAACATCCATCTTAAACCTAAACTCCACAAAATCCATATTTGCTTTAGTTGCAGCACGTGCTACGAAGACGCGCCGCCGCCATTGATTCCTGGGAGGCAGAACTCCAGCTCACGTCTGTCTGCGGCATCGGTAATGGCCACACACTGACAGCCCTGGCAACTGCTGAGCCTGCGAGCGTCGACAGCTGGCCGCCGGTCATCCGGCCGTTTGGACAGCTGAGGGCCGTACGTCTCCGCACTGCCTGCACCACAGCAGCGCGCGCCAAGCCGCTGCGCAAACAGGCCGACAGAGCGGCCGTCGAAGACGACAGCGGCGCATAACGCGCCTGAGCCTTGCTGCGTCGGGGACGACGACCCTTCCGCCGCCTCCGCCGTCGTAAACACCGGCGTCAGGGGTGCCGCAGCGGCGCCGGTTACGACGCTGCCGCCGTCGTCCGCGACACTGCCTGCTGTATATTTGCTCAGTAGGGCTAGGTAGGGCGGAGCACAGGCTCGCATAGTGTACCGCCCGGCACCCCCGGCAACGTGGCGGCGCGGCGCCTCAGAACCCTGAGAAAACGCACAGGGGTTGTTTCTGTTGAATTCGTCACGACCCGAGACAGTCAGCGATCACTCGCGGCGGAAATCGGCAGCAATCTGTTTACCTTGGTAGATCCACTGGTAGACACACAGCGGAAATCGGGAGCAATATCTTTACAGTGGTAGACCCACACCAGGTGTAGTCTCACTGATGACAAGTGTATGATGACAGGTGTATGATGACAGGCAGGGCGGGAACGTTTCAAAGTGGGGGCAACCTAGGCCACCTCAAGGGGGCCGTCACGGGCCCATAATTATAAAAAAACAATTTTAGTTAGCTCGTTTGTGTCAATAAGGCACGCATGCACACAAAGATGTCAATATAGGAAAATTGAAATTAAATCTTGCCCATGATTTCAATTGTACCTATTATGATCTAATAAATCATAGTAAAACGCCAAAAACTTTTTCGTTTTACCTAGACCCTTTCAAACACGAAATACATTTTAAGCATTTTGAGAATTTCAATCATTTTTACCACGAGCGCGTTTTTAAATTTACAGATATTTAGGCCCTTTCCATCACATTTACAAAATTAAGAACTGTTTGAAAACTACAGACAATGCAGATACCAAATAGCCTCATTTCGCTATGCCTAATCAACTTTATTTGCTTATTTAATGACAAAATGGGAACATTTATTTAGGTTATTACGGATCCCTCTTTCCATCATTAGAGATTGATTTAGGTAAGGCCGATCACAATAAATGCACCTACTATATTCGATGCCTAAAATGCAGAGTTCCAGCAGGCGCAAGTGCAATGTAGGTACTATGGCCAGCTTGTGATGCCGAGGAGGTGGGGCATGGTGTTATAGTGGTGGCAAACTTGCTTCCACGCACCAACTCGGTTTAAGGCACGGCAGATTTCTTGTGCACAGTAATTTGACTCCCAAGAAACCCCTCCAACAGGGAAAGAGTTGGTGACGCCATATAACCCTGGCATCGAAAGACGTCGCGCCTTTCGATGGCTCAGGACGACTGTTGCCCGGCATTTGGTGCGGGGTCCGTGTCCGATTCATATTTTGTGTTGGAATTGATATGGGATGGAGTTTGATTGGGCCCAGTTCTCGGGACTCATTTGGAAACACTCGGGTAGTAGGTGCCTTGGCTTTTACGAAGCGCTCCTCGCTCCTCCTCCAGGGCTTGCAGGCAGCGTACTACCAACGAACGTTCCCAGACAAGCTATCGGGCCCGTTGGTTTCTGTCATGTTACAGTTGCGATATTTGTATATTCGTTGCGGGGCCCACCTCAAAGGGGGCAGTATCCCCCACCCCCGGTTCCTATGCCTATGCCGACCAGGGGCCCCAAATTATCTCGGATGGCCCCAAGGTCCAGACCATGGCTCAGGAACCCAGATCAGTCAGCTCAAGGGCCCAGACCAGTGCATTAGCCCGGGACCAGCTTATCAAGGACCCACAAGCAAGGACCCCAGACTCATCACGGGAGCTCCAGATTCGCACAGGGTGCCAGATTAGCTAGGGGCCCGGTTCAGCCGGAGGTCCCCAGGTCGACTTATGTAGGGTTTCAAAACAGCTCAAGGCACTTGTTCAAGCTCACGGATCCCAGCTTAGCTCAATGATGCTAGAACAGTTCAGGGCCCCAGACCACCAGGGCTCTGTTCGCACAGGCCAGCTCAGCTCAGGGCCCAGATCGGCTATCAGGATCCTCCATACCAGCTCAGGGGCTCCATTCAAGCTCACGGCCCCAGCTAGCCCAGGGACCAGAAATTCAGGCCCCCATACCAGATCAGAGGCCCCAGTAAGCCAGCGGTACCCAGATTAGCTCAGGGCCCCAGCAGCTAGGGGTCCCAGGGTGGCTGATATAGAGTCTCAGAACACAGTGCGTAGCCAGGATTCGGCCAAGGAGGCGACTACCGTCGGGGGCCCAGGCCGGGCCTAGTAACCGGGCCCATCTCCTATATCTTTGTATAGTATTCTAACATTAAACATACACGAAGGAAATTGTTTGTGCCTTTTAAGCATTCATTCTTATTTTGTTTCCAGCTTGGTTTTCGATCCGACCAAGTGTTGGTAAACGAAGGTCACCAAATTAAGGATGGCCCAAACCTATATGGTGGCGTGGCTATAATAACAGTTTTGACCATATTTCGGGAAGTTCAATGTTGATGCGCGCAGTAAACCGAGTCTATTTCTTCACTGGGTAATCAGACATGAAGTTAATGGAGGTCAGTCGTTTTGAGTACGAAGAAATGATCTACGGAAATGATTAGCAATTATTTCCCAGTGTCGAATCCATGAACTCTTTAATCAGGAAATTTCCAAAGAAACAAAAAACGAATGAAGATACAAGGGATATGGTATCGTGTCCCGAACGTTACATAACCTGTATTCCGTTGACAGATCCTGTTGAGATCCAGTTACTTTCTACCCTTGCCATCTGTAAACGAGCGAATTACCAAGACAAAAGGCGCCCAAGATATCTATCGCCTTGGCCACTCTGTTTTATTTTCAACGTTTCATACCTATTTGTCTTTTGGGATTATGCTCATCAATTTCGTCATTACCCTTGTTTGTCTGGTTTCCTACGAAAATATTGGAAAGTTGCTTATTTCAGAATGTTTAGGAATGTAGTTATTGGTGTTAAGCTAATAGATTAAAAATTGACTTAAGTGCCAAATTTCTGTTCGATTTGCTCTTATAGTAAAATTAGATTAAATTTTGCCTTTCCTTCGATAATGGTGCCTGATCGACATGTTTCAATTTGTCCTTCTTTAGTACGCAATACGGGTAGGTACATTTTTCGGAGGCATATGATTTTGAAAATTTTTATTTGATCTCTGGGGCCACCTAAGACCAACACTGGCGGCACTCAAAGCTAATTTTCGGCCGCTCTCCGATTAGATGTCAGGGTCTCTGAGACCGATTCACGTCGCCTCTGATCAAAACTGTGGGCCCCTGAGAATCTCTCGGGCTCCGAGATTAGTTATCGGCAGCAACCGAGACATTATGGGCCCCCAGATTTGCTCTGGAGGGGGCTGGACGACAATCGTGGCCATCTAGATGAGCTATTGGGGTCCCCTGAGGCTGTCTTTGGGGTGGGGGAGGGCTGGGAATGACTCCAGAGCCCTCCAGACTTACTCTAGGGCGCCCTGAGACAAACACCCGGGGGAGGTGGTGGAATCACCTCTGAGATTGAGTCTTTGGCGTTCCTGAAACTGACTCTGAGGCTCAGATTAGCTCTCGCGGGCCTAAGGCTAACTCCGGGCCCGTGAGACCAAAACTCAGGAGCACCTCTAAATTGCTCTCAGAACCCCGAGATTAACTCTCGGATGTCTCTAGACTAACAACCAGGAGCCCTCTTAGACTAACTTTGGTGCTCCCGAGATTGACTCTCGGGCCGCTTATACCAAAACTCGGGGGGGCACAGCCTGAGGCTAAATATCGAGGGCTCCTAAAATACCCCTCTGGGGCCCCCTAAACAGCACTCTGCGGATCCAATTAGACTAACTCGGACCTCCGGATTAACTCGGGCCACCTGAAACTAAATACTGACTCCGAGAGAGAAGCCCGTGAGACTAGAGGGCCCCCTGAGACCGACTCTGGGGTGCTCTGAGACGACTCTGGAATTCTCGAGACAGACTCTCGGGATCCCGAGACCAATCTCGGGGTCCCCTAAGACAGACTCTTGGGTCCCCTGACCGACTCTTGGGTTCTCTGAGACGACTCTCAGGGCCCCCTGAAATAGACTGTTGCAGGGCCCGAGAACCACTCACTGGGGGCCTGAGACTAGCTCGGCCCCTCCGACGACTCCCGAGGCCCCTGATACCGACTTTTGGGCCCCTAAGACAACCCTCGGGGCCCCGAAATCACTTCGGGGCCTTGAGCGACTCTCAGGGCGGGGCCGTGAGGCCGACCGGAACGCCCTGAGAGATCTTCAGGGGCCCCGAGACCGACTCTGGGGCTCCGTGATCAGAGAATCCCTGCAGTTGTTCAGATTGGCCCAAGGGTGGGCTCTGCGGACGCCTAGGGCCCCCTTGGCTACACCACGCATCCACACTCGGGGCCCTCGAAATCACCATTTGAGGCCCCTAAAATAATGCTCCCCTAGACCAATACTCCGGAGCCCCTGATACTGATGCCCGGGGGGTCTTAAGACCAAGCTCGGGTCTCACTTAGATCAGGCTCAGGGCACCCTAGCCATGCTCGCGCTTTTCTCAGGGTAACTCGACACCGATGTTCTGGGGCCCTCAAGATCAATATTTCGAGCCCCCCTACCGAGACAATGCTCGGTACTCTAGAACCCCCGTTGCCGATGCTAGGGGGTCCTGAACCCAGTCCTGGGGCTCCTGGGACCAAACTCGGGTCTCATGAGGCCAATGCTCGTGCCACACGCAGAGTCCCTCGATATCAATAGTCAGGGGCACCCCGAGGGGCCTGAACCCTGAGACCAAGCTCAGGGGTCCCCTGAGACCAAGCTCGGCGTTCCCGAGACCAAGCTCGGAGGGCCCCGACACCGAGCTCAGGACCCGAGACAAAGCTCGGTGGCCCCGAGACCAAGATCAGTGGCCCCGAGACCAATGCTCTTGTTTTCCAGTGCTTACGGTCATCCTTATGCATCAGATGCCCTCGGATGCCCCCGAGACCAAGCTCGAGGGCCCCTGAAACTAAGCTCAGGGAGGGGAGGGCCTGAGACTAAGCTTGGGGCATCCCGAGACCAAGCTCAGGGTCCCGAGACCAAGCTCGGGGCCCTGAGACCAAGCTCGGGTTATCTGAAACCAAGCTCGGAGGGCTCTATGACACCAAGCTCGGGGGCCTTAGACCAAGTTCAGGGGTTATCTGAGACCAAGCTCGGAGGGCTCCGACACCAAGCTCAGGGGCCCCGAGACCAAGCTCGGGCCCTGAGACCAAACTCGAAGGGCCCCTGAGACCAAGCTCGGAGCCCGAGACCAGGCTCGAGAGCCCCCAGACACCAAGCTCGAGGCCCTGAGACCAAGCTCGGGGCCTGAAACCAAAATAGAAAGGCCCGTGAGACCAAGACCGAAAGGCCCGTGAGACCGAGGTCGGGGGAAGGGCCCGAGATCAAGCTCGTGGGCCCCTGAAACCAAAATCGAAAGGCCCGTGAGACCAAGACCGAAAGGCCCGTGAACCGAGCTCGGGGAGGGCCCTGAGACCAAGCTCGGGGCCCTGAGGCCAATTCGGGACCCCCGAGACTGAGCACAGGGGTCCTCAAAATCAATATTCGGTACTCTGGAGCCTCGATACCGATTATCGGGGCCTCCTGAGACCAAGCTCGGGGCCCCGGCCAAGCTCAGGGGCCCCGATATCAATTTTGTGTTTTTAGTGCATAAGGTCAGCCCAAGAGGGTCCGCGAATCCCAGGGACCCCTCCACTGGCACACCACTGTCAGAACATCTCAAGGGGCCCATTCAAGCTCACGGCCGCCAGGTCAGTGGCTATAAAGCCTTATAGGGGCCCCAGACCATCTCAGGGCCCTCAGTTCAACACAGAGGTCCATATTAGCTCTGATGACCAGAAATCTTAAGGGCCCGGATCATCCAGGGGCCCCTTGTCGGCATATTTGGGGTTTCAGAACAGTTCAGGATTTCAATTAAAGCTTATAACCCAATTTCAGAGCAGGGGCCCTATTCCTGTGCAGGGGCCTCAGATAAGTTTAGGGTCTTCTGCATCACAGGGGATCCAGATTACCTCAAGGGACAATATCAAGTTTACGGTCCCAGCTCAGCTCAGGGCCCCAGGTCGGTGGATACAGGTTCTGGCCAACTCACGGGGCCCTGTTCAAGGTTACGGCTCCTAGCTCAGTTTAGGCGTCCTAGAACAGTTCATGCTGCCCAAACCATCTCAGGGGCGCTCAGTTCAGCTCAAGGGGCCCAGATTAGCTCGATAGCATCAGAGGCCAGTTCAGGGCCCTGAAAGCTCAGGGGACCTTAAAATCAACTCATAGGACCTCAACTTAGTTTAGGGGTACAGGTAAGTTTAATGGGGTTCCGGGGCAAGCTATCGGGCCAGTTTGAGTTTCTTGCTGATATTACAATTGTTGATATTCTTATCTCCGTTGCGGGGCCCATCACAGAAAAGTGGGGGCCGTGGCCCCCTGCCCCCCGGTTCCTACGCCTATGATGACAGGTGTGATGACAGGTGATGGTCACAGGTGTAGTCTCACTATCGACGGCAATCTGTTTACCGTAGTCGACTCACACCAGGTATAGTCTCACAGGCAGATACACAGCAGAAATCGGCAGCAATCTGTTTACCGTGGTAGACCCACACCAGGTGTAGTCTCACTGGTAGACACGCAGTAGAAATCGGCAGCAATCTGTTTACCGTGGTCGACTCACACCAGGCGTAGCCTTGGTCGGTAGACACGCAGTAGAAATCGGCTTTTGCTGGTTCAGTGGCATGGGAGCACAGATGCTACTTTGAGCTTTTTCTGCCACTGACACCGATTTCGGTTATCGCACGTGTCGAGTTCGCGAAAAAAAACGATTCGTAAAAATATGACTAAAGCTATTACTGCTAAAGCTATTAATATTATTCATATCACATTACTGCAAAGGACCGAGTGAGTTGTAGACATCATTAAATCATTAAACAACTCATACAATGTTGTGTTAGTCTGTCTTCTGTATCCCTGCGTCCTAGAATAAGTTGCACATATATACAACCTTGTCATTTACTTCATGTAGGTATATTTAGACTCGTCATTTACCCCAGGTATACACCGAATGGTCCCTTACCCCAGGTAAATAATAATAATATATGGGCTATCGACGCACAACTCCAGGGTCATATGGCGTCGCCAACTCTTTCCCTGTTGGAAGGGTTTCTCGGGAGCCAGCTTGCTCTTGTTCAGGAAGCCGCCGGGCCTGAACCCGGGTCGGCTGCGTGGCAAAGCACGGACCACTCCACTACCCGCCCCACCCCAGGTAAATACCGACTCGTCCCTTACCCAAGGTATATAACGACTCGTCCCTTACTCCAGGTATATACCGACTCGTCCCTTACCCCAGGTATATACTCGTCCCTTACTCCAGGTATATCCCGACTCGTCCCTTACCCCAGATATATCGACTCATCCCGTACCCCAGGTAAATACCGACTCGTCCCTTACCCCAGGTAAATACCGACTCGTTCCTTACCCCAAGTAAATATCGACCTGTTGAATGACCGACTCGTCTGTCATTCAACTGAGCCATATTTCGGTACCTTCGCTTTGCGTCGGCGAAATGCGTGGCTGCTAATAATCCAATGTACGCCGTGTATGTAGGTGAATGAGCTGCAAAGCAGCAGAGGAATGTTAACGCTGGCTCTTTATTTCCTTGTCTGACTCCCGGAACCAGAAATACTCCATTGCCAAGGAATGCTTGGTAACTGGCCTGGGCTTTTAGAACGGGTGATCTACTACGCTACCAGAAGCTCCCATTCCGTAGTATCAGTGATGCGCAAGGATAAAAGCAGCGCAGCTCAATGCGCGATGGTATCAATAACCCTGTTTAGTGTGGACTTGAGGATTAGTGCTTATCCCAGACAGGGCACGCAAATGTGGATGGTGATGCCAGGATCGAGTTGCGGTGGGGCAAAATGCAACACCGAGCTGCAAGACGAATAGGTGTTGAGGTTGTGTGCAGAGTAGAAGATTAGCTACTCGTGCTGCAGCCCAAAGCTGCATCTTTCTCCATCGGAACTCAATCCTGGTACCATATAGTCCCCGCCTGCCCGCGTGTGCAAATCAGGACAATTATGCTAAGGTTAAAATCCGGTGGGGAAAAGGTGGCTTTGGGCTACAGCACGAATAGCTATTGTCTTGTTCTGAACACAGCTTAAAATTCTTTGAACATCAAATTGAGTGCTTGGTCTTCGAGCCCCACTCGCTGATGTGCCTGAGGTGCACTTGTCAATGTGGCGTGGTGCCAGCAATATATTGGTTCAGCTGTCAATAAAGGGTCATTTCTGGTCCATAATATAAATTTGACTTCTTAAAATCTTATATCACGACTCAGTTTTCTGCAAAGACTTTATTAACAATAATAATAGCTTTAGCAATAATAGTGCAATGTCATGCAAATTTGCCTACTATTTGTCTACAATTATAAATACATGGACTTCAGCAAGCAGTGACGAATGCAACGGGAGGGGGCTAGGGCTCAACCCCCACCCCCTCCCCCCGAAATGTCAGAGTGGCTATAGTAAACGCATAGCCGGAGGCTGTTCCGATGCAATGACAGGGGAGGCTCCAATCCCCTAGCCCCTCCCAAAACCAAGTCCTGGATCCACCACTGTCCGCATGCAAGATTGATGCACAATATTTCTAAACTTGTTAGACTTTCCCCAGCCTAAAGTGACTGACCAGAGGGACGAGTCTGTGACAGGAGGGTCTGTGCCGGCAGGGCTGCAGGAGGGTCTGCAACGGAAGGTTCTGTGCCGGGAGGTTATGTGACAGATGGGTCTGTGACAGGAGGGTCTGTGACAGGAGGTTCTGTGGCAGGAGGGTCTGTGACGGAATTTTCTGTGATGGGAGGTTCTGTGATGGAAGGTTCTGTGACAGGATGTTCTGTGACAGGAGATTTTGTGACAGGAGGTCCTGTGACAGGGGGTTCTGTGACGGAAGGTTCTATGACAGGAGGGTCTGTAACGGGAGGTTCTGTGATGGGAGGTTCTGTGACGGAAGGTTCTGTGACGGAAGGTTTGATTTTCTACCGTCTCTATGAGCCGGGGCGAGCCTCCGCGTTGACCTGGTGGGACAAAACGGAGGTTGGCAGGGACCTCTGCCCTGGTGAAGCTGCCCCACCGAATGACCCGCTGGCCTCGAGCCGCCCGGCAGGTCGCCAAGTGCCGATCGCCACTCGAGGCCTGGTTCCAGTGGCTACCAGACTGGGTCATCCAGCCACCAGAATGCGGAGCATTGACCTCGAGCTCAAGCCACGCTAAATTTTTCGAACCTAACCATATTTCTAAGCAGCCATAAAATATCAAACAACCATAAATAATATAGCAGATTAGCCTCTCGCTTGGCGGTCTGTTCAGAACACAGGCTGCGAACACGGGTTGTAAAAACAGGATGTGAAATTTTGATGTGAACGCGTGGTGTGAGGGCGAGTGGCCTAGAGGCTTCATTATGGACGGCATAGATTAACGTGGGTTCAATTCCCAGGGCGGGAATCTGTCTTCTGTGTCCGATGTGGCCCGGTGGAGAGAATCCCCAAACAGCCACACCAAAACTCCCTGTAATTGGACGAGTTCACCTGTTGGGAGAAGCCCTAATAATATAAATGAGTAAATAAATTATCTCAAATGTAGCTGCTTCTAACTATTGCCTTATTTGGGGGAGGGGGCGTTTAAAAACAACTCCTCGACTTTTTCAAACACGGCTAAAAAGAGATTTTACCCGATTGATGATTATCGTAACTTCTAAGGAAATTTCCGGTCTGGATCATTTCAGGAGAGGTCACCAGGCTGGGTCAGGTGACCTCACCTCCACTTCTGCCAAGCAGCATCTATGAGAAAAGTTACAATCTATTCAGAGTTAAGTCTAAGGCCAATCTCAAGTACCAAGATGAAGAAAAAAATGCCCTTTGACCTCAAAGAGCTCCCCCGTAATTACCTTACAGACTCCGATTAATAGTTTTGCAAAAAAATTGTGATAAAACCTTCATTTTGATATTATTTTGCTCATACTATTATTGCCTATTAATCGATACTCATGGTGAGGATAAAAACTTTGGTCAGTGGCCTTGACTTGACATATGCTAGTCCATTTTTAAATGTTGACCTTCTTTGGTCGTATCATGCATTGCTGGGTTTGCCAAAACGGGAAGGAATCTATTGATGCCTAAACACTGGTTCTAGCTCAATCCAGTCAGGAGCTGGAGCGAAAAAGCTGCCCATAACCTGTCACCTTCTTTGACCGGCCTTCACCTCAATATTTACCTGAGCCAAATAGTGGCCGATATAGTGTGGTAATCATTTTACGGATTATCTACCACCTTTAGCGTTTTTTCTTTTGCTGGCTCCCATAGGAGCCAAAATCTAGGATATATCTCAAAATTTTCAAAACCCCTTCATCCACTGGGATGAAGGTGGGTCGAGGCCCAATGGGGCGGTGGGGGGGGGGCAAAACCCCAGGAATACAGCCCATATTTAGTGAAGTGTGAAACCTGGTAAAGAGTGAACAATTTTCAGGTGAAAGTACTGCTTAATTTTTCTCTCTGCAAGGTGCTTTCCGCTTTGCTTACTCTCAGTAAGGTGGCCACCTGCTGGTGGTTTCTGTCTTTGTTTAACACGCATTCCATTTAATTGGACGGCAGGTGTTTGGTTAATCACCTGTGCTAGACTCCATTATAATTGTTTCAAGCCCGCAATAAAGATTGGATTTAACAGTTGTTATCTTGTTCGTGGAAAACATCACCGCGAGGGGGATAGGTGGCTTAGTGGATGCATTCTTTTCTATCAAGTCACCGGTCCCGGGTTCAAGTCTCGGCAGAGCCTCTGAATAAGTCGATCCGAACTCCCGAATCCCTCCCAACAGGGTGAAGGTTAGCGGTGCCGTCTAATTTTAGCAGTTAGTGCGTCATTAAACCCCAACAAATATTATTGCTCACTGCTGATCCCTTTGATATTGGTTCATTTTGTAGGGGTTCTACGCGTCTGCAAGTAATTCAGCCCGCTCTAGCTACCGGAGGAATTTTATACCCTCGCCTTGCCGGGGAGGGTCGATTCGACCACCCCTAGCCCATTTAGAATTATGAAAGATAGAACGGCACAGTAAGCTGTAGCATGTTGTTTGTGAACTGAGCTCTCTAATTGTGTATATGTATGGTAAGAATACCTGGGTAAATAAGTGAACTTGAGAGGTCGCATACATGTGTCAAAAATTCTGAAATATCATGATACACATTTTCAAAGCACCTTCGGGCTAAATTTAATAATTGAAAATTGCATAATCAAACAGCGAGGTAAGCAGGTACTAATCTCTTCCTTATCACACCAGACCCAAAAGCGTGCCATATTTTCATTATATAACCGGGTAAATTAACAAGAGAGGTCTGCGACTTATTGATTTCACCTGTGTTCGCTGGTCTGTGTCACATGCCATGCTCAAGAGGTCAAGAACCATCAACCAGGTGCATTGCAGCCTAGAACTTAAGTTTGGACCCAATCTGTATCAAACTGCTTTTCCTTAACCAGGCGAAACGGGAAAGACAGCAGTGACCGTGTGAAAACATTTGGGAATGACCCCACCGTATCTCCACGATCTGACGTGGTCAAAACTTGATGTTTTCACTAGGCATGTAAAACTAAATCTAGTTTACTTGCCCCGGGTGATATTGCCCCACACCCAGTCGTTTTCTACGATTAAAATCAATAAACAAAGAGGGAGTGGGCTAAATAAACATTTGTTGGGGTGAAGCTTAACTTTCGTCATAACATTCAACTGCGAGGAGGGGGTCTCAAGGGGAACCATTTTTGTGCCCTCGCCTTAAAAGTAAAGCTGGTTGATTCAATTTCTATCATCATTCAATGACCAGTTTTGTAAGCTGCCTTTTACGTCAGACTTTTTCTTACCTTTTTTACTTTAAAGGTTAGCGTGCTGTAGAGTACGGGATGACCGATTTCTAACTATGATCAAGGTTCCATGGCTACATTGCGATCCGTAACGGACTGCCACACCACTCCATCACGGGCTATTTTCCCTGCACTTTAGCACGAGCTGTGCTGAAGTACTGGTGAAATAGCACCTTGAGAAGTCAACGACTTCATTACCATCCTGATCGGCGGTCCTAACCGGATCATCTTTTTCCCATGGAAACAAATTCTACGGCATGGCCAATACAATGCCGGTCCGATCCAGCCCGTTCTTAACAGACATTTAATTGGAAAATCCAGGCCAGTTCGCCTGCACACCATGATCACCAATCCAGATTCAACATATATCCACCATCATCGCCAATCCAGATTCAATACATATTCACTATGATCAACCAATCCAGATTAAACATATGTTCATTGTCCACCATAATCACCAATTCAGGTTCAACACAGATCCACCATGATCACCAATCGGGATTCAACACATATCCACCATCATCACCAATCCAAATTTAATACATGTCCACCATAATCACCAATCCAAATTGAATGCATATCCAAAAAAGGCAGCGAAATCAATCAAATAAATGGAAACCTAAATTCATACCCAGATCTGAAAATTCCGGAACTGTCGAACGAATCCAATCCGATCAACAAAATGTTTCGGACATAGCTACATCCATCTATGATTTGGATATCCAATCCGTGCCGCTCTCTGTGGTGCTTCCCCCCTCCCCCCGGCGGCTGGCCGGGGAGGCGGGCAGAAGCGGGGGTTGGCACCAGCTGTTGCGGCTTGGCACGTGCTGGCTGTCTGTGGGGCGACAGCGTCACCGCCCCGCGCACATTGAGCAGCGCTGATTTATGGCGAGGCGCGACCACTGCAGCGGGAACCCACGTGCGGCGCCCCGAACGGCTCACGAACACGACCAAATCAGCGTGCGGCGCCCCGAACGGCTCACGAACACGACCAACTCAGCGCGCGGCGCCCCGAACGACTCAAAGACAAACCCCACTACAACCCGGGACGCAGTACTGACCTGACATGCAGTCGCTTGGGGCCTCTTTCTCTCTCTTTGAGTGAAAATAATCACAGAAATCCAGGTCATACCAATCGTATGTGCAAAAGGTAGGAAAAATGTAAGCATTTTAACACAGTACGGTGTTAGCACTTATCACGTGGCATACGTGGCAGCCACACAGTCAACTTGTCAACAAATAAAAAAATTCTGACCAATCTAGTTGTTGCAACCAGACGAAGAGGGATTCTTTCAGGGTTTGAACTAGGGCATTAAAGGGAGTATCTCACTTTTATAATGGGTTTTTAATTGATATGCGAGCATATTAATTCAATTCAGTGATGTCAGTTTTCTAGAGCGCGTCGAGAAGACACTATTGGCATATTTGATTCTATCCGAAGCTCTGAATTAAGTTTCCGCATACTCAAAATTTCAAAATAAAGGAGCTAAAGACCTTAATTCAGACTATGAAGGAATCCATTTTCATCTGGCCACCCATATCAAATGATCAATATTGCAATGATAAAGCTATTGTAACGGTCACGTTGCGAGCAGTCAGCATCGTCATTACACGCGATGCTCATATCAACCCAGGGGACACATTTGTTTTCTGATCGATCGAAAGTGAAAGCAAAATGTGTTTTTTCAATTTTTAAGACTTTTGCTGTCCATAAATAGTCTTTTCAGGAATTCCGACAGTGTTCCATTTCCTTTAAATGCCTTTAGTTTGAACTTTGAATTGGGCACAAATCTAATCAAAAGAGTTTTGGGTGATATCAGAGCCGCATGACGAAATCCATGGAGCGAAGCGCATTGAGATTTCTCAAGCGGCTCTATTCTGGCCGCTCAGACGGGTCTCGTCGTGGTCTGTCAGAGCCGCATGACGAAATCCATGGAGCGAAGCGCATTGAGATTTCTCAAGAGGCTCTATTCTGGCCGCTTTACCGGTCTCGTCGTGGTCTGTCAGAAGCCGGTGACGAACGAAGTAAGAAACGGCTTCTATTCTGACAGTTTTTCCGGTCTCGTCGTCGTCGTTGTCTGTCAGAAGCCGGTGACGAACGAAGTAAGAAACGGCTTCTATTCTGACAGTTTTTCCGGTCTCGTCGTCGTTGTCTGTTGTTGTTGTTGTTGTTGTTGTTGTTGTCTGTTCTGAGCGCTGGTATCAGAGACCTAAAAATTTTGTGGATAGAAGGCACTTCCAAATGAATAAGCACCACGGTTGTCAATTTTCAAAATTTTCAAAATTTTGCCCAGAATTTTGCATTATTTGATTTTTAACTTTTATTTTTCTATTTTTTACTAATTCATCTACAGTCTTCAAACTTGCACCCTTTTACATCAGACAAATTTGTCGTTCACACAAAAGTTGGAAAGAAAAAGCTTTAAATTTAGGGCTCTAAATTAGCTTTTAAACTTTGCACCCTAAATTTGGCATAAAACTCATGGTCTAAACTACAGGTTCGAAATATCTGAAGCTACAGCAGTTCAGGTTCTGAGTCAAATATCAACTTAACGGCCGGTTTGTGCAGAACTGCACAAACACAGAAACAAAACAAAAACGGAAATTTAAGGGTCCTTTTTGGCCCATTCCGTGAAGGTCTCCATTTCCCAAAATATCATTCAAACCCTTATATCTTCCGATCTAATTGATAAAAATTAGTTTCCATTTCAGATAATGAAAGAGAATAGCCTCCTTTATTATATATTTAGAGATAGTAACTTTCAGACTAAAACTTTTTATTTTATAGGCAAAAATAAAATATAAGTTTTTAAAATTTTTATTCTCAGCCCCCTGGTTTTCAGACCATGATAGCTACGGTATTGAGCTTAACACGGCTGGATAGAAAACTTTGTTGCCGTCATTTTTCTCACTCATACCCTCCACTTATCTCTTACGGCTTCCGCGTTATAAGCCGTAAAATACATTTCAAAGTGGTAATTTTATCAGTTCATTTTTGCTTCACACCGGGGTTTAGGGTGGTTAGAATCATTGGAGGGAAATGAAATTTTGCATGCAGCTAGGTAAGAGACATATGTCGACATTCCATCTGCATAGATATCAATGAAACACCAAGTTACCTTTACAAACATGCCGTTTCTCCACGCATCGTTGTAGCAAATCACCACGCGTCACCCCTGCGTCCACGCCGCGGCAACGCCGGCGATCGGCGCGGCCGTTTCTGTTTATTTACGGTCTGGTAAAAAAGTACCCAATACTACCCATAATGCATCACAAGTAATTAGAGTACCGTAAAAGTCCGAGTTTACAATAAGAGTATTATGTTTCTGTTTTTGGACCATGGGTGGATCAAAGAAATAAGTAGGCTAGGTGCCCCCCACCCTTCTCCCCCATCCCCCTCCCCCAACCCCCAATCGACCATCGGCGCCCTCTGAAATTGTAAAGACACGCCTCTCAAGGTCGATGACGCTCCCTGAAATGTCGCTTCCCATACGCGGATCCAGGATTGCCTATCGGGGGCGAGGTGGAAGGGGAACTTCCTGGTGGGCGCTATCTACACCAGGGACGCCACTTTTGGCCGGAAAAACCTATCAAGTAGGCGCTAAAACCTATCAGTAGACCCCGATACCTGCATTTTGGGGAAAACGACATTTCAGGGGGTGCCATCGAACTTTCCAGGGGTTTCCGGGACAATTTCAGGGGGTGCTAACATTCTATGGGGGGCACCTGTCCCCTTTCCCCCTTGGATCCGCCTATGTCGTTTCGAGGGGGGAGCACGGAGGTGGGGTCGTTACGGGTGTGGGGGTAAGGAGCTCGAGCATAAGCGGATCCAGGACATCAGCATGGGGGTAGGGACTAAACAGTTCGAGCATAGGCGGATCCAGGACATCAGTACGAGGGTGGGGCTAGGGAGTTAGAGCATAGGCGGATCCAGGACATCGGTACGAGGGTCGGGCTAGGGAGTTAGAGCATAGGCGGATCCAGGACATTAGTACGGGGATGGGGCTAAGCAGCTGAGCATTAGCGGATTCAGGACGTCAGTACGGGGTGAGACTCGGAAGTTCCAGCATAAGCGGATCCAGGACATCAGTAGGGGGTAGGGGCTACGGAGTTCGAGCATAGGCGGATCCAGGATATTAGTACGGGGATGGGGCTAAGGAGATCGAGCATAGGCGGATCTAGGACATCTGTACGGGGGTGGAGATAAGGAGCTCGAGCATAGGCTGATCCAGGACATCAGTATGGGTGTGGGGCTAAGGAGCTCGAGCAGAGGCGGATCTAGGACATCAGTACGGCGGTGGGGCTAAAGGGCTTGAGTATAGGCGGATTAAGGACATCAGTACGGGGGTGAGGCTAAGGAGCTCGAGCATAAGCGGATCCAGGACATCAGCACGTGGGTAGGGGCTAAAGAGTTCGAGTATAGGCGGATCCAGGACATCAGTACGGGGGTGGGGCTAAGAAGCTCGAGCATAAGCGGATTCAGCTGATCAGTACGGGGGTGGGGCTCGGGAGCTCGAGCATAGTCGGATCCAGGACATCAGTAGGGGGGTGGGGGCTAAGTAGTTCGAGCATAGGCGGATCCAGGGCAGTACCGAGGTTGGGCTACGGAGATCGAGCATAGGCGGATCCAGGACATCAGTGAGGGGGTGTGGTAAGGAGCTCGAGCATAGGCAGATCCAGGACATCAGTGTGGGGGGGGTAGGGGCTACGGAGTTCGAGCATAGGCGGATCCAGGACATCAGTAAGAAGGTGGGGTAAGAAGCTCGAGCATAGGCGGATCCAGGACATCAGTAGGGGGTAGGGGCTAAGGAATTCGAGCATTGGCGGATCCAGGACATCAGTACGGAGGTGGGGCTAAGGAGCTCGAGCATAGGCGGATCCAGGACATCAGTACGTGGGTGGGGCTCGGGAGCTGGAGCATAGGCGGATCCAGGACATCAGTTGGGGTAGGGGCTAAGGAGTTCAAGCATAGGCGGATCCAGGGCAGTATAGAGGTGGGGCTACGGAGTTCGAGCATAGGCAAATCCAGGACATTAGTAGGGTGGTAGGGGCTAAAGAGTTCGAGTATAGGCGAATCCAGGGCAGTACGGAGGTGGGGCTACGGAGTTCGAGCATAGGCAGATCCAGGACACTAAGGAGCTCGAGCATAGGCGGATCCAGGACATCAGTGCAGGGGTGTGGCTCCGGAGCTCGAGTAAAGGCGGATCCAGGACATCAGTACGGGGTTGGGGCTAAGGAGATCGAACATAGGTGGATCCAGGACATCTGTACGGGGGTGAGGCTGAAGAGCTGGAGCATAGGCGGATCCAGGACATCAGTATGGGTGTGGGGCTAAGGAGCTCGAGCAGAGGCGGATCCAGGGCATCAGTACGGGGGGTGGGGCTAAGGGATTCGAGTATAGGTGGATAAAGGACATCAGTACAGAGGTGGGGCTAAGGAGCTCAAGCATAAGCGGATCCAGGACATCAGCACAGGGGTAGGGGCTAAAGAGTTAGAGCATAGGCGAATCCAGGACATCAGTACGGGGGTGGGGCTAAGGAGCTCGAGCATAAGCGGAGCCAGGATATCAGTACGGGGTTAGAGGCTAAGGAGTTTGAGCATAGGCGGATCCAGCATATCGGTACGGGGAAGGGGCTAAGGAGATCCAGCATAGGCGGATCCAGGACATCTGTACGGAGGTGGGGCTAAGGAGCTCGAGCATAGGCGGATCCAGGACATCAGTATGGGTGTCGGGCTAAGGAGCTCGAGCAGAGGCGGATCCAGGACTTCAGTACGGGGCTGGGGCTAAAGGCTCGAGTATAGGCGGATCAAAGACATCAGTACGGGAGTGGGGCTCAGGAGCTCGAGCATAAGCGGATCCAGGACATCAAGGGGCTAAAGAGTTAAAACAGGTAGGGGCTAAAGAGTTAAAATATAAGCGGATCCAGGACATCAGTACGGGGGTGGGCCTAAGGAGCTCGAGCATAAGCGGATTCAGGACATCAGTACGTGGGTGGGGTTCGGGAGCTCGAGCATAGGCGGATCCAGGACATCAGTAGGGGTAGGGGCTAAGGAGTTCAAGCATAGGCGGATCCAGGGCAGTATAGATGTGGGGCTACGGAGTTCGAGCATAGGCAGATCCAGGACATATGTAAGGAGGTGGGGTAAGGAACTCGAGTATAGGCGGATCCAGGACATGAGTTCGGTGGTGGGGCTGAGGTCTCGAGCTGGGGCATAACTCGGTAACAAATAGGCTGAATTGGGTGAAAATCTGCAGGTATAGGTGAAATACCGTCGGAAAACCCATCATATTTTATATTGTATCTCCTTTCTTCTCGTCATGCCCGGTCTTTGCTTAACAAAACAAACATTATGCGTGTGTTTATTTATTTGATGACATGAACAGAAGGCAAGCGTGGTGCCGTATGCAGAGACATGCTAATTTAGGAAAATATGCGCCTAGACAGGGGATTGAATGGAGCCATAATGAGAACACAAAACCTAAAACCCCAACATTGCGTTGTTATAAGTATCAAACTGCTGAAAAAACTCGCCTGTCAATCGAACTGTTTGGCTAACGTACATTGTCACCGGCTTCTCCTGCGCCAGAGCGGCACCTGCCGAGGCCGCAGGCCGAGGTTGTTGTTGTTGTTGTCTGTTCTGAGCGCTGGTATCAGAGACCTAAAACTTTTGTGGATAGAAGGCACTTCCAAATGAATAAGCACCACGGTTGTCAATTTTCAAAATTTTCAAAATTTTGCCCAGAATTTTGCATTATGTGATTTTTAACTTTTATTTTTCTATTTTTTGCTAATTCATCTTGACTCTTCAAACTTGCACCCTTTTACATCAGGGAAATTTGTAGTTCACACAAAAAGTTGGAAAGAAAAAGCTTTAAATTTAGGCCGCTAAATTAGCTTTTAAACTTTGCACCCTAAATTTGGCATAAAACTCATGGTCTAAACTACAGGCTCGAAATATCTGAAGCTACAGCAGTTCAGGTTCTGAGTCAAATATCAACTTAAAGGCCGGTTTGTGCAGTACTGCACAAACATAAAAACAAAACAAAAACGGAAATTTAAGGGTCCTTTTTGGCCCATTCCGTAAAGGTCTGCATTTCCCAAAATATCATTTAAACCCTTATATCTTCCGATCTAATTGATAAAAATTAGTTCCCATTTCAGATAATAAGAGAGAATAGCCTCCTTTATTATATATTTAGAGATAAAAACTTTTAGGCTGAAACTTTTTTATTTTATAGGCAAAAATAAAATATAAGTTTTTAAAATTTTTATTCTCAGCCCCCTGGTTTCCAGACCATGATAGCTACGGTATTGAACTTAACACGGCTGGATAGAAAACTTCGTTACCGTCATTTTTCTCACTCATACCCCCCACTTATCTCTTACGGCTTCCGCGCTATAAGCCGTAAAATGCATTTCAAAGTGGTAATTTTATCAGTTCATTTTTGCTTCACACCGGGGTTTAGGGTGGTTAGAGTCATTGGAGGGAAATGAAATTTTGGATGCAGCTAGGTAAGAGACATATGTCGACATTCCATCTGCATCTATATCAATGAAACACCAAGTTACCTTTACTAACATGCCGTTTCTCCACGCATCGTTGTAGCAAATCACCACGCGTCACCCCTGCGTCCACGTCGCGGCAACGCCGGCGATCGGCGCGGCCGTTTCTGTTTATTTATGGTCTGGTAAAAAAGTACCCAACACTACCCATAATGCATCACAAGTAATTAGAGTACCGTAAAAGTCCGAGTTTACAATAAGAGTATTATGTTTCTGTTTTTGGACCATGGGTGGATCCAGGGAATAAGTAGGCTAGGTGCCCCTCCCCCACCCTTCTCCCCCCATCCCCTCCCCCAACCCCCAATCGACCATCGGCACCCTCTGAAATTGTAAAGACACGCCTCTCAAGGTCGATGACGCTCCCTGAAATGTCGCTTCCCATACGTGGATCCAGGATTGCCTATCGGGGGCGAGGTGGAAGGGGAAACTTCCTGGTGGGCGCTATCTACACCAGGGACGCCACTTTTGGCCGGAAAAACCTATCAAGTAGGCGCTAAAACCTATCAGTAGACCCCGACACCTGCATCTCGGGGAAAACGACATTTCAGGGGGTGCCATCGAACTTTCCAGGGGTTTCCGGGACAATTTCAGGGGGCGCTAAGATTCTATGGGGGCACCTGTCCCCTTTCCCCTTGGATCCGCCTATGTCGTTTCGGGGGCGGGGGGGGCACGGAGGTGGGGCGTTACTGGTGTGGGGGTAAGGAGATCGAGCATAATCGGATCCAGGACATCAGCATGGGGGTAAGGGCTAAAGAGTTCGAGCATAGGCGGACCCAGGACATCAGTACAAGGGTGGGGCTAGGGAGTTAGAGCATAGGCGGATCCAGGACATCAGTACGAGGGTGGCGCTAGGGAGTTAGGAGCATAGGCGGATCCAGGACATCAGTGCAGGGTGTGGCTCCGGAGCCTGAGTAAAGGCGGATCCAGGACATTAGTACGGGGATGGGGCTAAGAAGCTCGAGCATTAGCGGATTCAGGACATCAGTACGAGGTGGGACTCGGCAGTTCCAGCATAGGCGGATCCAGGACATCAGTAGGGGGGTAGGGGCTAAGGAGTTCGAGCATAGGCGGATCCAGGGCAGTACGGAGGTGGGGCTACGGAGTTCGAGCATAGGCGGAACCAGGACATCGGTACGAGGGTCGGGCTAGGGAGTTAGAGCATAGGCGGATCCAGGACATTAGTACGGGGATGGGGCTAAGCAGCTGAGCATTAGCGGAATCAGGACATCAGTACGGGGTGAGACTCGGGAGTTCCAGCATAGGCGGATCCAGGACATCAGTAGGAGGGTAGGGGCTACGGAGTTCGAGCATAGGCGGATCCAGGATATTAGTACGGGGATGGGGCTAAGGAGCTCGAGCAGAGGCGGATCTAGGACATCAGTACGGCGGTGGGGCTAAGAAGCTCGATCATAAGCGGATTCAGCTGATCAGTACGGGGGTGGGGCTCGGGAGCTCGAGCATAGTCGGATCCAGGACATCAGTAGGGGGTGGGGGCTAAGTAGTTCGAGCATAGGCGGATCCAGGGCAGTACAGAGGTGGGGCTACGAAGTTCGAGCACAGGCGGATCCAGGACATCAGTAAGGGGGTGGGGTAAGGAGCTCGAGCATAGGCGGATCCAGGACATCAGTGGGGGGTAGGGGCTACGGAGTTCGAGCATAGGCGGATCCAAGACATCAGGAAGAAGGTGGGGTAAGGAGCTCGAGCATAGGCGGATCCAGGACATCAGTAGGGGGGTAGGGGCTAAGGAGTTCGCGCATATGAAGATCCAGGACATCAGTGCAGGGGTGTGGCTCCGGAGCCTGAGTAAAGGCGGATCCAGGACATCAGTACGGGGGTGGGGCTAAGGAGATCGAGCATAGGTGGATCCAGGACATCTGTACGGGGGTGGGGCTAAAGAGCTGGAGTATAGGCGGATCCAGGACATCAGTATGGGTGTGGGGCTAAGGAGCTCGAGCAGAGGCGGATCTAGGGCATCAGTACGGGGGTGGGGCTAAGGGGTTCGAGTATAGGCGGATAAAGGACATCAGTACAGAGGTGGGGCTAAGGAGCTCAAGCATAAGCGGATCCAGGACATCAGTGGGGGGGGGTAGGGGCTACGGAGCTCGAGCATAGGCGGATCCAGGACATCAGTAGGGGGGTAGGGGCTAAGGAGTTCGCGCATATGCGGATCCAGGACATCAGTACGGAGGTGGGGCTAAGAAGTTCGAGCATAGGCGGATCCAGGACATCAGTACGGGGGTGGGGCTAAGGAGCTCCAGCAAAGGCGGATCCAGGCCTCAGTACGGGGGTGGGGCTAAGGAGCTCGAGCATAGGCGGATCCAGGACATCAGTACGGTGGTGGGGCTCGGGCGTTCCAGCATAGGCGGATCCAGGACATTAGTAGGGTGGTAGGGAATAAAGAGTTTGAGTATAGGCGAATCCAGGCCAGTACGGAGGTGGGGCTACGGAGTTCGAGCATAGGCAGATCCAGGACATCAGTTCGGGGTGGGGCTAAGGAGCTCGAGCATAGGCGGATCCAGGACATCAGTGCAGGGGTGTGGCTCCGGAGCCTGAGTAAAGGCGGATCCAGGACATCAGTACGGGGGTGGGGCTAAGGAGATCGAGCATAGGTGGATCCAGGACATCTGTACGGGGGTGGGGCTAAAGAGCTGGAGTATAGGCGGATCCAGGACATCAGTATGGGTGTG
The DNA here is from genome assembly GCA_034440635.1 of Lepas anatifera. Lineage (NCBI taxonomy): Eukaryota > Metazoa > Arthropoda > Thecostraca > Lepadidae > Lepas > Lepas anatifera. The sequence continues at coordinate 2,850,371 of JAOTON010001978.1, read as the reverse complement.
GGGCTAAGGAGCTCGAGCAGAGGCGGATCCAGGGCATCAGTACGGGGGTGGGGCTAAGGGGTTCGAGTATAGGCGGATAAAGGACATCAGTACAGAGGTGGGGCTAAGGAGCTCAAGCATAAGCGGATCCAGGACATCAGCAGAGGGGTAGGGGCTAAAGAGTTCGGGCATAGGCGGATCCAGGGCATCAGAACGGGGGTGGGGCTAAGGAGCTCGAGCATAAGCGGAGCCAGGATATCAGTACGGGGTTAGAGGCTAAGGGGTTTGAGCATAGGCGGATCCAGCATATCGGTACGGGGATGGGGCTAGGAGATCCAGCATATCGGTACGGGGATGGGGCTAGGAGATCCAGCATAGGCGAATCCAGGCCAGTACGGAGGTGGGGCTACGGAGTTCGAGCATAGGCAGATCCAGGACATCAGTTCGGGGGTGGGGCTAAGGAGCTCGAGCATAGGCGGATCCAGGACATCAGTGCAGGGGTGTGGCTCCGGAGCCTGAGTAAAGGCGGATCCAGGACATCAGTACGGGGGTGGGGCTAAGGAGATCGAGCATAGGTGGATCCAGGACATCTGTACGGGGGTGGGGCTAAGGAGCTCGAGCATAGGCGGATCCAGGACATCAGTATGGGTGTTGGGCTAAGGAACTCGAGCAGGGGCGGATCCAGGACATCAGTACGGGGCCGGGGCTAAGGGGCTCGAGTATAGGCGGATCAAAGACATCAGTACGGGGGTGGGGCTAAGGAGCTCGAGCATAAGCGGATCCAGGACATCAAGAGGCTAAAGAGTTAAAACAGGTAGGGGCTAAAGAGTTAAAACATAAGCGGATCCTGGACATCAGTACGGGAGTGGGGCTAAGGAGCTCGAGCATAAGCGGATTCAGGACATCAGTACGTGGGTGGGGCTCGGGAGCTCAAGCATAGGCTGATCCAGGACATCATTAGGGGTAGGGGCTAAAAAGTTCAAGCATAGGCGGGTCCAGGGCAGTATAGAGGTGGGGCTACGGAGTTCGAGCATAGGCAGATCCAGGACATATGTAAGGGGTTCGGGTAAGGAGCTCGAGCATAGGCGGATCCAGGGCATCAGTTCGGTGGTGGGGCTGAGGTCTCGAGCTGGGGCATAACTCGGTAACAAATAGGCTGAATTTGGTGAAAATCTGCAGGTATGGGTGAAATACCGTCGGAAAACCCATCATATTTTATATTGTATCTCCTTTCTTCTCGTCATGCCCAATCCTTGCTTAACAAAACAAACATTATGCGTGTGTTTATTTCTTTGATGATATGAACAGAGGGCAAGCGTGGTGCAGTATGCAGAGACATGCTAATTTAGGAAAACAAGGGCCTAGACAGGGGATTGAATGGAGCCATAATGAGAACACAAAACCTAAAACTCCAACATTGCGTTGTTATAAGTATCAAACTGCTGAAAAAACTCGCCTGTCAATCGAACTCTTTGGCTAGCGTACATTGTCACCGGCTTCTCCTGCGCCAGAGCGGCACCTGCCGAGGCCGCAGGCCGAGGTCTGTCTGTTGTTGTCTGTCCCGCCTGAGAATTGATGTCAGAGCTCTGGAATTTTGTAGGGTGATAGCCCTTCTGCTCCAGACACCCAAACTGAAGCCAACAGTCGAAATCATAAATAGTTTTTGAGAAATTTTGGCTCAAACTTTTTCTGTTTTATATTTTTCTAATTTTTACTTCTTAAGCTACGAACTTGAAATTTATGTCCTTTTCAAAGGATAACAAGGGCCAGCTAGGGAACAAAAATTGAGCTGATCCAATAATATTTATTGCGCGAAAACGCTTTATTTCTCACGCGAGCAAAAAACTTACTTAAAGTTGATGGCCGACTTGGACGCTCGAAATATTAGAAGGCAAGCTTCAGTTAGCTGAAAGACAGTTACCTAGGGGTAGCTAGGTCAATTTTCTTGTGCTTAGGCATAGTTTTGAGTGCAAAACGTAAAATTTTGACCTACTTTTTACAGTTCTTCCGGAAGACTAAATTTTTGGTTCATTTCATTTCAACGTTAATATCTCACAATCTAATTGACCGATTTGAGTTTTCATTTCAAATAATGAAAGAACATTGCTTGCACCTGATAATATTTGGAGATGGAAATTGTGAATGTGAAATTCTTTGTTTTATAGGCATAAATAGAAATTGAGTCAAAAAACTTTTTACTTGCATCTTCCTGGTTCCAAGCTCATGACACTCACAAACTCAGAACTGACATGGCTGAATAGGAAAGTTACTTGCGGTCATTTCGCTCACTTATACTACCCACCTATCTCTAATGGCTTTCGAGTAATTAGTCCAAAATGTATTACAAGATGTTAAATTTCTCGGACCACCTTTGCTTCTCACCATGGTTTCAAGTCCTTAAAATGCATGGAAGTAGAAGAAATTTGGCATGAAGCTACCTTAGAATCCTAGCTCGACAATACAAGTAATTTCAGCCCAAAAGAATGCTTGGTTCGTCTTCTAGAAGCACTTTTATATCGTGCCTTTTCGGGACAAGCACAGCACCCGGCGCCAGCGGCCCGGCATATTCGGCGGAGTTGTACCAGCCAGTGACCTCCTGACGGGTCACAGGTCTTCAGCTAGTGGGAGGGTGAGTAGTGTGGAACGGTGGTCTAGTGGTTAGAGGCCCTGTCTCTTGATCAGGTAGGTCCGGTTCGAATCCGGGGGTGACCACGTACTCTTTATTGGTTATTTCAAAGAAAAGAATGATAAAACTGACTTGCAGGCTTATGAAGAGATACATTAAGAACGAAATATGGTTTGCTTTCAGCACATTGTCATGCGGCTCTCCTGCGCCGGTGGGGCGTTAGCCCAGGCCGCAGGCCGAGGTTGTTGTTGGCGTCTGTCAGTCCTGAGAATTGATGTCAGAGCTCTGGAATTTTGTAGGGTGATAGCCCTTCTGCTCCAGACACCCAAACTGAAGCCCCGAGTTGAAATCCAAAATAGTTTTTGAGAAATTTTGGCTCAAACTTTTTCTGTTTTATATTTTTCTAATTTTTACTTCTTAAGTTACGAACTTGAAATTTATGTCCTTTTCAATGGATAACAAGGGCCAGCTAGGGGAAAAAATTGAGCTGATCCAACAATATTTATTGCGCGAAAACGCGGCATTTCTCACGCGCGCAAAAAACCTGCTAAAAGTTGATGGCCGACTTGTGCGCTCGAAATGTCAGAAGGCAGGCCTCAGTTAGCTGAAAGGCAGTTACCTAGGGGTAGCTAGGCAAATTTTGTAGTGCTTAGGCATAGTTTTGAGTGCAAAACGTAAAATTTTGACCTACTTTTTACAGTTCTTCCGGAAGACTGAATTTTGGTTCATTTCATTTCAACGTTAATATCTCACAATCTAATTGACCGATTTGAGTTTCCATTTCAAATAATGAAAGAACATTGCTTCCGCCTGATAATATTTGGAGATGGAAATTGTGAATGTGAAATTCTTTGTTTTATAGACATAAATAGAAATTGAGTCAAAAAACTTTTTATTTGCATCTTCCTGGCTCCAAGCTCATGTCACTCACAAACTCAGAACTGACATGGCTGAATAGGAAAGTTACTTGCGGTCATTTCGCTCCCTTATACTACCCACCTATCTCTAATGGCTTTCGAGTAATTAGTCCAAAATGTATTACAAGATGCTAAATTTCTCGGACCACCTTTGCTTCTCACCATGGTTTCAAGTCCTTAAAATGGATGGAAGTGGAAGAAATTTGGCATGAAGCTAGCTTAAGATCCTAGCTCGACGATACAAGTAATTTCAGCCCAAAAGAATGCTTGGTTCGTCTTCTAGAAGCACCTTTATATCGTGCCTTTTCGGGACAAGCACAGCACCCGGCGCCAGCGGCCCGGCATATTCGGCGGAGTTGTACCAGCCAGTGACCTCCTGACGGGTCACGGCTGTTCAGCTAGTGGGAGGGTGAGTGGTGTGGCACGGTGGTCTAGTGGTTAGAGGCCCTGGCTCTTGATCAGGTAGGTCCGGTTCGAATCCGGGGGTGACCACGTACTCTTTATTGGTTATTTCAAAGAAAAGAATGATAAAACTGACTTGCAGGCGTATGAAGAGATACATTAAGAACGAAATATGGTTTGCTTTCGGCACATTGTCATGCGGCTCTCCTGCGCCGGTGGGGCGTTAGCCCAGGCCGCAGGCCGAGGTTAGATATGCTGATATTGGTTTCTGGGCACGCTCTACAAACCTTTGTCTCAATTCAAAAACCATTATCAAAGTCAGAAACTCATTTGAAGAAGCCTCGCGTTGCACGGGTGGTCCTGGATGCGGACTAAGCCCCCTTTGACGTTTCCCCACTGCTGTGGCGTCCATCAGTTGTGCTATTCCTCCATCATAGTTGATACCGTTTCAGCTGCACAGCTCCCACACACCTTGTGGACTTAGCATGTGTTTGACCGGGACGTGATACATATGTGTCTCGCGTTGTCCTACTGTTTACTGATCAAGTGTAGGGAATTTTTTACGGTCAAGAGCCTTAAAGTGTCACTGGGAGGCTGTCGTGTGCTTTTACTTCAATCCGTGTTTCTCTCAGTGGGCGTATACTGGTGGTATTCTTAAACAATTGAGGTTTGGAATATGATCGAGTAAACCTACGTAGATGGATTTACCTATGGCCGCTACCATTCAAAATGGTAACTTGATGTTTTTTTCCTGTTACCTGTTTCAGAGGCTGCTGGAGTCTATTTTCAAAGTTCATTAACTGCTGGTCGCTAGGTTGATTACTGAGAGCGTCCTTATCTTTTACAAATTTTATTTTTAAACAAAGACTCCAAACAGAAGATTTCCAAGGTTTTCCAAAAAAGAGAAGAAAAAAACACTGTTGAAGAGCTCATGGATAAAACTATTTTTGTCAAGGACGCAAAAGTCTGAGGTGCTAGATAGTAGAGCCGGGCAGCTCGTTACTTTAGTCCGCTACTCCAGGCCATTTTTTGACATGTTAACTGGAGGACTATTCCACCCCGTCGGCCGAAATGCTCCTCAGTGACCGGAAATTGGCCCCTCAGTGAAATAGACAAGAGATGACTTAAACTTCAATAAATAAAAACTCACCTAACGAAAAAAGAGAAAACACCACCTTATAATAATAATTTAGGATTATTACTGGCGCCAAATTGGCAATCCACACAAACTGTGAAAAAATTTTCATCCGTTGCTGTCTCCTCCATCGTGCGAAGACGGAACAAGACGCATAGTTACGAGAAATCCCGGTAAAGCAGCCTCAGCATCTACCAATCACAACGCTGGAGATGAACGCTGGCCTACAACCAATAAAACATCATGTTCTTTCCGATCGGAAGCCCACACCCCAGTCAGTATCGTGAGATTGTATGATGCTCTCATTTCACACGAAGTCAGTTGTGAGCTCGTTCGTGGATTAGACGGGGCACGGTGTAGTCAAAGCGCGTACGGCTGGTTGCTGGTGTGGCAGTGTAAAGTGCTTAGTCTTTTTATTTATTATTGTGGTGGTAGCATACATAAACGTCAGGGGCCAGCCAAACTTCATAGATAAAAGTGACTTCAAACTTCAAACAAACTTCAAACATAAAAGTGAGGGGGTCAGCCAAACTTCAACCTGCTACTGACAACAAACTTTCCACGTTAGTACCGAAAACTGTTCGAATTTGGGGTCCTCGTTGCCTTCCGCAGCGGCTGGTTATACAAATTTCCGGTGTTCTCCCATTTTGACCGATATTAAGAAATTACTGGTCAAGAAGTGGGTGGGGGGGCAAGCCCACTGGTCCCCTTTTCTGACGCTTGTTGTAGCATACGTGAAATTTATAGTGAGATCGCTGCATCAATTTGTTCTGCAAATTCGATACGTTGGTAGCTGGCCTTTCTCATAGATTCCTTGTTGAATGTTGAAAACTTGGAGAGATTATGTATTCGGTCACAGCCCTTCGTTGGAATCACAAAACTATCTCCTGAGAAACCCTTCCAACAAGGAAAGAGCTGGCGATGTCATATGACCCTGACAATTGTGCGTCGATAAGCATAAACAATTAATAACTGATTTGTGTACTACATTCCCTAGATGATTTTGACAGCAACAGCCACACATCATAGTAGATATGTATATAAAAACTTATCTCGATTTAGCACATAAACCACTTGTGTTCGATACTTTAGGAATTTACTTATCTTGCCACGCTCATAAAAAATAAGAAAATCACCTTTTCATTTGGAATATATTGCAGCAGCGTCAGGGCTGCCAGGCTCGCTATTTCGTGGCCAAATACCTCGAATTGGGCCTTTTTTGTCGTGTTTGGCCCCGCGATTTTTTCGGTTGGCCCTTTCTTGAAATCTGACCTTTTTTGCCCCTTTTCTAGCTGCTGGCACCTAAGCTATTTCTGGTTTGTCCCTTGTATAAATATGACTTATTTTGACCTCTTCCGTTCTAGAATACGATATTCTAACACCGAAAAAGTAGTAGAGCAGCAAAAAAACTGGTATGGTGGTGGGAGGGAGGGACAGAACTTTGTTAAAACACGATCCATAAAAATGATGGCCAGCGAAAACCGGACGCAAAAGATGCGATACTATAGGTACATTTTGGTTGGAAAGTTGATGGAAAAGTGCTCCCTCTGAGGCTTTGCTCTCCCCCACTTACCAAAATCCTAGATCCACCACTGTTCAAGAGAAAAAATGCATAGCTGGAAAAGAGAGAAAACATTAAATGTTAGCGGTGAGTGGTGCGGCCAAGATTATTAATAATGCTAACAAATGATCTGGTTATGAGGATAAAATCATTTGATGATCACGCAGGTTTGGAAGAGCACCCTGGCTTAGTATTAAATGGGTAGTGTGCTAAAAAAAGTGCTGCGTCAATTCAATATTAAATTGTCAGCAATCAGTTTTAAACAGCGATACAAGTCGCTTTTTCTGTGGGCTTATGACTAACGCTAGAGGTTGTTTTAGCCTCAAATCTGGCTTTTGTGGTATTTATTTGGCTATTTTATTGAAAATGAAATTTTATCCCTCTTTGGCTCTTTTTCTAACTCGGTTTGACCTTTTCCGCCGAAAAAAACTTGGCAGCCCTGGGCAGCATCTACAATCTGGAATAACATGAAATAACACAAAAATTAAGAAACATTTTAGTAACACTAACGCGTCTAAGTTCTATTAAACCCCCTCAAAATGGGGCCTTGATCCCTTGAAGACGTTATAGCGGCCAGCACAAGGAATGTTCCCCACACTCACTTTTCCTTAAAAAGTTCCCTGCGCTACTCCGCTACTTGCGGACTGTTCAAATGTAGTGGGAGTAGCGGGAGCAGTTCCATGCCCCAAAATTAGCGGAGTAGCGGATAGCGGACTTTAAAATAATTAAGAAAATATCATTGCTACGGACAGCCTGTTTAAGGGGATCACCAATTGCCAAAACAGGAGCAGGAGATTGAGAGAAATGTAATTCTCAAACAAAAAAGAAGGGGGTTAAAAAAATATTGTATGAATTTGCTTGCATATCTTAAAATGACACTGAAAATTCTGTATGAAATCTACAGATAAACAGTAGCTTTCCTTGAAATGTAGTAGAAAAAAACACGCAACAGAAGGTAATTTTATGTGTAACGTCTCAGGAGAGTTTTGAAACAAAAGTAACGGGAACGGAGAAGCAGGTAGCGCCTTCACGATTTAAAAATAAAACCCCTTTAAACCCCTTTCGATAAGTATCACAATGTTTAGATCTTTAATTTTTGAAATATTTGCAAGTAAAGTTTACTTCTTTACTGGGCGGGCTGGTTCTGCAACAGCATACCTGTGCTGTCAAGGCCCATGTTTGCTGTCTGGTGTTGCGGCTTACGCAATCGATGTTGTATTGTTTCTACCTGAGGCTTGATGGGTTCATTGTAACAACGGTCCTCCAGTGTAGCTGTTACAGATGGGAATGGAACTGAAGTGGGTAATATCGCCATACATGGAGGAGTTTAATGATTGGAGCGCGTGAGAGCAGAGCCTTTACGGTGCGGATGGGTTGTAACCATCAACTCAAGTGTCATGTGTATTAAGCCCTGTGACATACAATTAGCGCAAATTGCCTCGTATCAGTCTGTTTTGGCTATGCATGTTGATAGGTGGCGGCCAGGTTAAATTCACGGCATTCAATCCTTCTTTCTTTGTGTATTGACTGCACTGACGTAGCAGGAGTAGGGGACTAGATCTAGCATATTCACTATTTTGTCTACACCTTTCTATGCATTAAATTAGTGTGTCTTTGGAATTGATTTTAAATCGCCTTGATATGGCTCCCACCTGGACAAATTTATAGATAGGATAGTAATGCCACCCTACCCGACACCCCCCAGTTCTGTTTGGAATGACAGGGCGTGAAACCCTATCTCCTTTTATTTATGAACTTTGTTCAAGACATTGGAAGTTTGGCTTTAGGATCGATGCCTTACTGAAGTCATCAAAGAAATTGTCACAGAAACTCCGGTCGCGCCATCAGAATGAGCAGTTCCAAAAATTACGCGTTAATTTGTAAGTCAAAGCTTAAAATCCCACAAAGCACAGAGACGGTCGGCCCGCTCAGGTCACCCTCTCACCAGTCAGTGGGGTTGGCCAATAACTTTCCGCCGTTGGTGGCGCTGTTCGGCAGTGGCAAACCAGCAGCAATGCCGCTCGCCCATTCAAATCAGTTTAACGCCCAATGGTTCCATCTTTAGTAAGAGAGCTGTGACTTCCAAATTGAAAGGTGGATACTGGTATTGTTTGAGTTCAATTGTAAAACTTACCAATGGATGAGTGCGTTGGGACTCTAGCAGTGATTCAGCTAGCATGACAGTGTTGAAGAGGGAGGCGGATGCAGGAGGCAGAGGCGGATGCAGGAGGCAGAGGCGGATGTACGGAGAGGGATGGATTAAAGCGGCAGAGCAGATGCAGGGACAGAAGCGAATGCAGGGACGGGGACAGATTCAGAAACCGAGCGGGTGAAGAGGGGCAGAGCTGGATTAAGGGGCAGAGGCAAAACAGAGATCCTGAATCGGCCTATGTCAGGGGCCTTTCACAGGGCTGGATCCAAGAGGGGTGGTAATGAGATCGCCCCCCCTTGGGCTGAGCTTAAGCACTGTAAGGAAACGGCCTCCGGAGCAGGCTACCCCGCCGGGGGCTCACCGCAGGGCGCCCCAGGGATGTGCGATAAGCGTTCCAAAAGTTTATTTAAAGAACAGTATCGCCACCCAAATGAAGAGCTCGGTCCCCCCAAGCCCTTTGAGTTCATATCAGAGGCACCCAAGAGTTTTTATCAGTTTGCTTCCAAGTGTTGGTTTAGAGTACCCCCAGAGTTGGCCTGGGGGGCCCCAAGCATTGATATCGGAGGCACCCGAGTTGGCTTCGAGGGGCCCCAGTGTTGGCCTCTGGGGGAGGGAGGGGGGTAATCGTTATTCTCAGGGGTTCCAACTGTTTGTCTCAGGGACCCCCGACCCCAAGAGTTGTTCTCGAGGGCCCCCAAGTGTTGGTTTCGTGGGCCCAGAGTAGACCTGGAGGGACCCAAATCATTGGCCCGAGGGACTCTAGGAATTCCCTCGAGGACCCAATCGCTATTTTTTGGGAGCCCCAATTGTTGGTTTTGGACATCAAAAATAGGACGTTAAAAAAGGCGTCGAACAAATTGTTCAGTTTGGACAGATTTCACGCTCATTAAAAAATTGCCGGGGCTCCTTCCCGAAGAAAGGTCCCAAAAGGGGGCCGAGGCTAGCATCCACTCCTCCCCTTGAGGAAATCCTGGATCCGCCCCCAACCCTACACCAGCTAAGGGACACCGAAACCAATTTCATTTCATTTCATTTATTCAGGCTTATCAGCAACAGGTATGTGAAAACCCAATTACAGCTGAAGTCAAGCAATAAAACAGCACACCAATGAATATTTACAATGCAACCGTGTAACAATGTAATGCAACCTATTCCTGCAACAGTAATATAAAACACTCGATATAAAATATACACGAAGCTATGAATATGAAGCAAATGAAAATACATCAGAAACACTGCAATACATTAAGACATGAAAAACGGCATAAAAATACGATAAGAAGCCTAAAATGGATGAGCTTTAACATATTTCCTCACCCTGGCTCTAAAACTACTAAAGGTCGAAGCGTAGGGGTCTGCCTCGGGACAGCGTCCAAGATGGCCATTAAAAGCAATCGCTGCCCTGCGAAATAAGCCTCTTTTGACGGTCTCCACACGAGGCAGGGAAACATGTAAAAGGTGGCTTTGCATCCCCCTGGTTCGCCGCTGAGGTACATGGAGCGGGAAGCTCCCGAGCAGACAGGCGGAGTCCACCTTCCCGGTTATGATTTTGAGTACGAAGCAAATGTCGTACTGGAGTCTCCTCTGGGACAGACTGCTAATTTTGAAGAGCTTTAAGAGATCATGGTATGACAAGGACTGAGATGGTCGAGATGTGTGAATGTTGGATGCGAGCCAAATCAAAATTTATGTTGGACCCTGTCTAATCTATCCAAATGACATCTTGCAGCTCCGCCCCAGATGACACATCCATATTCCAGAATTGATCGAACATTGCCAAAATATGCAGCCAAAATTGGTCCTTCCTTAAGTCTTCCACCACCTCGGCCAGTCTGAAGAGAGCGCATTAACAGACCCAACATCTTGTTTGCCTTGCTGACGATGATGTTTATATGCTCTGAAAAGTTCAATTTGGAATCTAACCAAATGCCGAGGTCGCGAACTTTGTCCATGTGCTCCAGAGGTGTGTTTCGAATTTTGTAGATTGCCGGAATGGGGTTCCTTTTTAAAGTGATTCTAAACGAATGACATTTTGAGGGATTCAGATTTAGCTTCCAGGATTCGGACCACTTAGCCAATCTATCTAGATCAGCCTGGAGCAGTTCTGAGTCTTCGGGAGTATGAATTTGGTGGTAAAGCTTCACATCGTCAGCAAATAGCAAAGAATTTGTTTGAATTTCGTTTGGCAGATCATTAATGAACAAGGCAAAGAGCAAAGGAGATATTTGACTGCCTTCCGGTGTTCCAGAGCGTACATCCGTCCAATGAGAGCACTTTCCGTTTACGACAACCCGTTGTTTTCTCGAGCAAAGGAATGATTTAAGCCAGGACAGCGCTTTTCCAGACACGTTATAAGATTTTTGAAGCTTATAGAGTAAGAGTTTATGATTCACGCTCTGAAAGGCCGCAGAGTAGTCAGTGTAGATTATGTCAGTTTGATGGCCGGAAGAGATAGAGTCCCACGCCGTTTTTAGAAGAGTTGCCAAATTAGAGTCACATGAGCGGCGCGGGACAAATCCGTGCTGATATTCAGACAGAACTGGTTGAACATGAGTGAGAAGGGTCTGATATACGCATCTCTCCAAAATTTTGCCGAATAGCGGAAGCAGAGAGACACTTCGGTAATTTTGAGGTGATTTCCTAGATCCTTTTTTGAAAATCGGGACAATGTTGGCCTCCGCCCATCTGCCCGGGAATATCCCCTCTTCTATTGATTTCCTAAATAGGATGCAGAGAGGGAGCACCAGCTCGTTACGCAATTCCTTGACGACTCTAGCACTGATATCGTCAGGCCCGCAGGCCTTGTGCACCTGCAAATCATCCAAGACAGCTCGAACTGTTCCCTCTGATATTTCAAATCTGTCCAGAGACGGCAAGTTATACTCTGTGACAGTGGGGTAATCAGCAACATCAGGTGGAGTAAATTTTCTCGCGAAGGTATCGTTAAGCAGGTTGGCTTTTTGAATGTCATCATAGATTTCGTGTGTTCCATCTAACAGTGATGCAATTCGTCCCTTATTCCCCCTGATGCACTGTAGGTACGACCAAAAACGTTTTGGATTTGTTTTAAAGTTTCCGATCATGCCCTGCAAATGCTTAAAATATTTGTGAGATGACAGAGTTTTGAATGATCGCCGCGTTTCCTCAAAATTTTGGATGGTCTGGTCATTCCTATTACGCTTCATACCCTTGAAAGCTCTTTCTTTCTCTCGCAGTGCACGCCTAACCTCAGCGTCAAACCAGGGGGACATCGCCGGCGCAACGTGACAGTTGGCACATGATCGCGAATGGCGGCTCTCAGCACATCATAAAACATATCCACCGCCCCCTCAGCATTGAGGTTTAACAAAGCCTCCCAAGGTACAAGCTGTAGACTGCGCCTCATGCCGTCAAAATCTGCTCTTTTATAGTTAAGCGCCGTTGACCTATTCACAAGGGGTGTTTGAGGTGCAACAACCCTAATCTCACTGATAATTTCGGAATGGTCAGAGGAAAAATACCACTTCTCACACAGGACTTCACGTGAGCACACCTAGAAAACACTAAATCCAGAAAGTTGTTATTCCTTGTGGGTTCTGTAACACTTTGGCAGAGACCAGCAATATCACATTTCTCTATCAGTAAGATAGCACGTTCCGACATTCGTTGATAAACAGGTGTGGACGAAAACGGCCCTGTCTCTACACTTCTGTACCACTTAACATCTGGTGTATTAAAATCCCCAAAGCACACAATTGTCGGGAGCTCCTGCGCAATGCTATTTCAGGCTTCCTAGGCCAGCTAAATGGACTCAGATTAGTTTAAGGGACTCGACACAAAGTTAAGGGCAAAGCCCAACTCAGGGGCCCCAAGACCGGACGAGGAGCCCCGAGATCAGTTCAGGGGCCCCAACTCAGAGCTGGTGCCCCAGATTAATTAAGGGTGCCAGACCAGCTAGGGGTCCGTGACGATCCCGTAGGACCCCAAATTAGCACAGGTTCCCCGTTCAGCGAAATTACTAAGAAGCGAGGTGCCCTAAGCCCCACAAGGCTCCCTGTTTAGGCCAGTAAGAGACGCGTGTTGGTTTCAGGGTGCCTCGAGTGCTGGTTCCGCAGAGCCTCCCTCCCCTGATCACTACTCTCAGAAGCCCTGACTGTAGATCGCAGGGCTCCCGGAGTTTTGGTTTCAGGAGCCCCTATTTTTTTGCCTCGGGAATCTTCCAAGTGTTGGTCTAAGGGGCTACACAGTGTTGGTTCCAGGGACCACCGAAATTGGACCTCAGAGGGGCCCCGTATAATTGTTTCGCCCTTACGCTAGAGTTGGTCTCAAGCACCCTCCGCATAGGAGGATCCAGGTGAGCAAATTAGGGCACTTGCCCCCTCCCCATTGACTCCCGGCGCCCCCTGAAATGGTAAAAGTAACCCTCACCTGAACAGCGACGATCTATTCATTAACACAAGTCAGTGCGGAAGTAACCAATCAAATACAAATAGCCAAACACCTAACAATACATCCCGAAACGGTGCAAAGCCCCATTCTGATGGTATTTAACAGTGATTTGCAGCAAAATCCACCGAAAGTATGCGCATCCGATTCAATCAATGATGGATGCCGAACGATTGGTTAACCATTAGCCTCAGCGCCACTTACAACTGCAGAAATCGGTGAACCTAGTTGCCATCTGACCTGCGTAGGGTAAATATTGAGCGTCGGAGTGCCTCAGAAGAACCGGTCCCATGTTTACACCAGTGCTTTGTCACTGCACGGTTTTCTAAGCGGGTCGGAGCCCAACAAGCTACCAACTGAGCTACCGAAGCGGCTGCAGGGGAAGAACACCACAGAATCTAGATCAAACACTGTGAGGAGCTTACAACTTTAATCCAGTAGCAGGATACCACTAAGTGGCAAATACAATCACAGACTGAACTGTGATCACAACTGGTCGCAAAACAGCCCACACTATACAAAACATGCCCAGGCGTGCACTGGCGTGGGGAAACGCGTTTTTCTTCCAGGCTGTTGAGCCCAGCTCCAATCTCAGGCGAGTATGCTGCGTAATTCTGCTTCACAGAATGCCCTCCAAACAGAGTGAAAGTCATCAACGCCATGTGACTTCAGCAGTCAGAGCATCGTCCAGCCCATAGGCACGCCAAGCACAACCTCAACTGATTTTCTAAGATTTCTCACAAAGAATCTTTCTGTTGGGGCACTTCAACGTTATCTCACGCCTCACCTGCACACACCCCTCATGTCTTCGTACCATACTTGCCCCTCCCCTCCGTCGATGACGACGCGCCGGAAGTACGCGCTTGACGACCGACGGCACGTGCGTCGCATCGGTGCCGACCGCATCGCAAGCGACGCGCGGTAAACAGGGAGGGGCTGCTGAGGTGCCTCGGGTTCGCGACGTGGCTCCACCTCCGAGCAGCGGAGGCTGGCCCGCCCTCTCCTCCCCTCTGCCAAGTGCTGGTATAATACGCTGTGCGGCAAAGGTCATATTCTTATCTCATTCAGAGCATCTCAATTTTTACCCCGAGGTATTAAGAGTTTCTCACAAGAAAACTACTTGTGAAACGAATGATTCGTGAACACATGATTGAGAAAATAGAGAAGCTGAATTGGGATACATATCAGTTTCATTTCTCGTCTCTGGAAGTGTTACTCCCTCCTCTCATCTCCGACAGGGAGGTCTCACATTCGACATTTCCTGACAGGGGATGTGAACAATGTGCATAACGAAGGGAATGTGAATAATATGCATAGCCTCGCCTATACCCGCACCTTCTATCTACACTATTATCTACGCGTCGTTTCAGGGGCGTAGGAGCCGTTTGAAAAGTGGGGAGGAGGGACAACTTCAAAGGAGGTCCACCTCAAGGGGGCCACAGCCAGGGACCCATCATTATGAGCAGTTTTAAAACCGCAAATTTGGCGTCAATAAAACACGCATACGCACCAGCCTACACTGGGTATTTCTAAACAAGAGTTCTTACGTTTTTCCGCCGATTCCTTTCATTGAATAGCTCCGTAGTGTATTTTTTCATTTTGTAGTGGAAGACGGCCGGTCTCATCACGCCTTTCAATGGCTGAGGGACGGCCGTTGCTCGGCGTTTGGTGCGAGATGCGAGCCCGAAATCATGCTCTGTGTTGGGAGCGGTCTGGGCTAGAGTTTGAGTAGGCTAAATTTTCGGGGCCTATCCGTAAGCACTCGGGTAGTGGGTACCTCGGTCTTTTTCACGAAACGCTCCTCGTCCACGCGCTTGCAGAGGGCGTTCTATGGAACTGAAACTTTCCCAGACAGGGTATCGGGTCCGTTTGACCTTCTTGTTTTATATTACAGTTTCTGATAGTTTTATATTCGCTGCGGGGACACACACGTAAAAGGAGAGTGGGGGGCCAGTGGACCCCTGCCCTCCCCCGTCCTACGCCTATGTGTGGTTTTTATAATCCTGGTGGTTGGTGGTTTATGCGAACAAAATAAGATCCCCGTTTCAAGAATGTCAAAAGCACTTTCACCAAAAAACGTCCTGTCCTAATTCAAACTCCGGTATTTTTTGTACTGGAACTTGTACTTAACTAATTGGGATAAGAAAACGCAAATAATGCTACGAGGCTGCTTGCCACTTTGCAAATTGGACATTTTTCAGTCAGCATAAACGTGGCAGAGGGTAATGGCTCAATGAGATGATTGGAGCAACTCAAATCCTACCCCGAATAGAGCAGCTTACCCCAAATAGAGCAGGCCTGCCCCAAATAGAGCAGGCTTGTCCCAAATAGACCAGGCTTGCCCCAAATAGGGCAAGTTTGTCCGAAATAGGGCAGGCTTGTCCTTCAATTGGTGCAGCGTTATTCGGTCAATAATATTTCGTTTTACCTCATTGTTAATAAGACCCAAGCATATTAATACTCAGTTCACATCAATTTTTTTATTCTAGAATTTTCACTCCATTTAGCATCAAAGTTACGCCTACTTTATTTTGACCAGGAAATATACCTTAATCCAGACTCGCAAAGCTTATAATTGGAGAATGGAAATATATCCCAGGGTTAGACCCACGAAACCCCCCAGTACAACTCCTTCATATTTACATCTCTATCACATAGAATTGACTAGGAAATGACCTCAATCCAGACTCGCAAAGCTTATAATTGGAGAATGGGAATATATCCCAGGGTATTTATTATTATTTCATGTAGTAAAATCTTGGAAGAACAAAAAGTGTTCAAAGGCCCCCGAAAGTGGAATAAGTGTGCTCCTTCCAATGGAGAAAACCTTGGAAGAACAATTAAGACTCTATCACCTGCATCATCTTTTTTTAACATACAACAAAAGTTTATACCTTAAAACCTGAATTTCTCATGATAAAAACACAAACATGCTTGCTGTTTTTGATGATTTTATCATTGCCAATGGTTTACGGGGGTTTACGGGGTACTAGGACTTAACAGAGGCATTGAAACCATCGGAAACTTTAACCCTATTTTCAACAGGGGCAGATTCTGCCCCACTCCTCATGTTTTTCCGTGGTATCTCCGAAGCGGTTTGAGATAGGCTCTTGAAATTTTGTGACTTTTCTTAAAACTAAATAGCGCGTGTTTCCTGAAAATTTGGAAAATATATATTTGCCCGAGACGGAGCTATGGCCTGCTAATTTGGGGGTTTTATCCAGAAGCCGAGCATTGTCGCCGGCGTTGCGTTTGTCCTACAATAAAGCTGTCTGTTACGAATTGACGGCAGTTGTAATGTTTGAATGCTATTACTGAGATTTAGGATGACACTTGATGTGTATGTTGATATAATTTTGGCCATAGGCGGTTTCAGAAGCTCAAAATGGGAGCTTTACAATGTTCTCCATCCGAACTCTTCCAAAGTAAACAAATTGCGTGCAGAATGTTTGGGAGGGATAAACATAACCATGCACTGATCCCATATGTGTACTATATGATGATCGGAAATCATGGGCGTGCTCAGGTACCGTAATTAGGGGGTTTCATTCGCACTCAAGTTCATTTTAGTGTTGTGTATGCATTGAATGAGACAAAGCATTGTAACTATGCATTTAGTTCTAACATTATATGAGATTTGGGGTGATAGTTGATGTGTATTTCGATATATTTTCGGTCATAGGCGGTTCCAGGAGCTCAAAATGGGGGTCTATAATATTATCCATTCGAACTCTTCCAAAGTGAATAAGCTGCCTAAAGAATGGACGGGAAGGGTAAAAATAAGGATCTATTGATCCAATTCGTGTATTATATAATAATATATCGTAGGCATGCTCAGGTACCGCAGTTAGGGGGTGTCACTAACTTTCAAACGTATTTTAGTGTTGTGTCTGCATTGAACGGGGCAAAACATTGTAGATAGTTATGCATTTAGTCCTAACACCAAATGGACACAATTCATCCATAGGCGGATTCAGGAGAGTTCCCCGGGTCGGGCAGGGGTTGATAAAGGCAGGATAATTTTAAAAGTAGCCACACCTGAAAGGCGGGGTAATTTGTGTCTTATCCCACTATTCTGCCTCCCTGAATCCACCTCTGACATAGTTTCTCCGACATCTCGGACATGTTTCACCGTATATGTCTTAAGTGCAAAGGTGCTGAGCCCCATGAAAAAAAAACATTTTAAATAACTTCAGGGCATTTATTGGCCGATCTCTAAAGAAAAAGTTCCAAGTTTATTCAGACCAAGATATCAGCCTGCACCGTGCTATTTCTTCATCTATTGTTTCGAGAAGTTTAGTTTCATAATCCTTAGAATTAGAGCGCAAGTTGCGTTAGCTCGTCAAAATCTTCGCGAACTAAATTCAACATCACAGGGTAAAATTCTGTCACTATCTATAGCAACCTCTGAGCACAACAAACAGAAACAAAATTGAACTGAAATAGTTTGAGGTGCGTTTTTCCACCAATAATGTTCATGTTTCTTTCTGGCCTTATCCGTTTAATGCATGCATTATTTTCTGAATAGATGATCTGCCGAGTACCGAACCCAACAGAACGATTAGAAAATGTTTTTATGAGACGCATTAAATATAGTTTTTGAAAATGAAATGTCCTTTGTTTTGGGACGCACGGATGAAGCGAAAGACAAGTTATCTATAACAGAAATGCTAAAAAATGCGGCACCTTGTGATATTTTCTAAGAACTTTTTACCAATAGTGCAATGAATTGATGTCACGATTAAAACCCAGATCAGTATGGTGATCGTTTTAAGGCTACTCTTTCATATGTTCAATATTTTCAGGAAGGGTACAATATCCGTTAAATGTAAAAAAAAACACCTAGCACACTCTGCGCAGACTCTGTTAATGGTTCTGCCTATCAACACTACAAAGGCACGTGTGAAGATTTCATCCCAACAAGAACCTTCACTATTCCGACTCAGATTTTGCTAGGTGCGGACGGGCCTTTACCGTTTCAAAAGTTCGCGTGAGAGGTAGCCGAGGAAATTACTGCACTCCCAACCGAATTACCACGCTCCAATGTATCATTGCTCGGCACGTGGCTCGGCAGCCTATCAAAATTCCGCAGCTGATGACAATTTTTGGTCTCGTTAGTTCGAAAGCTACCACACTCGGTACGCTCATGCCGTACGGTCTGAAATAGCTGGACCAAAAACATTATTTACCAGCATCATTAGGTAATTTATATCGTATATCGTAACACAGAGGAGACAAAAAGTCTGAGCATTCATATGATTATCTTCTTATGTGGTAGTGATGCCTCAGGATCCAGTTTTTGCGTTCGCTTTGCCGTATTTTTGTTTGCAAAATATAAGCATATATATATATATATATATATATATATATATATATATATATATATATATATATATATATAATTGTACGCAAGCTGGTATGTTTCGGAGAGGCAGAGGAGCTGGCCCGGGGATTCGTGCATCTCGGTTCTGCTCGGGAGCACAGCACCAGACATAATACAAATATCTACATCCCACGTTACAAACCAGCATGGATCAGCGCAGATTCTGCTCATGGTGTGCCTCCCTTTACGAGCTGCCGGTTCAGATGAAAAGATTACCCATTGAAATATTTACTTAAACACAGAGTGAACCTAGGTAATAATTTATTTTAGCTCTTCATTTCCGGTAAGATGGGATTCTGCTACTGAGTGCCAACAAAGCCAATATAAAGACTTTATTCAGAGCCGTTCACATATATACAGTCGTGGTTATTGCGTCTTCACGTTAATTAGACGGGCAAGAATAGGAGCACGAGCTCGCAGTCCATAGAACGTACCTCAGGTGATTGATTCATTAAGACTTTTTATTAGGCGTTCTGTGCAAGACACCTTTGACCACCTCTAAAGAAACGTGTGGGAGAATTGGAAATTTTTAGGCTAGGGTGAGTTACGTTAATCTCTGAATGCAATGGGGAGGTTATTTCAAGTAATGGGTCCCAAGATGCTTTTAACTTGCTCGTGTATGGTCGCAGCAACGGCAGAAGACCAAGCCCAGGGTGTTAATTTATCATTTTGGACTCGTGGAGTGCGCCAAGATTACTGCAAACGACAAGGTTAAACGCCTTGAAATCTATAATTTTTAATTTAGAAACCACTCACGACATCTCGTAAGTCAGTTGGAAATACAACCATAGATAAAAACCCGAATATACCGCGCAACGCCATTCACTCAGTACACCTAATTTTACTCTGTGTTTAAGTGAGGACGACGAAATGTTGCAATGGGTAACCTTCTCATCTGAACAGGCAGCCCGTTGTAAAGAGAGGCACACCGTGAGCAGAATCGGCGTCCATGTTGGCTCGTAAACGTGGGATTCAGATATTTTATCACGTCTGGTGCTGTGCCCCCGAACAAATCCGAAATGCACAAATCCCCGGGCCAGCTCCTGGCTCTCCGAAACACACCATCTTGTGTACAAGTGCAGTGTGTGGTGCCTCGCCAACTCACCCGCCAACAGCAAGCCAAGGTCATGTAAAAGGTCCGAAACATGAGCAAACTGCCTGCGGTCGAAAAGTACTTTTGCAGCACAGTTAATGGTCTGTTAGAGCCGACTGTTGTTGATTTGAGTACTATTTCCGCACACGGTAATACAGTATCGAACCCGGGAAATCACCAGCGAACTAGCTATCGGCGAAATGATTGTGGGAGGTAAGCAATGTTTGAGATATAACCAACCATTAAAAATTCCGAAGTATTGTTGATTAAGGAGAGAAATGCAAGGGTCCCAGTGCCGAGGGTGCGGCTGAATGTCAGCCTCAAATTTTTTTACATTCATGTAGGGGACTAGATCAAGGTACCCAATTTTGATAGTAAAATCGCCAATGTGTCGAGTTTGTTAAGCTCTTCCTAGGGAAATAGGATGGGTCTTGTCAGTGTTTCTTATAATCCTGCTGCCTGTGAAGAAAATGTCTGTGAAGCTGTCGTCTTTTCCGTGTGTTGAATGAGAGAATGGAAGTGTTTTTTTCTTTTGCCGCGGACAAGTACTGAGGTATCTTCGGCGTGCTGGACCACGACCGCTTCCTCAGCGCACAGGCTGAGGTCGTTGATCAAGATACAGTAAAACAAAGGAGCGAGAAAAAGTCTTGAGGAATATCCATATTGTTTGGGACACTACAAGATACTTAAGAGACACCAAAACTGTCAACCAGAAAGCTGACAATGTGGATGTGCTGCCGAAAGTAAGCCGAAAAGCATGAAGAATCAAATCCATGAGCGAGCTTTTCGATCAAACGAGAGTGGTCGATCACATCAAGGCACTTACTCAAACCAACAGGGGAAGAGCGCTCAATTTCCACGTCGCTGATCCAGGTTCAAATCCCCGGGTGGGGATTCTGCATAAGCTTTTCCGATCTCCATAATGCCTGCAAAACAGGGTGGAGAGTTGGCGGCATCATATGACCTCAGCAGTTTGTGTGTCGTAAAGCTCCAAAGTTGTTAAAGTTGCTGAGGAGTCAGAGGAAGAACACCTCTACATGATCCTTGACTGACAGGATCTTTTCGGTGACGGATACCAGCACGCTTGCGCATGTGTGACGAGGGTGAAATCCGTACTGGCAGGAGGATAAGAGGTGATTGTCTGACAGGTAAGTGTAGGAGTCCTGGTGGACAGCACGTTCTATGAATTTAATGATGGAGGGAATGACACCAGCCGGGCGGAAACTGGATGGATCAGAGCAGGGAGGCACGGTCACGTGACATCAAAACAATGTCATGCCAGCTGATTATTGAACCTCGTATTCCGGAGATACTCAAATGGGACAAGCAAAGAGCGTAAACGTAAAGTAAAGGATGCAGTTCGATGTAATTTTAGCAATGCCATCAGCGGAGACTATTCTAGTGCACTGAATTTTCACCGACGCTTGATAAAAAATTGGGAAGGTAATAGCACCTTGGAAAAGTAGTATTCGCATAGAAATAATATGCGGAACGGTGGAAAATATATATATATTCCGACGGATTTCTACCATACTCAGCCTCAGCGACGGTGGAACGTCCAAATGTAAGGGGGGCACCATGAGCTTTTCAACCCATAGGCGGATGCAGGGGTGAAAGGGGGGCACGTGCCCCCGATCGACTCTCACCCCCCACCCCCTGAAATGTCGCTTGCCCCCCTCCAGGATGCGAAAATCGGCGCCCACCGATATAATTTTGCGCCTATCTGATAGGTTTTCCGGTCAAAAGTGGCGCCCCCAATGCCGGATGGCGCCCACCCGGAAACGTGCCCCCCCCGCGATCAGCAATTCTGGATCCGCTTATGTTTCAACCCATTTCTTTCCAGTCAACGCCATTGGGTTATTGTTAAAATTTATGATTTAAGGGAGGGCACCGTGCCCCCCCCCGTTCCGCCACCAGTGACCATACTCCCGTCATCATACAATCGGGTAAAAGTAAAAAATGTCCGGAGCAGCGACGGATCCAACTTCCAAGGGGAGGAGAGTGAAAAGAAAATTACCCACCCCTTCCCGCCCCCATTGGCAGATGCAGAGGGGCTTAGGCGGATTCAAGATTGTCGATCGGGTGAGGGGGGGCACCATCCGGACCAGTGGGCACGGATTTTTGCATCAATGGGGGGGTAAGAAGCGACGTTTCAGGGGACACCATTGGCCTTCCAAGGCGGCGCCGTGACCATTTCAGGGGGCGACGAGGGTTGATGGGGGGCACCTGCCCTCCTGGATCCGCGTACGGAGGGGGCAGAGGCCATGCCCCCAAAATGGCAAATTTGTTACCGATCTTTTAACAATATTATGTTTTTACTATTTCTCCTGCGTTGCCCCACCCCCCCCAAACAGCACTCGTGCGTCCGCCCATGTCCAGCCCCACCTACACATATGAAGCTCGATCACTTCGATGACGGGCGCCGCAAAATGTGAGACTGCGGTGCAGAGGCAGGGGCGTCGCCACGGAATTTTTACTGCTGGGGACGGACCATGACTCGGGACGACCAGAGGCGGGGAGGGGCGCTGGGGCACAAAATTTGGAGCGAATGGGCTGTATCTGAAAACGATACTGGCAATACACTTCACCGACAAACTTGCGAGTTGGGTTGCAGAATTCCACGCAATTAACGAAGATAAACGCAAGTAATAAGAGAATCCAAATAAAAACCTAGGACGAGTCACCAAGTTTTTGCGGGACCGTCCCCCTCTGATCCGCGAGTAGGGGGACGCGTCTCCTCATCCCCCCGCTTTCGACGTCCATGTGTACGTAGACAATCTAAATCTTGTTGGAGGTTGAGAGGCCATGATCTCCTCAAATGACTATATTCTAGCTGATTTATAAAACACCATGCTTGCGGAAATTCATCGCCGAACACCTTTCTCAAACGTGTTGCCCCTGTGCCGAAAAAATGGCTTTAGATATTGGCACCGACAATCAACGGTTTCAAAGGGTGAGGGAGCACTTGTTGGCCAATCTATACGAAGCTTCCTGAAATGCCCATCAAACCACTATGAAAGGTCAATGGCTCTCCAATGGCGGAATGGCGAATCCAATGGCGGGGAGCCGGCGCGACATACGAAAATATAGAAATTTGGCAGTGCAAAATGAATCCACCGTAAATGTGCAATTATAATGGTAGGCCACTGTTCTACCATACGTATAACTCAAAGTCACTTTGCCATCCTAGGTAGATGACAAATCTAGAGGAGTTAGTCGCTGAGCAAGGCCAAATGACAAGAACAGTGAAGAGTTCCATTGCAGTTATCAAAAGAAGGTATTCGAAAGTTTTGCGAGCCAAGTCCAATAGATCTTCTGTGGGAACTGGGACACAGTATTAATAAAAATACTCATCTAATCTAAAAAGGCATGGGATAAATGTTCACCCCTTAGTACCACTCGTAGCTTATTCAATATCTCATTGGTATTTATTTTGAACATTTCTTGCAAACGCAGAGACAAGAATCCCAAATTGATTGACAAATCCAGCTATCAATTGAACTGCGGCTACACGCCACCATATCAGAGAGAGCACTGGTAGCACAGCGCCTGGATGACGGCTTTGCTGCACGCGAGCTTTGCCGGTGCTGCTGCTCGCCGCCGAAGGGTTTCGCAAGTCCAGGCTGCCTCCGCCGCGCGCTGCTGCTCGCGACTGAAGAGGTTTCGCATGTCCAGGTTACCTCAGTCGCGCTGGAAAAGTGCACAATACAACACGATTACAATGGGTACCAAATGGGTGATAATTAATATTGGTTCGTACGCCCGAAAACCCAAATAACTAACAATCGGTACTAAGGGGTATTATTAATAATCAAATCATTTTGATGAATAAGGCTTTTGAAGCCTGTCCAAATAAATTAATGAAATGGCTATTTGTGCCCCGCCAGCTGACAGGACTTGAATTCTTATGAAGCCAGGCATCAAATTCTTACCACCCCGGGCACGGTGCCCCCACCCATCGGTGATCCTGGATCCGCCTATGACGGGAATGTCAGTTAGTCAAGGGCTGATCTGCAGAATATGGCAGGAAACTGGAAAATATGCTTGGGGTAGCTCAAATCCTACCTCAATTGGGGAAGAAATTCAGCAGCTGGACCAGAGTCCTCTGTACACTGAAGCAGACATTTTCTTTTTCATCAATTTTACCTGTTTTACTAACTTATTGACACATTTATGACTTTTAACAAGGGTCAGCACTGTCCAAGCTGTCACACTCAGCTCCAATATTGTTGTACCTGCCACAAAGAATGACAAGAGTTGCCCCAAACCAGTAATTCTGCCCAAAGGCTACACCAATTAAATATTGTGTAAATCTGTCAAATTCTACATGCTGAATCAAGGGGCAGTCAGTCAGTACTGATAAGAGGACACCATCCAGTAAGACGGCCAGTTGGCAAAGTATGGCAGCACGCCAAAGAAGTTGCACCAGCTATTAAGAATGATTGTACCACCACTCGCCTAAAATTGGAACCAAAATGGGCATAAAATCACACTGACCTCTACTTATTTCCAAACAATTTGGCTGGTACTCCAACCACACAACTGGTACTATATCCCCAGCTGCCCTAGGCCATGAAATATGAATGTGATGAATTCTTGTTTAACTTAGAATAACAATATGGTATTTTATATTCTTTCGTCCAGTTTCTATACGCTGCAAATTCTATGTGGGTTCAGTATTGGCAACTGCCACTCTCATTTATACACTCAGTATTGGTAAATACTGGTCAAAATTTCATTTTCTCAAAAATTTTCTTTGCATGGAACAGTCTTGAGGTACACTTTACACCAAAACTGGTCAGAATTATCATACTTTGCAGACTGGCAAGTAGGAGAGCCGCCCAACTTCCACAGCCCCATAGGCAATTTTGACAAGTGTAAAATCATTTTGTGCCATATTTCTTACCTAGTTGGCTCCTTTGGAACCCTGAAGAATGGCAGATAACGATCCTTTTCCTTGGTCTTCGTACATCCAGGCATTGAGCACACATCTGTGCCTGATATGATTCTTGGGCACCGCGGTGATCACAGCGCTTAGTATCACACCAAAGAAGTTGGCACTATAGGTAGGTAATTTAAAAAGTTAACAGCTTTCCGCCCATACACAAATTCACACACACAAACAGAAAATCAATCCATCCCAACGTCTCAAATTTATCTCAAAATAAGACACTGGTAGATGTGAGAAGAATAACGGTACATGAGCGTTGTTTGTAAATTGTCTCTTTCACCCCAAGTTGTACGCCAAAAAGTCCCTATCTCTTCAACACACCGCCAGCTCCATAGACAATACACACCGCCAGCTCGGGACCTGGCGGCAATCAGTTGACAATAAAATTTACTGAAACTCTTTTGTGTTTACAAAATAGGATAAATAAATATAATAAAATATTATATTTGCCTGTAACTTCCTCAGTAGATATATGTATTGATGGAAACTTTCTGGCTATGCAGCCACCCTATGCTTTTCCAGCAGTCAGCTATCCTGTGCCAGCTGTAAAAATTGCTGTCATTGGCCCTGGCTGAGCGGCCCGCTCCGTTTTACCTTTACTCTATTGCCTTGGATCAGAGGAGTCTCTGGACTCAAAAGTGGGATGAACTGGGGCATGTTTCCGCGCAACTGGGATTTTTTGTTGGGATGAAGCTGTTGATCAAAGGGTAGGGGAGAGCACAGGGGCCTACGCACTGCAGCCGACACGCAGTTGATGGGACTGCTCCAATAGCAGCAGCCTCAGCCGCCACCCGCGGGCCGACGCCAACAAAAAACCGGATCAGGTCACCAGCTGTTGGATCAGGAGCTATCCTGACGCCTCCCCTTTTGCTACTAATCACCATGTTAACACACGTCCATATAACGCTATGACCACTCTCCTGCAACCACCTACGCACATCGTCACGCCTGTCGCGTCAGACCGCTGCCTTCACTGGTCGATTCAGATCGCCATACACAGCAGAAGTGACCGCTGATTGCCAGTGCCGCTCTGAGGCGGGCCATCAAATCAATGGTGGCCCCTGATCTGATACAACAGGAGCGCTCGGCTTACGGATACGAATGGTCGTTATTGGAGCACGGCAATCAAGAACTGCCACTGAATTCCGAAGAAATATGTTCCACTTTTCAGCTACACGTTTGAGGATAAAAACTCCCAACCAATAAATACACAGCAAATCCAGATTGAATGCGGCAGGAGAAATACAACTCAGACAACAGTCTTGCACAAAAGTAGGTTTTGGAGGGTACCACCACACGGTAAGCTGGCCACAAATAAATGTATGCGGACCGTATCAACAAAACTTGGTACAAAAGCAAGTGACTCGACCTGGGTTGCTGACTATGATAAAATCTAGACAGGATCCAGAGGGCGGTGAGCGGGCATATTGATGCATTGATGCAGCGTATTATTCCCCGAAATTCCCAAATGATGTCGTCTTTGCTAATCACTCAGGACTTCTCAGAACCTATATTTTCGGATATCTAATTTTTGCAGAGGAGTAAACCAACAGTATTATATCCTGATATTCTAATTCCAAGCGTTCCAAACCGACGTGTACATCACCGCCACCGAGACACAGCGGTCGTCAGAAGATGCAAAACAGCGGGAGCAACTCCCCGCCCCCGCTGTCATCCCTTCTCTGATAGCTAGGGTGGCTCCTCCGTTCCCGTTGCCACCCCTTCTTTGACAGCGAGAGCGTCTTCCCCGTACCCACTGTCAGCATCTCGCTAATTGCGAGAGCGACTTCTCTGCACCCTCTGTCATCCCCTCCCTGACAGCGAGAGCGACTCCCCGTACCCGCTGCCATCCCCTCTCTGATAACGAGAGCGACTCCTCTGCACCCTCTGTCATCCCCTCTTTGACAGCGAGATAGTCTTCCCCGTGCCCACTGTCAGCCTCTCTCTGACAGCGAGAGCGACTGTGCTGAACCCGCTGTCATCCCCTCTCGGACAGCGAGAGCGACTTCCCGGTATACGCTGGATGTCATCCGGCTACAGTGTGGGGTACAGCCGGGCAGCAGGAGCTGCTCCGAGGCGTGTGAGGGCGGAGCCAGGTCTCGAATATTCCGAAAACATCGTAGCTGAAACCTCTCAGGCCGTGTGAATGAAGTACAGTAGAAGTAGATAGATCTTGGAGCGTTGTACCGAGGAACATGATGAGAAGTTAATAAGTTTTTACTTGGCATGTTTCCTCAAAGCCTGGATGCACTGTACAGTGGATGTATGTACGGTACACTTGTCCGGTGAGTATATATTCGGGCACAGTCTTTCCTCAGAATCTTCATGTACGCAATCGATACCCGGAAAATGATTGGTCATAATGTGAACCCAGGCCTTGAGTAATCCAGATTGATATTATGAGCCCATACCTCGAATTTGAGGTCTGGGCTCACATATGACCGAGAATTTCAGTATAATCAATTGTCTACATGAAGATTCTGAGGAAGGCATGTGCCTGAATATATAATCCCTGTTAATTTACCTTATTGTGCGTCCAGTACTAAGGAGAAACGCCAATTAACAGCTTATCAAGTAAAGTATAAGATTTAAGGAAATGGATATCAAGAATGCCGATCCGGAGAGAAATCACAGTGCCTGCCCCAGATCCCCACCTGACGCCGCCCCTGCTCCCTTGCTTGCGTGGGCCTGTCTGCATGTGGCCAACCTGCCCCCTTGGTACCTTTTTTAGTGAATTTATTTTCGAGGATCATAATTTATAAATCATGATGTTGAATCATTATTGTAGAAAAAACTCACTAACATCACATTTGTATTAGCTAGATGAAATATAAAATTTTGTAGATTGAGTGGCATCCCGCTAAACGGACCTAATGGTGAATCCTTTGCTCGCGACGGTGATACCCGTATCCGGCAACCAGCGGAAGCCTCTGTAATGAAGGTGCGAGGCAGCAGTGGCATGCAGATGTTTCCTGCCTCAGCTCAGGGGAGGGGAGCTTGTCAGCGCATGCTGGGGAGCGACGAGATCCCACGCAGAACCCACAGGAAGTACTGCTGCGCCACATTGCCTCCCGCGGCTGGCAACAACCGGGCCGTCCATCAATTACGCCACGCATATTTTTATGTTGATCCCCTCCCGTTATGACGCTTTTTGACGCCCATGTGTAACATTTGATAACACTGTGGCTGAGTACCCACCACCCTACTTTGTGTTACGTAATTTATGGACGAGCTCTGGCCAAACGCGCCTGCAGCGGTTTGGGTGCGGCTCATGCTGCTTGTAGTGCATCCTGGGAGTGCGACGGCAGACTGAGTGGTATGGACGGGTTAATGTCATCCAGGCGAAACGCCAGTCCATGCTAAAACACGCCCTGCGTTGATTTATATGAGGGATTGGTGCAGGATGATAGTTATTTGTGGCCCTCCTGGTGTTACAGTGCTCACTTATTAGAAACAGTACCATTGAGCCCGACTCACAGTGTCCCCCAATCACAGTAAGTAGGTATGCACTCTAAACATGAAGTACGTGCCATAATTGTAACGCCACTTCTGACAATGTCCGAGTCTGTGATCCGGCCGGAGTTAACGCAATCAGTGGCTTAATGACTTGACCAGAATCAAGTTTTACAGTGGCTCTGCCGACGTGAGCTCTGGGTAATTGGTGATGGTCCGACAGGTCTGCCTCGTTGGCTGGCCTTGGCTAGACTCCGGGGTACGCTCAGGTGTCAGTCCGTTGGCTGACTTAAGCTTGACTCCGGGACACACTCAGGTGTCTGCCACGTTGACTGGCTTTGACTAGACCCCGGGACACGCTCTCGTTGGCTTTTTGGCTCGACTCCGGGACACGCTCAGGTGTTTGCCTCGTTGGCTGGATTGGGCTCAATTCCGGGACATGGTCATGTGTCTGCCTCGTTGGCTGGCTTTAGCTAGACTCCGGGACACGCTCAGGTGCCTGCCCCGTTGACTGGATTGGGCTAAACTCCGGGACATGGTCAGGTGTCTACCTCATTGGCTGGCTATAGCTCGACTCCGGGACACACTCTGGTAGTAGTAGTAGTAGTAGTATACATTTTTATTAACGGTTAATTTTTCTTAAAAACTACAACGAAATATAAAATGGATCGGCACAAAAGCTCACAGCTTAAATAAAAGTGACTCTCAAATATACACATACAGGTACATGACCCCTCGGCTGGCTTTGGCTCGACTCCGGCAGACGCTCAGGAGTATGACATCAGACTCTTTCTAAAGGCATCATTCTTTTTTTGCACAAGTTCGTTTTGGAGCAAACACCCAGTTTGTGATTTTGTGCAAAAGAATTGGTTGAATACGAAAGAAAGACAGTGCCTCTCGTCCCGTTTACTTAAAACCCAAACTTACCTGAGGGATAAGGTCCTCGTAGATCAAATGTTATATGCAGCCTGCGCGCAGATTTAGAGCCTTTTTAGTGCAAGTACATACATTCCGTACATAGGCATACGCACCAGGGGTTTGGCACGTCATAACCCACCCTCTCCCCCAAATGTATTTCGATGTATGGGCCGCCCACATTGTGTCGATATTTGCTGTCTGAATGTCATGCTTTATTCGGCTTTGAACAAGCACTTCTTACACTCATATCTTCCGCTAAATTTTGTGGGAAGGGAATTTTTAAAATTATACGCCAAAAAATAAGAGCCAAAATCACTAAGCTCGATTCACGGGTATCAGCACTGATGGCGATGGGGATGACCGCAATGGGAAACATAACACGGGGATGTTGACGCAAAGACCCGGCCTAGTTGCATCCCTGGCTCAGTGGCATGTGCTTTTAGGTAAACATTTACCAAGTAACGCCACTGTGCTGCTGCAGTCTCGGAATGTAAGCGCAGGTGCTGTTGCACGTGCTTTAAAACGTCGTTCTTTTCGTAAGGAAGTCGGCATAATGGAAAAGAACGGACGCTCAGCTCTCAATGAACCCCCTACCCCAGAGGGCTTCGGATCCACCCCCGCTCAAGAGGGCCTCCGATCCAACCCCGCCTTAGAGGTCTCCGATCGACCTCCGCCCCAGAAGGCCTCCGCCCACCCCATCTCAGAGGGCCTCCGATCCACCCTCGCTCCAGAGGGCCTCCGATCCACCCCCGCCTCAGAGGGCCTCCGATCCACCCCCGCCTTAGAAGGTCTCCGATCGACCCCCGCCTCAGAAGGCCTCCGACCCACACCCGTCTCAGAGGGCCTCCGACCCACCCCCGTCTCAGAAGGCCTCCAATCCACCTTCGTCCCAGAGGGCCTCCGATCCTCCTTTGTGCTACAGTAGGGCCTCTCGATCTCGGCTGATATGCGGGATAACGAAAAAACTTGAACGGTGGTAAATAGCCCATAAGAAGTAATATGGAAACTACACCACTCACTTCTTGGTTCAGGTCAATATTGAAATCATGATATGTCAAAGTAGTTAAAAGGTTCGAGAACACTATTTTTGGCTCTGGCTTCTGAATGAGTTGAGTTACAGTCAATTTTTGACGGCTTTTGATTCCTTTCGTTATGGAAAATCAAATGACGTATCATGCAACTATATTAAGTAAAAATGTAAAATGACATGACCTAAGATCAGGCCAAGGATACCATCTCACCTTAAATAGTTAGCATGCAAATCAATCAACTCGCAATTATGTTCCAAACTTAATGGTATCAAAATGAAAGCTCTGTTACTATTTACTGAGAAATTATTCGCCCATGTCTAAAACACCTGCTCAAATAGTCCCAGATAACCTCTCACAGGTCACGGTCCAAACTGACAATATGACCCAGGAGAGTCGCCTAAGAGATTACGAATTCGAGAAGAGAAATTTATTCTAAGCCCTATCTACGGAAATAGGACCACTTTGTGCCGCGAAATCCTGGTTTTGTAATGCATTTCCAATGGAGAGGTCATGACCCTTACCTGACCCTAGATAGTGATATCAAAAATCCCGTTGGCACAACTTGTGGGACTTGGTGCTTGTTGTGCGGAATATTAGATTGATAGATAAAACCTGTTTTCACTAGTGCAATTTGAAACATTTTCGAAGGTGAGGTCACGTGATCAGGCCTGGGACCCCCCCCACCCTTTATTTTTTTTAATTTTCCTTTTTATTAATAATAATTTCTCTAATACACGACGCCAAACTCCACCATTTTTGATACCGTCGAAGGAACTCCTAAATGACAGCTAAACACCGCCTGTCCTCTCCCCCACACTGGGGCGAGAGTAACTGATCAGTCTTAAAATAGCGCATCTGGTGATATGCCGAACAGCCCACTAGAGCTGACAGATCGTTAAGGTTCACTATCATTTCGTACTTATGGAGATGCCGTTTCGATGCAATTAAAGCAATCAGAGTCAGAATCATCCATCTGTGCACTATGAAAAATCGCAGGCCCCGGTGTTTACAAGCAGCAGTGTGTTTTTTTTTCAGACCCTCCTAGCTCGGCTGGTGAGTATGGTTTAATCTCCTGTGCCGCGGCGCCCGCTGAGTGGCGCTGATGCTTTGCCGGCCCTGCCGCTCCTATTTCACTTGTGCCACGGCACTCCTGGGAGGCGCTGGGTTCTTTTACCTGGATTCATTGGACGGGGCACGGACATGGAATTGAGTTTCACAACCAGCAGCTGAGGTTTCACGGCGAACCTGGCGCCGCATATTCAATGTAGTTGGGAGCTCTGTGCACTGACCACGTTCTCCACTTCTTGTCAAAAATATTGCGATTGTTTTCCAGATTAAAAATAGGGAAGTAAAACAGAACAAAGGCAATGACGATGTATGTACATACATACCTGCAGACATTTTAGGCTCGGAGACTTGAAGTAGGTGATTTGCTGTCGCTTGGCTACTTCACTTCCTAACCTCATTGCTCAAAAGCAAGCTCTTTTGTAATTTTTTTAGTAGGGCCACTGTCAACGGACACGGGGGCGCGCTGGTGTACTGGTTAGCAGTCTTGCGTTCCATGTGGCCGACTCGGGTTCAAGACCCGGCAGATTCCTTGAGTAAGGAGCAATCTGGCTCCTGAAAAACCCTTTCCAACCGGGAATTAGTTGGCGACGCCATATAAGCCTAGCAGCTGGTGCGTCGCTAAGCCCTCAAAATTACATTTATCTCAACGGGCACATTGTCCAATTATATATAGCTGTATAACTGTATATCATATATGCTAGCGCTCGTACTCTACAGCCCGTGTCGCACCCAGGTTTGCGGAGGTTTACGGGTTCGAGCCCTTCCAGAGGCAGGCTTTGTCCTAGCTCGACCCTGCCTAGCCTAACGGCCTTCTCCGATGTCATAGAACATTGATGTTGGTGTATTAAAAAAATTCAAAATTAAAAGAGGCTACCACCTCATAGATAAAGCTTTAGCCTGGTGTGAAACGTACCAGCTTGGTGGCTCTCAGTGAGTTGTTGTAAATGGTCCAAGTTCCTCCCCGGTGCTGGCACTGTTTGGAACACCAGAAGGTAGCAGTATGTCACCTTTGCTATTTTCCTGCTACATTGCTATATCAATGGTTTCTCAGGTTGCGACAGGTGCGCAGCTTGATGCTTGTCTACGTCAATATTATGATCGTGTCAAAAATAATAATGCTGCGTGTAGCATTTAGGAGAGCCATGTTTGTAACGCTGTGCCACATTTAGTCTTGCCGTGACAGGAACATCGCAGTATTCCTTTAGCATAGACCAATCCCCTATTACATCAATTCGTCGGTGTCCCAGCCACCCGGTCTCCAGGTATAGCCAGAGGCCACCGCGTACTGCCATCCAACAGTGATTGTCCGACTTTCTATTTTTCAGGCCTAAAAACTGGCTTGTATGCTTCGATATTTCCAAATTATCACTTGGGTGACGTCGTGTTCCTAGTTAGTTGTTAATCATGACCATTATTATCAATAGACGTGTACCGTTATTAGATCAAGACGTTAAACACTAAGCTTTCGAATTATACCTGATTTGGTGGACCTGAGACGGTGAGTGACGTCACAAGTCGTGTAAAACATTGAAAATGATAAATCATGGCAAAAGAAATGCTGTTTTGATAGATGTTGATTGCTTAGGTCAAAATTTCCCGTACTCACCAAGCATTGGTACGAGGATGGTAGAGGACACTAATGAAACATCACACAACGTTAAATAAATTATGTCGAACAGTGGAGCCCTTCTACGGCTACGTTTTTGAGAAAGTTAAAAATGTTTAAAATTGCATGGCAAAATCTTTGTAGCATGACACACTTTGGCGGAGACTGTGGCTGAAAGGTCTTGGATAGTGATGAGTTGTTGCTCGGCCTTAATGTGAATGGACCACTCTGCCGAAATAAAAATAAAAACTATATATAGACAAAATAGGTCTGACAATCAGAAAATTACATTTTGTTTCCACCTTCAATCGCTTGAAACAAATATATTTCCTCTTGTCTCCCTACCCTAAGTTGATCAAGCATAGTGTGTAATTACGAATATGGCTGTTTTTCCTGGATAGTCCAATGCACAAGCTTTCTGCTAACGCTGTAAAGTTTCTGAAGGTTATTTAGTTCACCATGGTAATAAAAATCAAACTGTGCAGCAAATTGACGTATGACCTCGAAATTTTAGTGAACTCTATCTCGTGGCCGACTTGATCTCAGAGAACAAAAAACTTTTGATGGGCAATACACAAATGGGCCCAGAGAAAAGCTAGCTTGCAAAATTTTACCCAAATAAAGATATATTATTAGGCACATTTTTACCAATATTCCATCCTGGAATTATCCCCTGCACCCAAGAATTGTTCCCACTATCATTTCAGAAATTGGACTTCGCTGTGCCGCCATAACCTCTTTTACTCAACTCTCGACAAAGCCGCTTGTGTTTGTCCAGGATCACCTCACCGGCTGGGTACCTCCCCCGCAAACTTTCTTTCGCCCAGCCATTTAAAGTTTAAACGGCGCGAGGTGAGAGGCGACGACGCGCCGGCAGCTGCGTGGGGAGGATCCGTCGCTGCCGACGCGACGGCGGCACCTGTTCCGGCCATGTGACGCGGCGCGTGCCGGGGGAGCTACCCCCGGCTGGTGGAGAGGCTCCCGGCCAGGTACCTGCCACCCCTCCCCCTGGCGGATCCACCTCCTGCAGGCAAAAACCGACACGCGCCGCGGACGCTGCCGCTGGAAACCAGCCAGCGTCGACACCGACGACCTAGGGGTGGCATCGGGGGGTTCGCGCACGGGCAACCCGCTGTCCATTCGAAACGTCAGTGGCGGGCGAAGATGGTGCGTCAGGGCTGTGAGCGAGTGGGCGGAATGCGTCACTGAATTGATGAGCAACTTATGATGGCGTCGCACTAGGCTTTCCTGCTACCAAGTTGAATCCAGCTCTTGAGCCATTTCTAACGTCCATTTGATGTCCGCCCGGCCAACAATGAGTTGACCACGACGACTATGCTGGTGATATTTATAATTGACCAATATGTGCCGTAGGGTCGAGTGCTCACTAAATTGGGCAGCAGGATCGCTTTCTATCACCGAGCAGGCGTGAGATCTTTCCCCTCATATGGGTGATACTTCAAATGTTAGTGACCCGGCCCGACCTGACCCGACCCAACGCGGCCCGAAACTCACGCTAATGGAAGACCTATATATCTGTCAATAGGTGAATTACCGGACTGAAACTTTCACACTGGGTAGCAGCATCGATTAAGTTGTTAAATTACATTTTCGATAGAATCTGTAACGCTACATACGGGGGGTGCGAACCTCCCCAAGAGCTTACAGCACCCTCCTAATAAGGATTGCAAAAGTTTTAACGGTGGTCATAACTAAATATTCGCAACTGAAATGCACCTGAGCTTGAAGAAAAATGTGTATTTTTCCGAAGAGATTATTCTTGAACATTCATTAAGTTGCTTGCAAGGGTTTCTTGTTTAACAACTGCAACAAGAAACTTGGGGCTCGGGGAACGATTGCTTTGGAGTGAAGCCTTTAGTTTTCAGGTTGAGGAGCTTCGTGTGGAAAACTGGAATCACGAACAATTAAATGGTAACCGTGATACAGGACATTTTCTTGATCTTGCTAAAAACCTTGGCTTGATAGGCACGGAACCTATCGAATTTGCTTCGCTGTAAGAGAGATGACAGAAGAGTTGAAAGAGAAGAAGAGCAAGAAGAACGCGAGTAAGAGAAGCAGCGTGAAAAGAAACTAGAAATGCTTTGGATAGCAACGCGGCAACGGACAAGTTTCTCTCCTAGCCCAAGCTCGGCATGTCTGTGTTCGTTGAGGTACAAAAAAGTATAGACCGTTACCAGAAAATGTTTAAGAGATTTGTTACGGGCAATGGAGAGAGGAGGAGCCCTGGGCCACGCAGCTGAACTCTCTCCTCACGGCAGCCTAACGCACGCACCTGAGCTCTACCCTTACTGATAAGACAATAGAAGTTTGGGATAATAAAGCATGGGATTTTGACCATTTTAAGTCCGCGCTTCTCCATCCTTAAGGTTTGACAGCCGATGGCTATAGGAAGTAGCTCAGGCTAGGCCAACTGTTACGGAACGAGAGCCCTCAATAGCTGACCAAACTATGTCAGAAAATGACATTGGCATGACCGTTTGTCATACCGTTTTTAAATGTCCACCCGGTGGCATGGTCAGCTGGCGATATTACACATGCAATTTTCTAAGAATCTAACGATGCCTAACTATTGGCTCTTCTCAGCCCAGTCAGAATTTAGAGCCCAAAAAAGCTGTCCCTAAACTTTTATCTGCTTTGCTCTGTCATGGTCTCAATACTGTCCTAAGCTAAAAAGTATTGTTCATTGGTTCGATATCATTTATCGCGGACTATATACCACCACTCACGTATTGGCGCTATCGGGCATATGAGCCGAGACAGAAAGGGGTATTCGAAATATCGCCTCCCATTGGGGCGAAGGTGGAGCAGAGGCCTTCTAAGGTGGGGGTAAAAGTGGACACCGTGCCTTTATTGGTTCGCAGTAGTCTTTTTTATCAGGAATGCACTGCATTCGACGGCAAAAGGGATATGATGACGGTTTAAGTGTTCCACTGTTTCGGCGAAGTGCAACAACGCACCAGCAATGGGCCGGTGGAACATATTCCCATAAAACCATTCTTATTTCTGTTTGTCTTCAGATGCCAGGATAATAATTTCACACGTCTAAAGATCCTGCATTTCTCATTTTCCTGTGGACTAGGGTAGCTGATGCCAACAGCACACTTCTCTACCGGCCGCAAGTTACTCAACGTACACATGGTAAATTCCGCCGCTGAATACCTGCTAATTCTAACTAGCACACCTACTGTGCATCCATCCGAGACAAGCTACAGTCAGGCTATTGGCATTAAAAGCTTTGAAGCCTCTTGAATGATCAGTGAATGGTACGTTTTATGGGTCTCAAGCTGGTTACATATTGGTATCTTCATGTTCTGTCCTCCGACAGGTGCGGCTAAGTGGCAGCTTTATCACAACAGCTACGGAACATCTATGGCTTGCAGTTTGATTATTATTTAAAGAGAATGTGGCACCTTGTTCGAATCCTGGAATTTAGTGTTATTAGGCGTACTTTTAGTAAAAAATAATGAAACCACTCACGATTTCTCTGAAAAGTGTACAATAGGCTCAATATTTGGTTTTTAAAAATACTCCTCTAGAAAAAGAAATAAATATCAGCCTGTGGATGATGTCACGATCTGGCAACCACTACCATACTTGAAACGCTTCAAGGCCTTCGATTGGCTGATGCTCATCGTGACGACGTCAGCATATGTCGTCACACCAGTAGCTCACAACAATGGCCGCCAGTGACA
This sequence comes from Lepas anatifera, assembly GCA_034440635.1. NCBI lineage: Eukaryota > Metazoa > Arthropoda > Thecostraca > Lepadidae > Lepas > Lepas anatifera. The sequence goes on along the minus strand of JAOTON010001978.1, from coordinate 2,813,958 downwards.
GGGGGCTGAGGGGGCTGGTGTCAGGTAAGTTTTAGCTTTTTTTCTACGGAAATATCGAGTTCCAAGACAAATGAAATATGGAGTACCGGGTTTTCCGACCTGCTTTACAACTTGGCTATCTCAGTTAAAATCACGTTGTGAAGGTGCCACATTCCCTTTAAAAGGAAATTGCAATGTTTTTGTCCGAAAACTGGCTAATAAACTAACCTGTGTGTAATATCCGAGATAGGAGAAACACAAGCTTTTTTACATACGTTTGTCATTTGGGTTAAATAAGCCAGCACTTAATCAGGTAGTTCTTGCACCTTTACTTCATATTGTCTACGATATATATGTGCCAAGCAATTGTACCTGACTTCAGCATAGTCTGCTTTCCTTTGCAACTTTTCACTGGACCTGCACAGCACAAAAGACAGGCTAAAGAGCATTTAAGTATTCACTTAATAAAGCACTTACCTCCACCCTGTGTGCAGTCCTCCAATGTGCAAAACGCGGAAAAATAAGATGGCCTACTTTACTTGCCTGAGTTAAGCACCATAGGCTTGTTTCACTCTGTGGCTGCTTATTTTAGGCAGGGTGGCTTATTGTCAGCATGGGGTGCTTGCTTCTAGCCGCCCGTTTCCCGCCAAATTCCAAGCTGCTAGACACAAGCACCCCAGTTCGACGAAGAATGCTTGAAGTTGTGTCAAGGTGCTAAAACTTGCCAAGGCAGATTTTTCGTTTTTTAGCTTCTTGATACTGAAACTAAGCACCGCCTCCAACTAAGCACCGTCTCTAATTGGCCTGCTAAAACCAAGCAGGATAAGAGAGATTAGGGGCTTCAAGCACCCATTTAGCATGGTGATTAGCATCTAAAATACTAATCATTTTTACAGTGCAGGGGATAAAACAGATAAAACAGCTAATAGTGAACAACTGTTGTGCAACCACCATACTTAATGACAAAATTAAGAGGACTCTGAAATGAACCTGAGGAGGCAATCAGCAGGCAATACTGTTATGCCGTCATATCCAACTGGAGCTGAGTATATCCATGCATAGATGGCCATATCCAACTTAACTGAGTATATCCATAGGTAGACCGTCATATCCAACTGGAACTGAGTATATCCGTACATAGAACGCGATGTCGAACTGGAACTGAGTATATCCACAAATAGATCGTCATATCCAAGTAAAACTACGTAGTAACCTGTCCTGGTAAAGTGCTTTGATTTTCAAAGCTTGAGAAAAGTTTTAGCAGGGGCGTGGATTTTTTTAATGATTGGGGTGCCTAAATTTTAAGGTGTCGATAACCTATATAAGAAGGTGATAATATAATAAAAGGTGTGTTTTAGCTTTCCCTCACGCCTGCAAAACTAACTAAAATAATTTGTATGCCATTAAAACAAAAACACGAAAATTCAAAGCATGTTTTGACACTACTTCGTCGTTTCATAGGGGGTGCCCGGGACCTCCAAAAAGATATGAATCCACATTCCTGCGTTCAAGAATTAATTGCCTTTTTATCAGGGAAAATGTCGAGAGTGTCACACCGTCAGTAGGGGGATGCATGGATTAGTGGCAGAGGACGTTCCCTCCGAGCTAGAGGTCTCGGGTTCATGGCCCGGCGGCAGGGGCTCCGCCACAGGGGGGGGACGGGGGAACGCTTCCCCCCAACTTTGGCGAAGGGGGACAGTCCCCCCAACTTTCAGTTGGAGGCCCCTCCCCGAAAAAACGATAATTTCACAGTAAGACGCATAACGAAAGACCACTCGGCCTGTTAAAGGCCATGGTAACTATAGAGAAGGCCCTGGCAGTGATATAGGAGGAGGCCCTAGTGGCGATACATGACGACCTTTTGGCGATAGAGGAGGTCCTCTTGGCGATAAAGGAGGCCCCGTTGGCAGCAACAAGATGTCCTGATGACAATAGAGGAGGCCCTATTGGCCAAATAAAAGGTCCCGGTGGCCATAGATGAGGCCCTGGTGGAGATAGAGGAGGCGCTGGTAGCAGCAGAGGAGGTCCTGGTACCCATAGAGGCGGCCCTGGTAGTACTAGAGGAGGATTCGGTGATAGAGGAGGCGCTCTTGGCGCAAAAGAGGCCCATGTTGGCGATAGAGGAGGCCCCGGTGATAGCAGTGAGATACCCTGATGACAATAGAGGAGGGCCTCTAGGCGTAAGAATAGGTCTCGGTGGCCAAAGAGAAGGCCCTCTTGGCGAAATAGGAGGCCCCGGTGGGGATAGAGGAGGACCTGGTAGCAACAGAGGAGGCCCTTTGTCAATAGACGAGGCCCTGGCAGCGATAGAGGAGACCCTAAGGGTGATCCAGGGGACCTTAAGAGCGCTCCAGCTTTGGCTATACAATTTCCCTACAATTTTGTCTCGTGGAAATATTTCTACCGCTTTGAAGGAGAAGAAATTGATTCTAGCTCCTTCGTTCTAAAATTTTTTTTTGCTATCAACTTTTGGACAATTTCTTTGGTCCCCCAAATTTGGATCCGCCATTGCTGCCTAGGAGGCCGCCTTCGAAAAGAAGACCCCTTCAGATGGAGGCCCCCATGAGCTTGTCCAACCCAACTAGAAAGCCGTGGCGGAGCCCTGCCCGGTGGGTACCTTAAATAAGTACAACCTAGTTCTCAAAACCCTTCCAACCGGGCAGGGTTAGTGAGGCCGTATCACATTGGCAGTTTGTGTGTCGTTAAACCCCGGAAAAATCACTACAAAACGTCTGCACCACACAAAATATCCTGAGCCCTAACAAAGCCAGAGAACTTATAGACCCAAACCCAGGGCTCTGGTCCGTTCATGACATGTGAAAAGGCAACACAGACATGGGCAAAATCACAAACGAAAATGTTCCACCTGCACCTCAGTTCCCATATGACAGGAGACCACGAAGCAGGCGCTGGGCTTGTCTTTGTGCCTTGAGCCGGCCGGGCGCTGGCACCGGTGTGCTTATCGCCCTCTCCCCTCCCAGCCCGCCGCAGGGGTAGCAGCCGGAGACGCCGCGGGCCAGGTGGGCAGATAAGAAATCACCGCCGGCGCTCCCCTGCCTCGTCTGTGCACCTTCAGGCGGCGCGTCCTGCGGAAACGGCGGCTGCGGTGACTCAGGAGACAGACGTCACCCCCACAGATAGCTGCGCCGACTTCCTGTTGACTGGCGCAGCCACTGGGACGTCCATGTAACCTCCCCTTAAATGACACCTCCAGCGCCGGGCGGTCCTGAGTAAGTGACGCTTCCATTCAGAAATGGAACACTGCGCCCCTTTAAATGTATGAAACTGCGGTGTAATTTCATCACAGAATATTGGGGATAGACCCAACAAGACCTGGTTTTAGATGTTTGAACCCCACCTCTTTTTCTCATTGAGCCAAGCAGTTTTTGAAGCTAGAATGTAAAATAAACATAACATTTTATCTATACCCTGAACACAATGTGCGTTGGTTCGTAGATACTTTAAATTAAACATGAATCGATTTTCCTAATAATAAGAAAAACAATGAAAATAATAATAATAATAATATGATAATAATAGTAATAACAACAACAACAATAATAATAATCAACACACCAACTGCCAAGATTATATGGCATTAAAAAAACAAAACCCTATCATAAGGTGTCGGAGAGAAAACCAAATATTATGACGTCATCTTGTAAGACTTTCTCACTTAACTGGATCAAATAAGACTACAATGCACCAAACCACCAAAGGACCTCACATATAAAGATCAATAGAACATGCCTTGTATGAACTCTGGCGGTGATTATTGGCGTCATTTATCATGAAATTACGCCATGATAAATTTAAGCAGCATCTTTGACAAGCCTTCATAGTGACAAGTCGCTTATGATTTTATCTACAGATAACAGGAGACCGGAGATAAGAGGAGGTTTTATGTTATCTGTGCTTTATCCTATGTCTAAGGGGCAAGGATAGAACGTTGACCTCTTAAATGTGAGATTTGAAGCAAAAAAATTCTTGTGTGGCATCAATCTATATGCATTTAATGTGCTTGATCAAAATGTATGAATATAGGAAAATTATATTTTTAAAGAAACAAAAGCGTGAGAACTCATTTTATTCAAAGTCATCCTGATGACAGTGGAGGATATAAGGCAGCTAGGGGCTCAAGCCCCTCCCCCTCATTTCTGAGTGCCTTTAACAACCATATGGTAAGAGGTTATTCGGGAAGAAGGCGGGGTAGAGTTCAGCCCCTTAGCCCAGTGGAGGGGATCATTCAACACCCAAGCCAATACTGCCTGTAATTGGACAAGTGTGCCTGTTGGGAATCGCTCTATTAGAAAGCGTTTTCAAATGTGGACTGCTTCAAAATTTATGGAAACGGTTTTTGGAATACACAAAATCTTGAGGTTTCGTAACAGTTACTGTCTAGTATTTTCCACAAAATATTCAAATTCAGCATCCAGAACTACTCCCATATAAATGAACCTAGATATCTTGGAAACCAAGTTTTCTGTCCTCTTCCGCCTCCGCCGTCTGAGCCCGCCTTGTGCTTTATCTGGATGGGCCTCCGCCACATAGCAGTGTGTTGTATAAATAGAAAAGTAAACGTCTGCTGGTCACACTGATGACTGCATTATTATGCCAGATTCGCTCACTTATATGTTCCGACGAAATGGCAGCCTGAGCGGCAAAATTGGCAACAAGAGGCAATAGAAATGAGCATTTGGGTTCAGTGGCATCTCACACGATTTCCCCCACACAATGGGCTTTAAGTGTCCAAGTAGTGATTTAAACATGGAAGGAATAATGGCAGATCCAGGAATTCATTTCGAGGGGGCTAGGGGACTCGAGCCTCACCCGCCAGTACCTCAGGCAGTCCCTCGCATATGTATTAACTATAGGGGCTCAGACATTTGGGGGGCTTGAGCCCCCAGCTTCCTTGGATCCGCCACTGTTTGGTTATAAAATGGCCGGAATTGCCCAGTTCATACTGAGTCAGCAGCTCTACCCTGTTTATATGGTTTTCGGGAATTAGACTGTTTTCCAGGGAACCGGCCGGGTCCTGACCCCGGCACCTGTGCCTAAGGAGGCAGACTAACACCGTGTCTGGGCAAAAATCAGGTATCTTCCCTGACCTGAAAGGTGGCCTAACGGCTTAGGCCACATACCACTGCAAATCTAGATAGGTAGTGGTCTATAGGTAGTGGTGTGTCTGTGTGGCGTTAGGGTGTTTCAGCCCACTATAGTAAAATTTTGTTTGTTTGGAACGAAGTCATATCGACTTTCCCCAGCTCAACGTAAAGAATCGATGACACCCTTAAAAGCAAAATAAAGGACATAGAGGTCGCCACTTTTATCACCAAAAACCATTACACTTGAAAGAGGCGCATTCTTTCTTGCTGCGCTGGGAGAGGCCTCCGATGGAGTTCCACCACCTGGAGCAGGGCTGCTTCGCTGTCCTGACGAATCCGTTAAACCTCTGAGAGGGCGATCCCCTTTCCCGCTGTTTTTGTCTTGAGTCGAAAGTTAAAGCCATTGTGGCGTCCCATTTGATATAATGATCCTTCCCATATGCAGAAGGAGTATCGCAACAGATTCGACGCATATGTTCTAAATCAACGTAAGAACATATTTTAAGCCACATCAAACGATGAAACAAACACTGGTCAAACCAAAGGACAGGATAGACAACCGGAAAAACCAGGCCCAGTATACAAGTTTGAATGTAATGACTGTCCAAAAATATACAGTGGAGAAAGCAAAGGATGATGGAAGTCCGACAAGACGAACACCGAAAATCGACAAAAACTAATCAGGATCAATTACGAGAGAGTAGCGGAGGCCACAGCGGAACATTCATTCATTCAGAAGGATCATATCAAATGGGACGCCACAACGACTTTAACTTTCCGATCTCAAGACAAAAACAGCGAGAAATAAACGGACAATCTTACATCCAAACCACCACGGAACCAAAAATGAATAGAAATATCGGCAAAGTTATCTTCTATTCATTTTCTCCCTGATGTTGAACCTCTTAAAACGCCAGCCAAACAAGAGATTGAATTGAAAAATAACACGTGTTTAGAGCTAATAGTTCTAAAATGATTCGTCATGTTCATAGCTAAGATTGTTCTTTCAAAGTGTACCCTGTCTTCGTGTTTTCGCTTAGTTAGGTTCATGTCATAGTGTTATCTTCATCTCCCTTGAAAACGGGGCGGGATGCTCCCGAAATCGGTCGGGTTTTATACTCAGGCTAGTCATTGTGCAGTAATAAATGTTTTACTTAATTTGAAGAATATTCAGATGTGAAATAGAAAACCAAGCAAAGAAGCAGCGCCAGTATCAGTTTGGAAATTTACATACATTCATAGGCGTAGGAACAGGGGGCAGAGGGGCCATGTCCCCAATATTATTGATTCTTAACCCTTAACCCTATGGCGTTACTAGAAAAAATGAGTTCCAAATGCACTTGGCCTCCCCAATATTCTGGACGTTCCTACGTTTATGTGTACATTTTAATACATTTGATAAAAAACTGCAAAATGCGACCCTAAATATCATAAAACATGAAATTTCGCACAGAAGCTTGTAAGCAGATAGGTTTGGAACATCGATATGCGCAAATATTGCATTTGGAACAATGAAACACCCTAGTGTGCGTGTGTGTGTGTGTATGTGGGTATGTGTTGTCTGTGATCAATGTTTAACGGCAACCTGTACCGGCGCCTAGATTGAAGCCTCTGAGCTTTTGTGCCGGTCCAGCACCGATTATACCACTTTGGACATTGTGAATAATAAACGGCATGGAGATGAAGATAGATATGTATAAAAATATGCATAAAAAATCTGGTCTGGTATGGTCATAGAAATATACATAAATCATGACCTCATGTGACAAGCAGCATGATAAAGTTTTTATTGCCATGAAGCCGTCACGGCAAGCCGTTTTTGGTTGTCATTTATAATTGCGAGGGGACTTAAGACAACCCCTCCCCTGCAAAGGCCAAGAGAGTGAAGCCTAGAGTAAGTGAAAGGGTTAATCTTGCTAAAAAATTCCCAAAGGGTTTAATTTAACAAAGATAGAATCAAACCCACAAACATACGTGCAGCCAATATGGTGCAAATGGAGGAGAGGAGAGCAGCCACGTGGCGCAGTGTGGCGGTACCTGGCCGAGGCCTGCAGCGGGCCCATGGCTGCAGCAGCCGGCCGCTCGATACTGCCCGGCTGACGTCAAGCGACCCAGCAACGTGGCCGCCGCTGATTATCTGCCGCAATCGCGCAGAAAATTACCGCCCGCTGCCCGATGATTACATCGCGATTACGTTCATTTAAATGCAGGCTGGCGACCCCCGCATAACCATGCCCGCCGGAGACGGCGCCTTACCGACCCCCGCATAATCACGCCCGCGGGAAACGGCGCCTTACTAACCCCCAGCCTGGGAACGGCGCCACCGACCCCCCATAATCACGCCCGCGGGGGGCGCCTTACCGACCACCGCATAATCACGCCCGCTGAATATGGCCCCTTACCGACCCCCGCATAATCACGCCCACCGGAACGGCACCTTACCGACCTCCGCATAATCACGCCTGCGGGGCGGCGCCTTACCGACCCTCCGCATAATCACGCCCGCCGGAGACGACGCCTTACCAACCCCCACATAATCACGCCTGCGGGAGGCGGCGCCTTACCGACCCCGGCATAATCACGCCCGCTGAATATGGCGCCTTACCGACCCCCGCATAATCACGCCCGCCGGAGACGTCACCTTACCAACCCCCGCATAATCACGCCCGCAGGAAACGGCGCCTTACCGACCCCCGCATAATCACGTCCGCAGGAAACGGCGCTTTGCCGACCCCCACACAATCACGCCCGCGGGAGACGGCGCCTTACTGACCCCTTCGTGCTCATACCCAAGGAGATGGCGCCTTACTGAAACCCGCATCACGGTACCCACAGGAAACAGCAGGGCTCCTACAGGCTCCCAGCGCAAATCTCGTGAGCACTGGATGTAGTTTTACACAGCTTTTGAACGAAAATTACTCTATACAAGAGAAATCACATCATAAGAATAAACGAGTTTAACCACATAGCCTGCATTCAGGCATAGCCTTTAAGCAAAAGATTATCAATCACTGGAATTTATGTTTGTTCGTAAAGGTGGGTAGATCTGTTTCCACGTTCACTATTATTCCAAGAGAAATGCAAACTTTCACTCATGCTGGTTTTGAAATATCCAAAGAGCATAAGAATATTCATCACAAAAGTTTATGGGTAATATCAACCGCAGAAAGGAGATACAAACAAACGCTACTTTTTCGAGGAAACTGAAACCGGGTTTCTACATTTCTAAGAATTATTATTTAGTAGAATAATTATTTAGCAGAGTAATGAAAAATAAGAAACGCTATATATATATATATATATATATATACCCTGGCTCCCAAAGTCTGGGCCATGGCCCCATTTGGGGTCACAGATTTACTCTGTGAGGGTCCAGGGACCTCTGAAGATGAACCATGAATGTTAAGGTAGCACATATTTGACCAAGCCCGATTCGGGCACTGCTAGGTGTATGGCTTAAGATCAACTATGTAATCACCCTGCTCCATGGGTGTAAGCTGTGGAGGGGTGTCCAAATTTTGAATAGCATAATTAACCACAATATTAAAAGCAGTCATATAATATTACGCGTGCATAATGGCTTGCCATAGGTCTGCTAAACTTCACAAAACCAATTAAAATTTCTTAGAATAAGAATCATCAAAAATTAAGACAGAATTTAATCATCTTTGGACAGTTCATTGGTAAGCCCGGTATCACAATATATATATATATATATATATATATATATATATATATATATATATATATATATATATATATATATATATCAATTCGCACCCCTGCCCGGTTCCAAAACATGTCATGGCCAAGTCTGAGATACTCTGCAATTAAAGTTTATAAAATTTTTGCCGGAGGTCTGAAGTTTTAAACTATTTACCCCAAAAATCAGCTACCGGATGACCTACAGGACACGCACTTACTGCTTAGAGACCAGTTATGCAGACCTAGAGCTAGGTGTTTAGAAGCAATCAGCTATCATTTTATTTCGTGCTTGTAAGACATCACATTGTCTGATAAACTAGCGTACAACAATCAGCATGGTAACCATATACTGCGAATGGGCTTACCTGGATTGCCCAGCATTATGAAAGAGAGGCCTAGTTAGATGATTGGTACCATCCGCTCTGGCTGACCTGTCTTGGAAGCTCCGCGGTGGGGTTGAGGAGAAGATCACCTTGGTCACGGCACCTCTATGGAAAAACGTCATTATGTCCTCGAGCGATAGGCAGATCGATCGAGGATTTCCGATGAGAGAGGGATGCATGACTCAGTGGGACAGCACCCCTGTCTCCTGAGCCACAGGTCCCGGGTTCACGGCCCGGCGGGCTCTCTGAATAAGTACAACTTGATCCCCAATTTCATCCAACGAGGTCGAGTTAGTGACACCATACAGGCTTGGCAGTTGTGTCCTTAAAGCCAACAATTACTTTATGGGAGGGAACATGTTGGTCAGAAGGGCACCATTAGGTCCGGAGGGGACGCCTACTGAAAGTGGAGGGTGACATTTGGGCCCGAGGCGATAATTTGTAGTGTGACCTATCGGAGGGGCACCACATCGCAGCGTTGGGGAAGGGTGCTACGTTTAAAAGGGGGAGGGGGCACTGGGCTGGTTCCTGGGAAGGGTGGCGGGGCGCTGAGTGGGTGCACCGGGTGGGCCCGTCAGGAGAAGGGCACGTGCCCTAGGTCCTCTTGCATCCACCTAGGGGTTGAGTAGACCATAAAGAACGAGTCAGCATCCGTGACCTTGCATGATTATGGTGCGATGCTTCTTGGGCCATCTGTGGCTGGAGGACATGGTTTCTTTTGCAGAGTAACTGGCACCGCCGTGGATGGACATTTCTATCAACTGCTCACTCTGTCAACTCAGAGACAAGTCCTAACTTCACTGGACTGAAGCTGACCGCTCCCTTTATCCATGCTCTCTGGCATCGACGGCTTTCCTAGAAAGCAGGAATCTGGGAAGAGGTGAACTTTACTGCGATGGATTTCACTGTTCACAATTTCCGCCAGAACCAGCTGCGATGGCATGGGGGAAGAGCACTCGACTTCCAGGGCGGTGACCCGGGTTCAAATCCCCGGGCGAGTATTCTGCATAAGTTTCCGATCCCCGTAATACCCTCCACACAAGGTGAGAGTTGGTGAACTCTATGACCTCAGCAATCAGTGTCTTGTAAATGCCCAAAGTTGAGCTATTCTTTAAAGCCTTCGAGATGGAACACCAGCCAAAGCACCTTCTTTGCCGGACTCACATCTAGCTCATGTTCTCCAGGACAAGGGCTGACCTGTTCACCAGCCTCGACACAGCCCTCGGCCCCGAGAAAGTGTTCCCCACATCCCTGGTTCTAGGGGAGGCCAATTTAGTCATCGCCCCCCTCCTCCCCAAATTGTCTAATCATGTTGATTTCAATTGATGAGCATTTCAATTGATGCCTCAATAGTTTTGCTACTTGCGCCGGTTCGGAAGTTATTAGTCAATAAGTAAACACTTCATTATATAATCCCGGTAACGTAGGGTTTTCGACCTCAGTCGACCCCAATGTAGACGTAACCTAACACAGTATGCAACGGATCAAATTTTCTTTTCAATAACTTTCAAGCGACCCCAAAATACTGTTCGTTCTTGCTTCCTATACGGGATACATGGCGCCGAGATCGAGCCTTATTATTGCAGCCGGAAGGTATTTTCTAAATTTCGTGATGGTCAGTGACCTGTCGAGCCGTAGCATTTACGCATACGTTTAATGTTCCGGCACTGAAAGAGGAATTCGGAAGAGTTTTATTAAATATGAGAAATTTTTTTTCAAACCTCTTTGTTTCCAAGATAAACAAGATTTCTAAGTACCCCTCATGTCAGCCACTTTGACCATTTTTATCTCTACTGACCTCAATATTAACTTGAAGAGGAGAATACTAAAGAAAATTTGATTCATTTGGACGATTTTCTATTGCTACTTCAGGCACATTGTTAATGCTTTCGTTTGTTTGTTATTAGAGGGTGTCTTTTTTACTTCCCCCACCATGGCGGAGGTGGCTCCCTCCTGCCACCCGGGCAAGGTTTAACACCTCCTTTGTCGAGTGAACTGGCTTTAGTTATGCTCATACCGCTTTGAATGGTCTTGATGTTATAGTTTAGTATGCTATTATTCTACTGCTGTTCCGGTACGTATTATAGAATATAATCTTTAGGCGCTATATCCCGATAATATCAGTTATACTCTGTAGCGAATAAATGAAACAGAAGGACAATTGACTTTTCATGACGGCATTTGGTGTTTTATCCCTATCAGATGTGTTCTGTTTCTGTCAAATACGCATCCTAGAGCTTAGCGCGATGAGAGTGACAAAAGTAGCGATCACTGATGATTAAGGATTATCCGGTACTTTAGTCAGATTCTGTGTTCAATCGCAAAGGTGAATCCAGAGGAGAAGCGGGAGACCCTGTCCCCGGTCGACTCTTGGTGCCTCCTGAAATAGTCAGGGACCCCCTGAAGGACAATGGCGTCTCCTGGAATGTAGTTTCCACCCCCTCCTCCCTAGGATCCGAGTATCGGCGCCCCGCGGTAGGTTGTACCGCCCAAAGTGGCGCCCCCTGGTCTGGACACCCCCCCGACCAAGCACCTCACGATAAAAAATCCTGGATCTGTTTATGTTCGATCGGTAGCTCCCACCTCCTGACCTTTGCGCTTGTTCTGTGGTAGCGCGCCTCTCCAGCGACCGGGGAGAGGGCGGGGGCAAAGCGGGAGGGCAGTCCTGCCATCGGCTTAAAACTGAAGATGGCTCAAAACGTTCGCAGTCACAGTGAGTGTATATCGAATATGGTTAGGACATGCCATCAACTGCCCTTGCAATATCTTCCATTGCAAATAGGTTTTACTGACACCCATTTTCTAAAGGTGCTTCATATTTTGTGTAGGGAATTTTTGCGATGAAGAGAATAGCTATTACATGTGGTAAGAGTGCCCATTATGAGCCCCCCCTAAGTTTAAATAGGTACCCCAACAAAAGAAGATATTGGTGCCTTAAGCAGCTGATTGATTCTGATAAGATGGCCATTTTTCTAGATGCTGCGAACTTTCTTCACATGTTAATATGTTTAACAAAGGTAATATAAGCGTTTTTGATGACAAAATAAGATTACAGTTAACGAAATTGGGCAAACGGTTACAAAAAGGCACCACTCATGGTTACACTTTGCTTGCTGTATTAATTCTATGGGCATTTTTGTAGCTTTCACTGCTTCCAGACCAAGAGATTAGCGCTGGTTGTTTTAAAAGAGATTAATAGTGGACATCCTTTAAAATGTAACACAAAAACGTATCAACAGCTAACAGATACAAACATATTCCAGCTGGCACACTTAGGAGCATGGTGCATAATGGGCAATATCCTTGTCACAGTTACATCCATTCAGAGTAATTGGTTTTGTATCGGAGAAATGGTCGTAATAATAAATGAATCAGAATCTGATGGCACTTGTGGTGGATTAGGTGTCTTCAACTACCAATATACAAGACTATTAACCATTAACACTGTGGTCTTTATTAGAAGGAAATGAATTTCAAATACACTTTGGCTCCTCCAATATTCTGACCTATGTTTACGGCAGCCTCTGTGGTATTCAAAAGCAAAAGAAGCGACCAAACATGTGTAATTTTGATCGTTTTTCGTAAGCCGCTCACATGAAGCCCACGGGTGGATCCAGTATACAAATGGGGGGCTAGGGTGGGTCAGGAGTGGCAAACAGCCTTTTGCAGTCTTTCAAGGGTCATGATCTCTTTCCCCCTGGATTTGCAAGTGAGCAAACCGGCTTCACCTCTCTCCCCTCCCAAAAAAACATCACGGAGCCCGGGAGGTCTGCCTGACCCAGCTGGAGAGGTCCGAACCTCAGCCGATGCTGACCTTCACTGTGTCGTCTCGGACGGACCCCCTCGACAGGTCGATACCGTTGACGTCAGCCGCTTCCCACCCCCCACCCCCTCCCCTACCCCGACGCTCCACAGGTAGACTGGCAGCGCGCTGCCGCTGCCGGTGCCAGTATTGATGTCTGCTGCTGTCGTCATCACCACCACCACCACCAGCAGCAGCAGCAGCAGCGCTGCCTCCGTCATCCCACTATCCGGGACGTGTCCCATCCGTCAGCTGCCACCCTCCTTGTCCCGCCCACTCAATCCTATCGGCGTCCGCCTCAAAAAGCTGGTTTGGCGGTTTGGACCGGCGCTTCAGCCTCGAACGTGCCGCTGCCGGGGGTTTTCTGCCGAGGGCCGTGCCATTCCGTAGGGTCCAGCTAGACGTGTGGAGTCCGCGTATCGAGGGAAGGACACGCTTCTTCTAAATAACGGCAGTCGAAGCCAGACACTTCTGATAGATTTATACTTCAAGGGAGTCTAGATAACTCCAGAGAGGTGGGGGGAGGGGGTTAGTGGTAGAGCACCTGCCTCCTGAGTTACAGGTCCGGGGTTCAAGAACCGGTGGATTCTCTGGCTAAGTACAACCCGATACCCGAAAAGCCTTCCAAATTGGTGGAGATGGTGACACCGTATAACCTTGGAAGTTGGTGCGTCGTTAAACCCCAACAACCATCATTACCATCCATAAAGGCTGAAGCACGGTGCTTTTATATTAGAACCTATAGCAACAATGCTTTCACTACATAAAAACGATGTCTTACGTAGAACTTCTATCACGGAAAACAGCAAGGTCTGTGTAGGGTTTGGGGACCCAGGGGATCATCTGAGATAGCAGACATTCAATCAACCTTTGCCAAGCTAGAGAGGAAGGAGGATAAAAACTAGAAACCGGAAATCAAATGCAGTTGATAAAAGTAACGAACAAAACAGTACTCTTAGCAGGCCAGGAAGTCTCATTTAGGGTCTCTAACAGAACGGAAGTTTTGATAGCAGCGGAATCTGTCTATTCTTAAAACAAAACTGAGGTATCAGTGCCTTTCAGAACGAGAGAGAGAGAGCGAGAGTGCGAGAGAGAGCAAGAGAGCGAAAGAGCGAAAGAGAGAGAGAGAAAGAGGGAGGGAGAGAGAGAGCACCTACTACATCCAAAGTATTCATTTGGGTTTAGCCCAGCAAATCTGGCGAATGTCAGATTTGATGTGTAACACTAATAGATGCGTGCTATTTTCAGAAAGAGGCAATTTCCGCCGAGCTATTGAGCCTTCCGTTTTGCTTGAGCCCTGCTCCTGGCCCTCTATGTACTGCGTCACTTATTATCTTGCTTTCCCGCATTTGCAATATTCTTTTGTATGTTTAATCTCATATCTTCCAGCGTCAATTTCCTCGTCTTTATTATTCATCGTTTTCACCTGTGGAAGGTGATGTCACCATCTGCAGCAGGAAATCACTTTGGATCAAAGTGGAAAGAACAAGAGGCATGGCTCTCTCAAATTTCGGTGTATAGGTAACTGAAGTGTTTGCTGATATTCCCTCTTTGCCTCTTCTATTTTATTCAGCGTTGAACAAATACTCTAAGCATTTGTCTTTGTAGGGCAATTTCGTGGAAAAAGAGCCCATTCACTTGTATGCCTCATTAAAAAGATTAGTTGGCAAACTATATCTTCAGCCCCTTCAGACTTTTCAGGAACGTCGTAAGCTTAAATCATCTAAAATAATATTTCCGAGTGTAAAAAGATGACAGAATAACATCAGCTAATTCAACCGATGTCATGATGTGCCATTGCATTTGGTTATTAGGAGTCAATAAGCAAATTCCGCAGTGATCCGCAGGGTAGTGATCGTCATCTGTCCGCAGCAGAACCTGCTCGGGTGTGCGCAGTCTGTTCCCTATTTTTCGCTCGCGTTTTTGGTAGGAGGTCGTTGATTTTTTCGTTCAATTCAAGAAAACGTTTTGCGCGTTTCATACACAAAGTTAAAATGTATATGGTAATTGTCAATGCCTAGGAGCCCGATCGGAGCACCCCCTGTGTTTTGCAAATGATTCCGAGCCGATTTAAATGAGACGCACGTCGTTTTGCATGCATCCAGGGTGATCAATTTGACAGCTTATGACCAAAAGCTGGCACCACTTCATGTCAGGTCAACGAGTTATCAAAACATTTCTAAACCCATGTAAGGTGATTCTGTTCTTCTAAAATGAGTCTGAAAAAACGGGGTGTAGTCCGGCTTATAGATGAGCTAAATCAAGTTTCTAAACATCATTCGTAAGCTATTGAAACGAAACATCTAGATGCTGTCATCCATTTTGACGTCAGGTTTAATCTAATTAGGTAATCAGGTCACCAGAGGTCACCAAAGGTCACGGTCTTTGAAATCGTGTGTGTCTGTTAGATGTGAACGCAACAATATATAATATTATATTTGGTATCATGTGTAGTTATGGGCATGGCTCAAGGATGCGAACGATATGCAGCATCACCTTGATCTAAGGTGGAGTGTAGCGTTGTTTAGTTTTATGCTTAGTTTTAGGGCGGAAGATTTCCCTTTGGCAATTTTTATTGAACTACAATGGTGTTGTAGTGCCCTCTCAATTTTACCACACAATCAGTGTTTGCTTCAATATCGTACCTCTTCTGTCGGTACCAGCGGGTCGAGATCAAGGCAGAGGTTGCCAGGGCCAATTAAATTTGTGGACACCGGAACCAAAGTTTTGAAAAAGGAAAAGTTGATCTCGAATTATCTATTGATCTCTCTCTCTCTCTCTCTCTCTCTCTCTCTCTCTCTCTCTCGCTGTATAAGTCACTGTGAGACTCAAGCTGTACTTGTTGAGGATGGCTGAAATAACTAAAGGCTATGATTTTCCAGGCTAGCCCAAACCTTTGAATATCACAAGCAATCGAATTAATGGTTGAGAACTAGCTCTGACATTTTGTAATAAAGTCATCAATTCTGAAGATGTTCTTGCTTGTAAAAACCTTTCGTAAATGTTACATTTTTTTGGCCTACCATGACACTCATATTGGTTCGAAATAAAAAAAGCGCACATGGTTTTAAGGTTATTTCTCATCATAGAGCTGTTTGTAAATTTTTCCAGCCTGTTAGGTGGATGATCGAGCCCATTACCAGGACGATGTTTTTTTGCATTGCAAGTGCAGAGGCCTTCTAAGAATCATCCAGTTTGTATGCACATACATGTGTTTATGCCACTCAGCAGTGAATCATCCTTGAAGTGTCCCTCTTATAAGATCGACTGGGCCGAGGCACGCTATGTATGTTCTTGGATGTATCAACGCTTTACGGGATCCCTTATTGTGCAAATATCATAACATATTTCTAATACTGCTCGCTACAGCACTACATTACATTTATACTTAACACATCACCGCCTAGGGGTCCGAACCCCTCGTTTTTGCGAATGATTCCGAGTCGATTCAGTTGAAAAGTACGTCGTTTCGCAGGCCTCTTGGGTGATCGATGACAACTTATTTCTAAAGTTGGCAAAAGGTCAGGTCCGGTCAACGAGTTATGACATCATTTTTAAACTCATGTAAGGTGTCTCTGTTCTCCTAAAATGAGACTGATAAAACCAGGGTATAACTCGGCTTCTAGAAGAGCTATATCTAGTTTCTAAAGATAACTCGAAACCTCTGGAAATGAAAATCTGCTTACTGTTATCGATTTTGAGGTCAGGTCATTACCAAGGTGACCAAAGGTCACCAGATGTCATGGTTTTTCAATTTTGGTGTCTATAACTTCAATCGAAACAAGCTACTGCCAGATTTTGCAGTAATGAGCAGATAATAATGAGCATGACCCAAGGAATATAATAATATGCAACATGGCCTTGAAAGGTCACTATTTGACCAGAACTGAAAAGGAACACATTGATTTATTTTGTTTTGGTTGCTAAGCTATGAGGGATTTTCTAAAAGGAATAAATTTGACCTATTTTGGCCCAGTATGACCTTTACGGGTCAACGGATATGGTTCAAACTCGGCTGCAGAGTGGAAAACGTTTCAATTTATTACATATTACTTCCAGTTCCTGAGATCGTAGGGGGGTGCAATCGGAACCCCCTCCAGGCGGTGGTGTGTACGAAAAGAGCTCAGGCGGTGCCGGGATAATATATTTCACGCAGTCTGTATGATAATGTAAAATTATGATGATATTGTAACGTAAATTTAATGTACCTACCAGGACTTCGACATATCAATTCATAAATAGGTCGGTAGTAGTTAATAACTGATACGATTCTTCCATGACTACGTAGAATCTGACTAATTCTGGAATCTCAGTGACTCGACGAGGCCCCGATGTGCATCTATTTTCGTCCAGGACCATTGTGATGATTGGCCTTGGGAGTTCCTGGTCCTGTTCCCATAGCATCATCTACTGACCAAAAGGCATTCTATGCTAGGAAGGATTGAACCCATTTAGTATTTAGGCATATGCCTAGTCACACCCACAGCCGCCTATTCCATTCACACATAACATGCCAGGAGGTGGGTTGAGCACTCAGGCTTTTCTGAGTCGAAGATAAATGGCCAGGTGTAACGCTTTCGTACTTGGCAGATCTGTTTTTTCTTATTCACTTCGTAGCTTTGCCGAGGTTTAGGTAATCTTAGGCCGTGGAGTCGTTGACTTCATCACGGAAAACTTTCCCAGATTTTTTAGCACGGGCCGTGCTATGGTGCTGGGGAAATAACAATTGATGGATACAGTCGGCAGTCCAATCTTAATAACATTTTGGCCATGGAGCCTAAGTCATTGGGTTGTTCCTTGGCTAGTGGAAATTTAGCGAGAGTAGGTACAGCCCCCTACAATTGAATCTGTACACACTAGGCTCAGAAATTTTGGTTATAGTGTAAGTGAACTACTGCTTGCAGCCAGTAATGATTCAACATGCAGCTTGTGTGTTTTGCTCCCAGCTATTGATTACGTATCCACTAATGCTCAACAGCCTAATGTTTTAGAAATTAATAGAAAAAACTACATTGTAACGAGTCAGTCATAAAGAATGTTTCCTGGAAATTATTTGCCTAAGTACCAACCTGGAACCCAGTTTCTGGGACAATATTCAAAGGCACATGCTGTATATTTCATCATTGCCGAGGGAGCAATAGTTGTCCCGAATTTAGCCAAAAACTGCCGAGCCTAGTCTGTACAGATTTCATTGCAGTGGGCTGTACCTATACCTACCTTGCCCCTGGTCATCTTACTAATATTAAGATGATAAGCCCAATTTATATCAATACACAACAAAACACCGATGATTATCCCCGAAAACCCCAGCAATATCAATCAAACGGGAGCCGCACGGCGTCCCCTCTCCCTCTTCCCACTACTCTGCAATGAAACATAGGGTTTCTTCACCACGAGCTTCAAATCCACAGCATAAGCAATTATCCTCATGTTGACGATCCCAGCTCACGTTTTTCATCCGGAGCGAATACTAAGACTCTGGGCCCCAGAGCCCACCGGCACCATGCCCCCGTACTTCCCCGCCTCGTGATTCGTTTAGAATAGCCAAAACAGTTTTTTTTGCTAGTGTTAGCGCCAGTAAGCATTACAAAACAGACAGACAACGGAGGCAAACAGGTCCACGGTTCAAAATCGCCGCAATTCAACTTGACCTAAAGAAAAGAAAAATTATCCGAACATGCCAATCAAGGTTTACAAAATTGCATAATGATCAAATAATCCACAAGCCAAAAGAACAACAGTCAAATCCTCAAAAGTGGACAAAGCAACAGACTAAACGTCCCCAAGTCATAGCATATCACATACATAGGAAGATCACAGTTATTGCAGTAGAGATACATTAAATGTTTACCGGCTCTCCGGGCCCTCAAGACTTCCGATCTTGCCAACATAGTTGGCAAGATCGGACTTCTCTGACCTCTAGGAGAAAAATCTGGGAAAAATTTTCGATCAAGCAGAAGGAAAGGCTAAAATTTACTTCAAACTCAATACACCCTGTGATCTTGGGAAACTTCCGATGATCAACGTCAGGTAAAATTATTGCTCATATGACCGCTAAGAGGCAGTCCTGCGTCCCGTAGGTAATGAGAGAGGCTTTCATGCTGTAGGCAAAAATTTTACACGGAATATGAAAAGGGTTTTGTTAATGCCACATTGTATCCATTGCTACTGTCAGTCATTTATTATTCGTTATGAGCATGCTGAATTACAGGATGGGTGGAAATCAACATGGTGCCATAACACCATCGCAAACTCTGTCCCCTCCCCCCGAAATTGAACATAGTTCCAACGTCCCTGATTGTTTCAGTGTCCACCTGTGACCTGTGTCTGGGTGAGCCCCTGTCTCTGAATCCACCTGTGACCTGTGTCTGGGTGAACCCCTGTCTATGAATCCACCTATGAACACACACTGTCTGGGTGAACCACTGTCTCTGAATCCACCTGTGACCTGTGTCTGGGTGAACCCCTGTCTCTGAATCCACCTGTGACCTGCGTCTGGGTGAACCGTTGTCTCTGAATCCACCTGTGTCTGGGTGAACCACTGTCTATGAATCCACCTATGACCTGTGTATGGGAGAACCACTGTCTGTGAATCCACCTGTGACCTGTGTCTGGGTGAACCATTGTCTCTGAATCCACCTATGACCTGTGTATGGGAGAACCACTGTCTCTGAATCCACCTGTGACGTGTGTCTGGGTGAACCACTGTTTAGAGTTTACGTATAACATCTGCTTGGGTGAACCATTTTCTCGGAGTTCGCCCCTGGCCCTCGTCTGAGCGAACCGTCCGCGGCTTCTGTGGGGAAGCCGCACCCGCCCTCCCGCCGCTGTGACTGGAGCGGTCGTAAGAGACTGCCTCCCCACGGAGGTCTGCGCTCCCCGGCGTCGCTGCCGACGCACGGCACGCGCCGTCGCTGCCGACGCTAGCACGTGCTGCCGGTAATTATAGGCAGCCGGGTCCACTCTAAATAAAACGGCGGCGCCGCCCCTCGCCTGCCAAACGAGCCCGTCTATATTTCGACTTCCAGAGTATTTCGAGAGCAATGTTTGAATTTAACCCAGGAACTAAGAAAAGCAGTGCGCTGAGGCGCCTATTTTCGCGCTGGCGGCTGAGCAGGGCGGTCGGCAGGTTAGTCGGAACGGCGGTGCGCTGGCGTCCACTGCCGCTCCGCTACACACCAGCAGACCCAGCCCTTCAACGTCGGCTCTGTGCAACCTCAACCCTCTGTGACCCGACTCAGCTAGCGCCGACCTCTGTGTCGCCCCGCCGACCTCTGTGTCGCCCCGCTGACCTCTGCGCCGCCAGGCTTATGCGAAGTGAAACGCGATTTGAAAAAGCATGCAGTGAGAATGTGAAAGGGTCCGGATCAGCGAGTCGCAGCAGGTTGGGTGCCCCGCTGCTTTAAACAGCGGCACAATGAGTGACGAATGGGCCAATCACGACATCAGATGGCTTGTGATGACCTGCTTTTGACGTGAATTGGTTTCAAGGCATGATTGGTTCTTCTTTAATAGGCTCGCGTAAGGTCACAATCGTTATCAGCGAGACACCACACCAGAATCAATCTGAAGAATCAGCAAACCTACGTGTACCCGCAATATCGGCAGAGTGAAATCGGATGAAAAGATATCGGAAAAGAAAGGCCTCGGGAGTTGATCCATTAATGCGGACAGTGAAGTGCAGTGTCGTGAGAAAAAGTTTCTCTTGTGTTAGCTGCAGCGGGCAGTGTTGAGAGATCTGAAGGGATGAGCGGCACTCAGGTATGACTCGCCCCCTACCTGCGCGGGCCGTGCTACTGACGTCACAGGAGAGCGCTGGCAGGCTCCTCCCCTCGGCCAGGCCCCGCCCCCGCCTCAGGTGCCGCCGCCAAACCATACATGGTCAGGCGAGGTCACGTAACCGGAGAGGGCCACCTCGGCCAATCAGTGGCTGCCGCTGTCCCCTCCCCCAGCGGCGCTGAGCCCGGTCGTAAAATAAACGCTAATTGGGAGAATTGACCGACACGCGCAAAACTTGCCCTTATATTTTGACAGCATCGTCATGTGCATAGTCCTATAAGAAATACCCAGTAGCAAGCAGGAACATGCTTCTCGTAAGTTTCCACTTTCAGTGGAGGCCATGTATCTGCGAATGCTATTTTTTGTATCAGCGAGTAGCGGTTCGGGGCACGAGAATCGACCGGGCGACTATAAGTAGAGGATGCGTGTCTGTCTAACATCAGAGTAATAAGTGAGCATCATCTCAGGGCCAGCACGGCACGGTAGCAGTGTCGAATCAGACGCCGCCGTAGTCGGCCAGACGAGGCGGCAATCAGGGAGAGAGCGCTCCCGAGGGAGGACGGACCCTGATGGCGGTGGCATCAGGGTCGTCATGGCTGCCTCAACAGTCCGGCTGCGGTCCTCACAGGCCGGAGCAGGCGATACACCAGCCAGAGGAAGCGGGAAGTGCGGCGGCGAGAAGCTGGCCCTCAGTGCCAGATCCCTGACGCCTCTGTGGCCAACTACCCCTGGCACAACTCAGCGCCCGCAGACCTGGAACCCCTCCCCTCTTTATCTCTAGCCAAAGCGGCGGCACGGTCAGATTCGTCCGACCCGAGAACATACCAAAATCACGGGAAGTAAAAACGGCAGCATGGGGTATAAGGTGAATTAACTACATACCACATATTTTGTGATTTAACCCTCCTCTCCGAGTGACGCTTTTTGGGGCCCATGTGCAGCGTTTGATAACGCCATGGCTGACTCCCCAGCTCCTTTATGTAACGTGACTTTGGACGGTCCCCAACTAGGTTCCGTAACGGATCAAGATTTTTGGTAAGGGGGAAGGCGAAGCAATCAAAGCGGCGCCGTATACCACCTGATGGACGTTTCTTATGCTAGCTAAAGCATGTCATTCCATCCCGATATAGTTCATTGTTTATGCTTAACCTTTGCTCGGGTATGGGTCTTTTTGTCCCCCAAAAGTTTTTCCAAGGTCGCTGGAAAACGGTGGTGCGCAGCGCCGCTGCACTTGCTATATCTGTTTTTTAATATGTTTTTCATATTCGCTGTCGATTTCAAATCAAGGTCATCAGGTGAGGTCACCAGGTCAGGTCAAGTGACCTCACCTAAAATTGTCAAAGTCGCAGCAGTGAGGATATATTCATTGAGCATTGCTTGGTTTGAACATTACAACAGTGAACACTACAGATTGGACATTGAACATTGATCAATCTGTAGATCTGAAATTCATAGCACATAAAATGTCACCGAATACCACAAATTGTGGTAACGACATTTGTTTACATCGATGATGTAGGTTCAGGTATGACACCATACCCCCACCCCCTTGTGTAAGCATACGGGGAACTTTTGAAATGCCTTATTTTCAGTACATACCTTGCAGACAAAGCTCAAAGTTTCAGCATCATGCGTTCATTCATGCATTATTTACACTTTCACGCTATTCAGGTGGCTTTTAAAGTGTTGTCGCGATGAGTGCAAAGTAATAAAAAACTTTGGAAGGAGATGGTAACGATGAAGAAAGGTGAGGATAAAGAGGATGGGATTCTACCTGGAGGGGTCGCTGCAGTCACAGACGCATGCGCTCACAGCCTCCAGGTAGAGTAAAGATTAGGACAAGGATTACCGGTAAAAAAACACACACACACAACTGCACACAGACTTCGTACATTTAAACTAAGATAATATGAGGGCGAAAATGTTTGATTCTTCCGTCTCGTATTCATTATGTTTTCGATCTAATAGATGTTGTTGCTTGTGCTCCATGTCAGGGTACTTGTTTAGGCCCGATACTTGCAAACATCATGGGCAACGACCTATCTTGTCACGTTCCAGACTACTTAAACGGGTTTAGGATCCATTGTATTAGGTACGCAGATGATATCCAAATTGGTATCTCTGGGCCACGTGGACAAATATCGGACATGCTAGGAAGTTTAGAAAAAGTCTTAGATATACTGACCACCTGGTTCCAACAGAATGGCATGAAGATCAATGCTGGCAAGACAGAGGTGATTCTCTGTGGAGACCGCAGGCAACTGAGTTGCATACCGCAGCCGTTACGGGTCAACTTCATGGGTGAAGAAATTGTAAGCAAAAGTGTTGTTAGGAATTTAGGTGTTTACATGGACTGCCACTTACCATGGTCACAGCATGTAAAATTTGTGTCAGACCGATGTTTTGGAATTCTGATAGCCCTGTATCATGCCAGACAATTTCTACCTGTGGAGGTGCTCCCACGCATTATTGATTCTTTAGTGTTCTCACATATCAGTTATTGTATTCAGGTTTATGGCAGCGCAAATTCTGAGTCCAAAGATAGAATCCAGAAAATTTTCAATTTTGCTGCACGAGTTATATCCGGCAGAAGAAAATTTGATCATATTTCGGATGTTATTAAGGATTTGAAATGGCTTGACGCCCGGGAGTATTTTGACTATTTTGATTTATGTCTGATGCATAGGTTGATCACTTTCGGTGAGCCCATGTCACTTGCCTCTTGCTTGCACTTTAATAGGGACCAATTAGAACGCGAAACAAGACAGTCAGGACATTTGGCATTGTCAAGACCACGAAACAATCATGGCAAAAGAAATTTCATTTACCGTGGATCTCTGCTCTTCAACACATCATGCATGTCCCTCGGATCTCCTCACGAAATGAGGTACGGATTGTTTAAAAAAGCTGTAAGGCAAATGTTGCTTGGGGAGTAGTCTTTCTTTTTAAGTGCACGGTACCGTGTTTACTTTTAGACATTTTAGTTTTTAGATTTTTACCTGCATTTTTGCCATTGCTTTTATTGTAATGTGTATGACGAGGTGTAGCAGCACTGATTTTCGATTTTTGTGATGACAAGGACCTTTGAATAGCCCAACATGTGTGGAATGGTGTGCTTTTGTCAATACATACATACATACATACTTGCCTGTGACCGTGATTTCCATGTTTCATTACTATTCAATTGTAAAAAAATCATTAATCTCCAATGCTGATGTTTTCTTTCCCAACACTTCTTTTTGCTTATTCTCTAAAATAAGTCATCCTTAAACATTTTGGTCTTTCCGCCGTAGAAGTTTTTTTTTCTTGGAAGTGCCCACACAAACACTGAACGCAACGTAAAATCAAGAAGAAAGATAAGCGACGAAAAGACGATAGTATGCCAAAAGTTTGGCCAAAAGTGAAGAAGTAGGTTAAAAGTCCGTGACTCACTCTCGGGGTTGAGGCCAACATATAGCTTGCTGTCTTTAGCAGATCATCTGAGGTTAAAGGGAATGTGGCACCTTCACAACGTGATTTTAACTGAGATAGCCAAGTTGTAAAGTAAGTCGGAAAACCCGGTACTCCATATTTAATTTGTCTTGGAACTCGATATTTCCGTAGAAAAAAGCTAAAACCTACCTGACAACAGCCCCCATCGCCGGCGGCCATTGTTGTGAGCTACTGGTGTGACGATATATGCTGACGTCATGATGAGCATCGGCCAATCGAAGCCCTTGAAGCGTTTCAAGTATGGTAGTGGTTGTCAGATCGTGACATCATCCACAGGCTGATATTTTTTCCAGACGAGTATTTTTAAAAACAAAATATTGAGCTTACTGTACATTTTTCAGAGAAATCATGAGTGGTTTCATTATTTTTGGCTAAAAGTACGCCTAATTTACTAAATTCCAGGATTCGACCAAAGTGCCACATTCCCTTTAAGTAAGCACTTTTTGATTATTGAGCCAATAACTTTCGACTTAACAAATATATAAAGTTTGTTTTGCCGTTATTGTGTTTGTATCATTGCTGCGGCTCTGTAGAAGTACACTGTGACCATACCAGATCATTTTGGCTCAATGCTTTGACCTGAGGTCAGGCCAACCTTTGAAAAGAGCTCTAAAATTGCCAAAAATCAAACGTGAAATGGTCACATTTTACCACGTGCGATGTCGCATGGAAACACATTTATTTACCTGAAATATTACATTTTCTCAATATGTTATGCATATCGAGATTAGTGAAACATTGATACTAGGGTGTTCCGTAGACGGTCCCACTCTCGGGCAGGGGATGCACTCCGGCCATTTAGCATGGACAGAAATTGGCAACAAATGAAAGCATTGGCGGACACTGACGGATCCATGGGGGGGGCAAAAAGGCATTTACCTCCAAACCGCCCAATTTTTGGCGAGTTTTGCTGATTTTCTTCAAAAACTATGTTTTTTTACGATTTACCTCATACCGTCGGCCTGCATCCGCTCCTGTTGGCAGACGCAGGTGGAGGCCTTTCCGGCCACGGCCCCCCAAAGCCCTGGAAGGGGGCAGACTATCTTTTGGCCCCCCAAAGGCCGAATAATTTTTTTAAAGGTGTTTACACTAGGTCTGTCGAGCAATAAAATCTTTGCTCCCACTCCCCCCCCGAAAGGGGCAGGGGCAGATTTGGGTTTGCTCCCCCAAAAAACTCGATTCTGCGTCCGCCCTTGATTATGAAAGTGTATAGTTTGTATTTCTTAAATTATTCCCCAAACATTTATCTATCCAAAAACCTAAGTTTCATTGCAACCGTGCCTCAAACCTACCCATCACATCCGTTAGAAAATTAACAGCCCAAATTTCCCGTCCATTCTGGACCACGAGTTGACGCGCACATGGTTGCAGTGACGTCATCAGCGAGGCCGTAGCAACGGCCATGTAAATGGTGTTGTCATGTTTTGCGATGAAGCTACTGCTTACTGATCTCAGGTCCAGACTAAGAGCAGACATACTGGAGGCAATGTTGCTGCTCCGCTCCAACCGCGATTGGGTGGTATAGTGAGAGAACCAGCTGCTGGGCCCTGGGTACTGGGCAAAAGGGTGGTTGGTTTCGATTTTTCTCGATGGTCGGCGCTGAGTATGTTCTGTAGGAGCTGTCGGCATGCAGGGGGTGTTATCACGCGACAACAAGTGCTTCACCTCAATCACCCTCGTCCGGCAGACGCCATCTGCGAGATGTCCATCAGCCTATCTGATGTGTTTTTCGATGTTGAACACCGTTAGCTCATCGAAGTTTTTCTTTGCGGGCCGTCCAAGCTTTACTTGATCGTTGTATCTTTAATTTTTATGTGGGTTTGCGGGTATGTCTGACCCATATTTCTGTTTGCTATAACAGTGCAGTGCAGTCTGCTATACGAATACACTGCAGTGTAGGTTGGTCCAGTTTTGAGGTTCACTGGCCTTTGGCACCTGGTCAAGAGCGTTCGTTCATCCGGTCGCCATTTTTCATTCGTACAAATACATCATCACTTTGTATCTGATGGACTTTCACGCCCTTGAGAACGTGTCGATCACATTTTGGATATAGGTACATTGCCGGAGCCGGAGCCGGAGCCGGTCGGAGCCTATTTTGCCCGGAGTCGCAGCCGGAGCCGTTAGGACACTTGAACCCGGAGCCGGAGCCGGAGCCGAAAAAAATAACCCCGGACCGGAGCCGGAGCCGGAGCCGTCCAAAATTTTCTCGGCTTCGCATCCCTTCACAACGGCACCAAACGTCGACAGGGACAGGGACGTTTGGTGCCTCCACGGACCTTGGGTATTAGGGGTGACCGTCGCCTTCGCCCCTCTGCCTTTGCATTCGTCCTTGACTATATAGACGAGCAGAATTACGGAACATTTACGTAAGACGTGAGGTTGGCAGACATATGTGATGATTTTTTATGAATTAGCTACTTATTGTCATTTCTCTCTACGTAAAAAATTGAATGTACCATTCAAACGGCGGTGACTGCACATATAGTATAAGAATAATTACTTTATTACAAACAGCTTGTTTGCGTTAAAATCTAATTCATAGGGCAGTCGGTAGAATTGGAGCAGACTTTCTTAATTTTGCTGTTGAATATCCTCTGATTTTGGTATATTTTCATTGGGGCCACTCTCAACAGGAAAACTTGTCTAATTACAGGGACCATTGGCGTGGGTGTTTGGAATCTTCCCATCGGGCCATATGGGACACGAAAGGTTTCCCGCCGCGGGAATCAAACCCACGCCAATCCACGCGATTCCAGTCTGGATGCTGGCAATGGGTCCACTAGGTCACCTGGCTCCTATCGATTTATAATAAATACGATACACTTATTTTACTATAATTTGGTTTGATTCAATTTGTAATTGGAAATACATTTCTCAAATTCGAACACACTATTTAACGTATAATATGCATAGCATATATTCTAGCACGAGTAAAAGCCCAACGATTATACGTGCTGACTGCAGATAAAGTACTCATTGTCATGCATTGTTTCCCCCCTCCTCCCCCAAAAAAAATGTCAAGCCCGTAGTAGTCTTGATGTGATGGGTTTGGACTGTTTTGTTATATGGGCTCAAATGGAAGATTATCTAAGCAGGCAAAAATCCCAGGGTGTCAGCCTAACAGAATAGAATCCAAGATGCCTTTACAATGATTTAAAGGAAAAATGTGTTCAATAAACGTATTTATCTGCATACACCCTTTTCGGGTAAATCATCTCCGTGCGTATCTAAAGCACGAGTATGATTTCATCCTTAGGTTAGATCAATCAGACGACGAGAGCACATAAAAGTCGAGAGAAGTGCCCACGGAGTACGGGAAGAGTAAGAAGATAGTAAAAGCGAAGGCACCCCGCTGGCATGTAGTCAACAAATGGCGGCTACGTCAAACACTTCATTTCACCCAAAGCTCTCGGTATTTTTATTTCAAAACAAAGTGCATTAACGCCCTAATTCAAACTGTGAAAGTATTCCTTACTCTCTGGTTGGAAAAATTTGATTGGTCTAAATATTAAGACCCTCCCACTGATAGAAAATACCATGCAAGCGAGTGACCCATTCCTACACTATGCCACCTGTACTATTTACGCAAATGATAGAGGTATATATACAAAAATAACTGAAATTAATTTTCATAGACTCATTAACCTCTCTCAACGGTTTGAATTTCGGAGCCAAAATTAGGATTCAATAAAGTATATCGGTGGTGCTGTGTCCTGGTAAAGCGGGTCTTTTTTGTCTTGGTGATCAAAGTTATTATTTTGCAAACATCAGAATCTGTTGTTTTGAAGACGTAATAGTTTTAAATAAAAAGGCTATGTTTCTGCTCCTTCGTCTTAATTATTCATTCAAATTGATCCTGCATTCTGCTTCAAGAGAAGGGGAATAAAGCAGTAGCATTTTATTTTGTTCTTGATATCACAGATATTCACAGACTCGTTTTGCACTTTGTGCAGATGCCAATTTTGCGGCCGAAAATATGACCAAATCTTTTTCATCCACACTGTTGGCAGGTTGGTAGATTTTTATACCTGTGCGAGTAAGCAGACTTAGGCTGCTCAAACAGTGTAGTGGGGGTGCCTACTACAGATCCGCATAACGTTATTTCTGTTAGACTCCTGTATAGACCTATTTCTGTCAGGTCGTTGCGATTATTTGTGAATAGATACTCCATAAATACCAAGTCGCAGCTCTGCCCCTGGTAAAAATATCATCTCCATATTTTCCAAGAATCTGCCCAGTTTGGAAACGCCAGAAAGTTTCAAAAGTCTATTAAGTTGGTTAACAGATTCCAGAAATCGATTTCAAGTAGACAAGGGGTTGAGCAAAAACAGCAAAAAGAGCGAATACGAGTACTAGTGGAGAAGAAAATTAGAGAGAGAGAGAGATGTGTTTGGGGATAGGCGTGACGATGCACCTGCTCTGCCTGCTGGCCACCTGTTACAAACCGGCGGCGGAGGCTGGCAGTGCTAGTTATCAATGGACCGCCCCTCCCCTGCCAGGCCCACTGGCCCACTGCGCCGACGCCGGTCTGAGTAGCCGTGTATTGATTGTTGCTGCGTCCTGTCGTCACCATGGCAACGCCACCGGATGTACGCCATCTGGTGGCGCGTGTCTACCCCGGGGGCGAGCGTTACCTGAGCCCGCCTCCGCCCCTCTCGCACCTCTGCCGGCTGGCTGCTACGGACTCCCGCCGTCTTCGCTGAAGTCGCTGACCTCGCCGACAACCCGCAGCGGTACAGCGGCCCCCGAACGACGAGATGAAGCCTCTAACTCATGAAGGATTGGAGATGGGGGTGGCTGTTTTGTGTTGCATCGAAAGCCTCATTTTGATGGCATTTGTTAAGGAATGATCAGTGAGGACATTTCTCGAGCTACCTTGTATGGTGTCTGGTGGGATTTAGGCCACCTTTTGGGGGAGGGGTAAATCTCTTCAACGACGGGAGTGTTTTTTATGAAATTGTTCTCAAGGAAATACAATTATGCATCGACGTTATTCCCTATAGTAAAGACATCGCAGATACTGGCCAAGTATATTTCTGCTAAATAATACGTTTTTATTCATTGCTATGCTGGTATGCTTCAAGTGTGGTACCTGCATAAGTATTCCTGATGTGCGGCTCATAGTTCAAATCAAAATCAATTATTTTCCTCTTAAGATCCCCTGGGTCCCGTAGGTTCGGGGTGCGGGCCGGACGTGATGTCCCGGCGCCACGTGCCTGATGCCTGCCGGCACGGCTAACCTGTTTAGGTATATGATCACGTATCCGCGCAGTGAGAATTATAACCACAAAGTGAAAGATTCACTTTTTAATGTAAATATTATTTTGCTACAGACGGGACTTAACTTAACTTTGCCCTACAGAGAGTCAGGCGCTATAGACTTTAACTGCAAAGAAGTGTTATGGGCGCTATATGACCTCGCAGGTTGGCGCGCCCCTGAACTCAAATAATCTTCTTAAGATCCTCGCCCGTAGCCTGCTACACACGCGTCAGTCGTCGGAAAATGGGATCTTACGTACATACCTACTTACCTACTTAGCGTTGATCACACATTACTTCCAGGGATACATTTCGAAAAGCATTTTGAAAAGCAGACTGCAGTGATGTGGCGTCAATAGATGATCACCATTTTTCAGCATGAATTGACCAGTTCTACGGAGCTGTATAAGTCGCGGCGTAACATGAGTAGCGGAGGGGTCCTCAAATTCCCCCCGCACCTATTTTCCGGGACTGGCCACAGGACCGTTCGCAGACAAAAGACGCTACTCGCCTAACTTTGGTTGAATTTATAAGTGCGTCCACTGGCGAAATAGTTTCGAAAATTTGTTAATATTTTCGCTTGCTTATAGGCTATCAAAACAAGCCTATATTTTAAGATCGTCACAATCCCGCCGTCGCACCACTTTGCCTGCACGTAGATTGAGTGATGACTTCATAACGCCATATGATCGAGATGCAACGTAAGGCCACTTCAACCAAAGTCAAGGCAAAATTCAAAGACCACAGTTCAAGGAAAAATAAGCAATTTCAAGGTCACTGACCCCAGTGCTTCCGGCAAAATGACGTGACCCAATATGACGTACATATGCTTTGACGTCATAGTTGAGGCAACTCGTGTTAAGGTAAATATCATAGGTCAAGGTCAGGCAAAGGTCAATCCTCGTTCTCGCCCAACGGCTGCTGCAGTGTACATTATGGGGAATGTTTCACATTGGGACGTCATTGGTCAAGGACCTTGTATGACCTTGATCTTAAAATTGCAGGGAACATGGACTCTTTAAGATGCAGGTTTAATAACTGCCCCATGTTACACATTTTGAGTGCCCGGTCATAAAATACGTTAAAAAACGAAATTTATCGGTGCTTCCCCAGCCTTGTGGGCAATGTCAAAACTACTTAAGTGGATTCAAGCAGTTTCGACATTGCCCACAAGGTGATGCCCATGGGGATCCCTATTTTACCATCGTAAATGTACTGCTTATCTACAAATCTTTGGGAAAAAGTGCTCAGAAAGTACCTGGGTGAAAAATTTATAAGTCTTCCACATCCTGCTCTTAGCACGCGCCGGTGCGGTGGTCCGCGCCAATTGCACTAGTATGGGGGCAAGTAACGACCCCACCAAAGAACTCTGTATTAATGCTAGGTGGCGAAAAGCGGAACAGGGCGCTAGATACCTCGAACAATAATGTTTAGGTTTAACAACAGACCAGCTGCCAGGGTCATACGGCGTCGCCAACTCTCACCCTGTTGGAAGGGATTTGGAAGATCAGATCAACCCATTCAGAGACTCTGCCGGGACTTGAGCCCGGGACCAGTGGCTTAGAAAGCAGGGATGTTATCCACTTAGCCAGCCGCCCCCTGCGCTATATACCTCATATTGATCTCTACTGAAAGCGTAGAATGAGTTTTTGGTCCGATCACTTTTGGAGTCACTAGAGGCTTTTGGGGTCACTAGAGGCTTTGGGGTCACTAGAGGTACGTTTTACATCATGACCACTCACAGGGTAGATATATAAATAAAATATATAGGCACCATTGAAATCCCCCGGTCAAGCCAGACCAAATGATGCATCTTAAGAATTTGTCAGGTTAAATCCTAAAATCGACGTGACCTAGGGTAAGGTTAGTCCAAGGCTAGAATAGCTAAATCAGGTCATAACGCGTATTATTTAACCTGGCACCGCCTTGGCTCTTTTCGCACCCACCTCCACCTGGAGTGTCCGATCGGACCCCCACCCTTACGATCTCGGGAACCGGAGGTGATATGGAAAAAATTGAAACGGCGCTGTTGAAACCCATTATAACTCGAGAACCATGGGGCCTAGAACAAAGCATTGACTTCACCCCAAAGTGGATGCCAGCATGCCGATTTGTCCCTTTCAGGAGCTTTCGAATGCTTGCCACCCCTTGCTTATAGAACCGGCCACTGCTGTGACGCACACGGCCCCTATCTCTGCTCCTAATGTGCCCCCCCCACGTAAAAGAACAAAGGCTAATTATGATCTGCCGCCATTAGCCTAAATAAGTCGCCTCTCCCTCACCTTTACCGCTTCTACACATGGCGTTCCGCCTCTTAGTTTGAAGAGCTGGTCGCCATCTCAAGTACACTTCCTGCCTCTGTATCCAATGTCCCATCCCCGTCAGCGAATCGACACTTCTGCATCTGGTGCGTCGCTCCCAAGCATGATAGTCAGCCTGTCACCCCTTTCGTCAGCCGCCTTCCCCCCTTCCCCAACAAAAATTATTGGGCGTACTTGCCAGTAAGCAGCAAAATAAAGAAGCCCTGAATTGCATGGAGTTGAATAAGGTTTTTGACCACGCTAGATCTTTCTACGGCATGATAATTACAGTACCTTTGTACCTAGTGGCCAATAGACGAAATGTTACGCTATCATCCAGCAAGGATATAAGAATGATGTGTTCTTTAGAAAAGCATGCAAACATTCTATCACACTTCCCAGCTCCGTGTGGCAGCAGGCACGCGTTACATTAAATTTGTAACAGCCAACATATTTTCTGCACCTTTGTCACGTTTTCGGAAAGAATAAACCTAGACCAGCATGCAACCATTCCTTATCATTTTTATAAAGAAAGTATGGGACAGGAATCTAGCTAGTGTTGGCTCAGACTGCTACCTAAGGTTTCAGCTATCAAGAATCAGCGCAGGAGTAATTCTACCAGGGCAGCAGCGTGTGGCTGCTGCGTTTCCAGCCTTGACGAGTGGCTTAGTGAGACTTTTTTCAGCTGCGTAGTCTACAATCCCACGGGGCTGATTGACCAGGGGATCAGGCAAGGTTTTCGGGATAGCAGAAAAACGACAGGCGCAGCACCGCGGTTAGGGTCTACCTCTCACTGCATCATTTCCATCATCCTGAAATTTTTACTCCGGGTCACCAAGGTCAGGTCACAGACGAGGTCAACCAAGGTCACCTCACTTCACCTTTAGAGCTCTGTAAGAGCTACATTTCAAAGTCGATCGATTTGAAACTTCCACACTTCATGACCCCTCCAGGGTCTACAAGGTGTATATCCGGGATTTTCGATTTCGTGCCTGAGGTCAGGTCACGAGGCGACTCTCCCATTGGAAAAGCATGGGGAAAGCTATTTCATGATATAAAAGCCACAAAAATGATTGCAAATACTCAGACTGCTCAGAACAACGTTTTGGACACCCTTTCACGGATCCCAGGGTATATTTGCCCTTGACTTTTCAAGGTCATCCAAGGTCACCAGAGGTCAAAAACAGTATTTGACAATAACTTTGACCTAATTGAGCTAGAGCGGTGAAACAAACACCATCGTGTTTGTCTGTCACTGGCTTTCATTTGATATACGGCAAGGTCACTTTTGACCTTTTGTGACCTCAGGTCATATTAGGTCACAAGGTGACCTCTGGCGTAAAACACTGGCGGGAGGTCTTTACGTTCCACATAGCGAAAAAAGTACTGGCAATTTGCTATCAAATGTACTTACCAGGCCTCAATAGCTCTAATGACATAAGAGTTATGCCCAGTTTGCTTAATCATTGCATATTTGAGTGAAAATAGCCGATCTTGACCTAATTGACCTCTGGAGGTCAAACCATTGACCTGAGCACTAAAACATGCGAAGTAATTTCTACTGAATTTACGCGAGCTTTCTATTGCACTTTGCAGATTTGTGCTAACGCCCATATTTTCGGAGTTAGAGGGGATCGATGGCCCCGGTGGGCGAAGGTGGCGCCGACCCCGGTGGGGCGCGGGTTAAGATACGATTTGTTGTTTCATTTCCGGTCAGATGAAAGTTTTGATTGGCTGCTAAATGTTTCCAGCGTTGAATATGTTGGTGGCGAGGCCTCCAGTGGATTTCCAGCTCTTTAAATTGTAATATTTGTTTGCACGTTGAAATCGGCAGACACGAGTGAGAATCGAATTTGTAATGGGTTGCCATTGCAGAAGTGCGACAGAGCAGGGTTCTCTTAGACAGGTGGTCTTCTGTCGTCTTTTATTTATCATACCCGTTTACATGGCTTGCATTGTTTCCGGTTTTAAGATATTCGTCAGTCTTTCACTGGGGCGAGTGGGGGGAGGGGGCAGATACCATTCACTCGGGGGCATTTTTGTTGACCTCAGGGCCCCCGAGGGTCCCGAGGTAGTTAACTGGGGGGGGCAGATGCCCTCGTAGTAAACATTAGAAAATGCCCTGGCCGGCTCTGACGGCTCAAATAAGTACCAAATATAGTGGTATGCATTGTTGTGGTTTTACTTATATACGGTTGTGACATCAGAAAAAGTGTAACAGCTAAAAGCATTGCAGTAGCGGACCTGCACCGGTTTTTGGGGTGCACAGGCCTGAACAATCGTGAAAAATACTACTTTTAGGGAGAATGGAGCTATATTAGGGTTTGGAGGGTGGGACAATGCTCTTTTTCCGACCTCCTGGATCCGCCTGTGTAGACTTGCCCGCTTGCAGGTCGTTTTTATGGTCAAGTCAGGGGCGACGCCACGGCTTTGCATCAGGAGGCGCCAAAGTTCCTCTGCTCAATATATCATGTCATGGAAGGGACCAGAACTGCAGCCCATGTAAGACCGATGGAACAACTTCTCCCCAACCCGAGCAACTATTTCAGCATTTTCAATCTTCACTCAATCGGATTTTGGAATTAAGTGTGCATCAATATAAATACACATTTAAAATTTTCGAAAATACTTGAATTTACAGTCTTATGTATCAAAATGAGCAGCGTTTGAGTGAAAATCGCATATTCCAATAGATACAGTAAGATCAGAAAAACTTGGTGAAGGTGCCTTGGTGACATTTTCTGGATAATAAAACACTTTTCCAAACAATCACTGCTGTGCCTTTGCTTCTACTCGAGTAACTAGGATTTTTGTTATGTTTTTCCAATGTCTCTTCAGAGTGCCCATTTGTTAGCCAAACAATTCCCAGAACAACGCTAAACATATTTTTGATTCACTCCTACATCTTCCAAAAAATCACCTGTACCGATCGATCACCCTCGATCAAGAGCATACAGAAATCACAGTACCGAGGCAGTACCCCAAGCTACGAGTACCACCTGTGATCATGAACCAAGAACAATGTTCATACACCCACACGTGCAGACACACAATCTCGCACACTGACCGAAACGATTGGAGCAGATTAACTGAAGCCTTAGAAACTCACAGAGTAATAAGTATCGAGTTGTTTGATGAATCACCTACAAATCACACTCTTACCTAGATACTGACCTATATATCGCTAACATATCTCCCCCATCTCCCACAATGTCATGTTCCCACTCCATCCCCACTTCGGCCACGTAGCGACGAACCGAGCTTGATGACATCGCAGTTCCCCGAACACCCTTGTTCTCTGCTCAGGCCGGCTCCTCGTAAACTGTACAAAGACACGGTTCAGATGGAGTTTTTAGAGCTTCTTTTTAGGGGACATGGAGGAGGAGGAGGTGAGATAGCCTCTCCTGTTGCATGGTGTAGCGCAGGTATGACTTTAAGCGGCACAGTGCAAAGTCAAGGCACGGACGGATCCAGGATTTCGTTACAGGGGAGCGGGATGGCTTTTCGTGTCAC
The DNA here is from genome assembly GCA_034440635.1 of Lepas anatifera. Taxonomy (NCBI): domain Eukaryota; kingdom Metazoa; phylum Arthropoda; class Thecostraca; family Lepadidae; genus Lepas; species Lepas anatifera. The sequence continues at coordinate 2,778,641 of JAOTON010001978.1, read as the reverse complement.
GAAAGGTGCCATTGTGCACCCTTTGTGACCGTTTGCGATGTCTTTTCAAACAACGCCGACAACAATAATACTATAAAAATGTTTCCAGGGCAAGGGGGAGTTTTGAAAGTGTATCTAGTCAAATACCAATGTCTGACAGCTATCTGACCCCTCTACCCGAATTACTTTCTATATCACACAAGGACTGTCTTAATATATTTTTAGGGTGAATGAATGTGCCAAATTGACTGTATTTGCGAAGAGCGGATAGTGATAAGTCAACAATGTTCTACACGAAGGCGCTTCTGATATTACCACATTTCCGGGGAGGAGAGCAAACATAATTTGTTTTCGGTTTCTTCCCTCGAGTCTTTCATTTTTTTCCACGGAGGAAATTGAACGCGGCCAGAGGTAAATGAAGGCGGTCCATTTTAAAATGGCACACACTAAAGCTGCAAAACGCGTCCAATGGCAAAGGGGTGCGCAATCATGCAGAAGAGGGCGACTAACAGTGAATAAGGGTCGCAGTGGAGCGCCCTAAAGGTGGACGCTCAACCACGAATTAGAGGATGGGCACAAGTCGATGAAGCCCTTCGGTCGAATGGCACAAGTCGATGCCGAAAGCAGCTGATTCAAAATTCAGAGGCGGCTTACGGTGAAACAAGCCAGATTCAGGTGGTTGATTCTTCCGTTTAGGTCTAGCATTACTGTTCGTATCCAAGCTTTAGCCGGGATACGACTTCGGCAGGGGCGGCTTCTGAGTTCTAAGGAGGGGCTGCCGCCCTGCCTCGCCCACCGTGGAACTGTTTCTGTTTTAAGCGGTCAGTTGCGTATCTCTTGCAGTTAGTTCTAGCTTGCTTCTATTGGATAAAGAAATTGTGTATATTTCTGCATAAAGCTACTTCATAACCGTGATTTGCGTAAGACATATGGAGACGACGTCTGTACTCACCCGTTTTGGCTCTCTTCGGGCTTAGGCTTTGGGATGGTTCAAATACGCTCGCTCTGATCAAGCCCACAGGGTTGGCACGTGATTCAGACTCGGGTGGCTCCACTCCTGCAGGCGATCTGGAGAAGGAAAAACGGAAAAGCAAATGGAAATTGGGGATAAAAAGAGAACTCTATGCCAGATGACCAATCCTCGCTTGCTATTTGTGTGAACCCATGAACCAGAAATACACAGTGCTATGTACGGTTCTAGACAATTACAACTGCTAACTTTTTGCGGAAAGCGTGAAAAGTCAGATACAATTTATTTTGTTACAGCAGGTTACACAGAATAGGAAACGACTTTTGATATTTTGAAGCCTAAAATATGAACTATGCGCAATTTCTTTTACATAAAATAGATGTTTGGACAATAAACCTGCAGTAATTAAGCTCTGCAACGTCCCCATAAATAGAATATATCAACGCATTCCATAGCATTACAAAATGGATTCAAATTTTTTTAAGTCGAAAAGTTGTTTGGCGTAGGTGCCTGCAAGGCTGCTTTATTCATTCCTTCAGGCTGTTTCCCTGAGAAGGTTATCAATGCGAAATCGGGGATTTAGACCTACCGTGCCTTCTTAGTTAAGAACCTGAGGAGTGAGCAGGAGACTGTTTTTCTGGGACATGATGCAGGGGACACCTGGAACGGAGGACAATGAATTGGAGATGGGTATATGTGGTTAGGACAGGCGGAAATTTTATTCTCTGTAATTTTGCAATACTGCTTTAAAAACTAATTATTTGGGGGAATAGTTGCCTTATCGAGCTGTTCGCCAGTGTTTACCGATTAAAGGCCACTGTTCACTTTATATGCTTACCGCACAACCCTGGAAGATGCGTTTGTCAGTCCCTGCCGTTGCTCGTTTCTTGCTTTATTGATAGTTCTACCTATAATTATCTCAAAAGATTTTGGACGAGATGCCAAAGATCTTGAAACAGGCAACGGTGGGCCAAGAGCGGTTGTGGATGGGTCGCCTAACCCCACCGGTTGGCAGGGGAGCAGTGCAGTGCGTGGCGCCCGGCACCTGCAATATCCACACACATGACTCTGGGTTCCGAGGCTGGGTCACATTACCTCGAACGAATAATCGATCTGAGATGACCTGACCCAAGAATCGAGACATGTGCACTGCGCAGTAACTTAGCCCGCAATCCGCCGATCTATCGGAATAGCAATACATACGTGTTAGAATAGGGGGGCAAGGTGCCTCCCCCAAATGGTCTTCAAAAATCACGATTTCGAGAACACTCGGAAGAAACCTAAAAATTGTGTGACCAGTCAGTGCGGAAAACGAAATGAGCCCAAACACCGCTGAGCTTCTGGCTTAGCGGGAAAAGTTTCGTGTCAGCATCATGTTGAAGATTGAATGGGCCCTCACTTTTTGTCTGTGGCGATGCCTATGGGTGGGAGAGGGGTGCTCCGGGGTCAACCAGGTCAGATGTGGAAGGCCAGTAAAGCTACCTTTTGATGTAAATATCAACCCAAAGGATGATACCATAGCCCTATGCCATCGTCCCTGCCTAGGCGGCCAGACATGAGAAACAACTGTCAGGACAAGGCACTGCGAGTGACGCTCGGATGCGGGCACTCATCAAGGTGAGGGGGAGGCAAAACAAATATTTACCCCTCCCTTTCATACACACCCATGTTCGCCTATTTTCTAGCAGATACATATTTTCTAATAAATATATTTTTCAAGGGAGGAGACCGGGGGGTGGTCGGGACCTCGTGGGTTTTGTGTATCCCAAAGTTTTCTCATAGGGTTTGAATAACCGTGCCAGTATTAATTCACCTAAGACCCCTGAATCGAGAATATATCTCCAGCCTTGATACTTTTTCAAGGCTTTGGCTCCTGTTGCCCTAGCCTGCAGAATGTCGCAGGCCTCACGACGAGGTGTTTTTGGCAGACAAAATCCTGCCCTACTTGGGGCAGAAATTTTGTTGCTGGGGCACCCTTTCGTTTGCACCTTTAGTTCCCATTTCATACCATATAATAGCCGCTAATAAAACAACATTCACTGTTTAGTTTTTCTTGTTATGCTTTTCAGTGTTTCTGTGTCTGTCTCGGTGTATCAGTGCGGCTACAAGTGTCAGCTTCTGCACAAAGGTTGGACCCCTGAACCGAGAAGCTATCTCCAGCCTTGATACCTTTTCAAGACTTTGGCTCCTGTCACCCCAGTCTGCAGAACGTCGCAGGCTTCACGACGTTCCAAAAGTGGACAAAAGCTGCCCCAAACCGATAGGCCTGCCCCAAGGCTGCCTCAATGAGATCTGGTCGAAAGCTGCCACATTTTGCAGACTGGCTGTTGCCCATCTCCGATCCAGACCACCATTCTAGATCCGATATTGCGTTCATAGAAGTTTCTTCGTTGATGCGTTATTCCGGGAAAACCAAGAGGGGATGTGATCTTGCCCCCCCCCCACACCCCAGCGTTAAGCATGCAAAGAACTAAAATTAAATTACGTGCAGAAATCAGCGAACGAGAATACTTACCAATGACCAGCCCAGCGTGCATTTTTTCTACTGCTGAATCTCAAAGCGACAAAGCATCGATGCCTCCAAATATAATCTTCAAAATACTCCAGATAGTGCCCTATAGGGGAGAGCGGTCTAAGACGCCCAGGGTCGGTAAGAAGCCTTTTCAGTTCTGCTTGAAAACTATGCACAGCAGGCTATTTTTAATGTTCTTGGGGGATAGCAGACGGCTTGTTCTTTTTTGGGACGAGGCGAGAGTGCGGTTGGGAGTTTCGCCTGGTTTCGGTGAGTAATTCTTTATTTTTGTGTCTCTTATCATAAGATATTGTGTTGAAGTGTTCAGAATGCTACAAGACATCCGTCAGTTCGTCACCTGTAGGTCCACTGCCTACCAATATGATATTTTTGGCGTCAGAATAGCGTTTGATCGGATGCGCCGGAATTGTCTCTGATAAATAGCGCGCCATTTATTTTCACCATGAGAAGGCGGTAAGACGCCCCATGCAGATGGCTGCTAAGACGCCCAGGGGCGGCGTTTTACACTGCAGAAGAAGCGTCTTACACCATATACACGTCGATTAATTTTGGAATGTTTCACGGACAGTTGTACAATCATTTGACCATTTTTAGACACATTTCAGGACAGGGTCGGATCCAGCCCGTATGTTGGGGAGGGGGGCAACGGAGCCCAAAGTTGTGAAAAACGTATTGTTTTTGAAAAGGGGTGGCAACGGAGGGCTTTGGGGGCAAATGCCTTCTTTTCCCCACCCCAGTGGCGGCGGATGTTATTTTCGGATGGAGGGCAATCATTTTTTCCAGTGGGCTCCCCTTGACGATGGGGACCCCCTCGACAGCAAAGGGCCCCTAAAAACTGAGGAACTGTTGAGGGCCCAGTCAGGTCGTTCATGAACATTCAGAAAAGAACCACGGTAAATTTTTCCACGGTCCCCTCTGATAATTTTGGGGGGGGTGGCAACTACTCCCCGCCCCCTTTATCCGCCGCCACTGCGTATCTATCTTTCAGAAATGCCGCGTCCACGAACAAGCCAGCGGTGCAGTTATGGGGTGGACTCCTTGAAGGAAGCACTCGCTGAGCTGAAAAAGGCGCATCCACACGTAGCGTGAGAAGGAATTTAACATTGCAGCTCGGGCCCCCAGACGGCACCATCGTGGTGAAGTAAAAGAGCCGGGAAGGATTAAGACAAAGAGGTGACCTCTTCCACCCACCAATAGTCAGAGCCGAACAAGGTAGGTGACGACGCTCGACTGGATCAGCCATCAACTTCAGGAATAAGTTCAAGAGACCTACTCGAAGAACAATGCGCGTCACCAAAGGCGCAAAAAGGTCTCGTGACAGAAAGGCCGAAAATGCCGCGGTAGGTACTTACCTCGTCCCCCGTAAAGGCTGAGCTTAGAGCGAAGAGGCAAAGGATGAATCCAAAAGAAAAGGGCAAGGGTGCAAAGATCAAGAACGGTAAAAAGGGTCTGCAGCGAGCAAGTCCTGCACTTCCAAGAACGCAGTGGCCAGATGCGATCAGAACGCGGACGCTCGATGTTTCGTCTGTGGAATGTGCTACCGTTTGTCCTGCGAAGAATGGATAAAATGTAATGAGTGTGACAGATGGGCATGCATTCCGTGCACTGACGCGGATAAAAAACAGGTGGCACACACGTGTGACCTGTGTCGGTAGGACGGTAGGACACAGGTCACATGTAAGCAAAGTTCTGAAAAGCTTGTTTCAGAGCTCGAACACCAGTGATGGTAGCTCAGTTTCACGCAACACAGTGACGGCAGCTTATTTCAAAGCTCAAACACAATGTCTGTATGTTAAATATCAGTGTGAATGCACTTTAAGCATGCGCATCTGTCTTATACTACCTTTTCAGTTCGAACACATGGTGTCTGTCGGCACTTTGTTTAACAGGGCCCCACCGTTTCGGGTGGCGGAGAAGCTTGCGGAAAACAAAACCGTCACATTTAACAGAATAATAGCGCTGATGAAGACTTTAAAAGCCAAAATATTTACTAAGGCTTCAAAAGACCGCATTTGAGATCGCCAAAGCGTGGACCATAGCCAAAGACCAGTGGTACGCAAACCATAAAGCGGGACATAGTCAAACCACTAAAAAGAAGAAGGTCACAGGTAGGTCATATCGCACTAAGGTCACACCACGTGCGTTCGGCCAAAGACGTTACCCCTGACATATATTATGCTATACGTCATCGGTAGGGTACCCAATACAAAGGTCAAGGTCAAGGTCAAGGTCAAAGGTCATGGGAAGGTCAACCCATTTCCCGCCAAACAGTGACCTAAAGGCAATGACCTTAATACCTACAAAATGGGAGCCTCGAGACCTCAGAACCTTCCGCCTTAGCATTCCCGCCATTTCCGCAAATCACAGCATTTATCAATCGATACCAGCATGGCCAATATACCTACGACCTCGTTTACCAAGATATGACCAGGTCAAAAAATTAATCAATGTAGACCACTATAGCCTCCACCCACCACCAAGTGGCGTTTTAAGCCCCAGTTTCCGAGATCTTAGGGTGGGCCACCAGGCCCCCTCCAGTGCGCGTAGTGCCAGACCCCCTCCAGTGCGGGTGTTAAGCTCTGAAATGGGCTACCTCAGAGTTTTCCGTATATGTTCTCAGGAATTGTTACAGTATTCGGGCAATATACTTTGTTACGATTTCCTACTTGTTTTCCTCAATTTGACTCTTGTCAGCAAAAAAATATTGTTCGTTCACAACAGTGAAATGTTCCGCTGCTTTGCCGAGCGTCATCCGCACCTCTCAAACATTGGATCTATTTTTTTAACCAAAATGTTTCACTACAGTTTTCCCCATTGATTTTATTATTAGTTTGTAAAACGCCCATGGGGTGGGCGTCCTATCCACCCCAGTGTGTAAGACGCTTTTTTGCAATGACTTACAAAACTTTTAAAGTTTTCTTACCTACTGCATTGCAAGAGATGATACTCCTCAATTTTGAAGAAAAATGATTGACCAAGGCATTGAACTGTAAATTTGAGCAGCACTGAAAGCCGTTTAGTAAAAATCCCTCTTTAATCTTAAGGCTGGGCGTCTTGCACCACTCTCCCCTAATCCTCCATATTTCTCTGCCTCGGCGATGAATCTTCTAGTTTTTAAGCAGCCAATATAATAGACTGGACCCTGGCACAAAGGATGTGGAGACCTACATGGATACACGGGGCAAAGGGGCGGGGCAGACCCTCCCAATTGTGCATAAGTAACTTTTCTCACCAAGCTCCGGTGCCCTTCAGAAGGCCTGGTTTTTCTTGGCAGGCTGCTGTTCATCCCTTCCTCCAGACCAGGATGCACAACTCTACCCGGAGGCTGTGAGCGCATGCGCCTGTGGCTGCAGCGACCCCTCCAGGTAGAATCCCATCCTCTTTATCCTCACCTTTCCTCATCCTTACCATCTCCTTCGATAGTTAATAATCACTTCATATTTATTGCGACAACACTTTAAAAGCCACCTCATTTATGTGGAAGTGTGAGTAATAGGTACATGTTGATGGGCGGAGATAAGAGGGGGTGGGGTGGGCGTGTTGGGTTGGTCAGGACCCCCTTGATTTTGGGTCTCTCATAAGCTTTGTATGGGGCATAATTTTCCGTGCTAGCTTTAACCTATCTAGGACCCCTGGGTCGAGAAGAAATCTCCAGCCTTGCCTGGATTCACGGGAAAAGGCGCCTGGGGCAGCGGTTATGGAGTGGTCAGCGCAGCAGGATGCCACGCAGCCGACCCGTGTTCAAGGCCCAACGGCTTCCCTGAACAATGAGCTAGCTGGCTCCCGAGAAAACCTTCCAACAGGGATGGAGTTGGCGGCGACATATGACCCTGTCACTAGGTGCGTCGATAAGCCACAAAAATATTATTACCCGGGACGGGTACCAATGTGGAACATTTGTTCATTTCTTTATTCTATACACGAGAAAAGTATCATAAAAGTGATTAAATTAAAGCTATTGAATCTTCCAAACATTCAAGAAACGAATCGTTATGCCATAAAACCTAGTTTTCCTATAAAATTCCTTTTGAAATATTTTTTTTCTTTGACCTGGAGTTTTAAGGGGAAAACCATACCTTTTCCTCACCCTTCCAAATATTTTGGAGGGGGCAGCTCGCCTCCTGACCCCTCCCCCGTGGTGTCATCACTAGGTCAGGTATGCTTATTTCTGTTGCGCACAAAGTGCGCATAAAACTGGTCAATCGAATGTTCGTTTACATATGAGGGAAGTGTAATGGAAGAAAAACTGGTAAAATGCTCATAAAGATATTTCAAATAACATAATAAATACCCTATCAAACCTTACCATCAAGTTATGATTACTGCATACTTTCAAGATGGCTTTAACTTGGAACTGAAAAAGAGAATTGTAGCTGGCATAGCTTCCTCGTTCCGGGGAGTAATCATTCAAATATCTTCAGATAGTGCATTCACTTCGGGCATACACAAACTTGGCTGGTTATGTTCGAAGAATTTCCATGCGTCACGTACAAATCAAGATGTGTGGAGGCATTGTTTGGATGTGCTGATGCGTATCTCCGCGAAAGTCAAACGTTCTGAAAACATGGCAGTCATATACGTCTGCTTTCAGTCCACTCCTACTAAAGCACAAACTCCGTCAGTGGCGCATACAAGAGGGGGGCTAGGGGGCTCAAGCCCCCCGAATGTTCGAGTCCCAAATTCTAATGCATAGGCGGAGACTGATCCGAATCAATGGAGGGTTGTGCTCAAAGCCCTAGCCCCTCCCCCCGCCCCGAAATGAAGTCCTGGATCCACGACTGGACTCTGTAACGCAGTACATTCGGCATTATTCTAGTATCTGCTCTTCATGCAACCAATGTGGCCTTCTGGGTGACGCGTTTCCTTGCCCGCTGTGTCTGTCATTCTATTGTTAATTAACGTGCGCGATTGTAATCCTTGGTGTTTCACGGCGCACCAACCGCCAAGTTCATACGGTGTCGCCAGCTCTTGCCCTGAAGGGAGAGCTTTGGGGGTCAGATCAACTTATTCAGAAGCTCTGCGAGAACTTAAACCCCGGACCCATTGACCGGAGGACAGGAGCGCTATCCACTGAATCAAGCATCCTCATATAAGGGGATGCCGAATACATAAATACATTCGACATGCAGAAACGATAATTTAACGATACTCAAAACCGCAACAGCAGCTCATTTCTGATGTCACTGCCTAAAAACTATATAAATTATTCCAAAAAGCTACCGAATCATGTCACACGCCGCTGCACTCTGTGACCCCAGCACCCGGCTAACGAGGTTCGTCGGCGCGCCATCTATCCCCGATTCCGCAGAACAGGCCTGGTGCTGCTATCTTACGGTCACACGAACAGCGAATCAAACATCTTACACTGCCTCAGCCATGGGCGCCGAAAGCGGGGGGACGTTTCCCTCCCTGTTAGCCATCCAGGGGGGGACATCGCCCCAAATTTTTGGGTATATCGTCATTAATGCTGTCAGGTACTGAATATGCTCAAATTTCACCTCTCCCAGTCAGCACCAGCCCTGGTCCGTCCCCCCTATAAAAATTATGTGGCGGCGCCCCTGGCCTCAGCTAATGTGCAGGAAATTCAGGAGGTCATATTGGTGGGCTTTTCTTGCTTTTAGTACAGCTTTACGCGTAGTTACAGTTTCAGTAATAGTTTCATGCGTAACTATATTTTCCGAAAATCCTGGTTTGGCGCCTATACCTTCTTTGTGCTGCCAGAAGAAACCCGAGGGGTGTTCAGACACCCCCTACACACCGCAGTGAGGGTTAAGGTTATTGCTGGTGATTTTTATCCATTTACATTGGTGGCATTTCGATGCCTTCAACCATAATGATAGTCAAATTCGCTATTTTATCGCTACAAGGGAAATGCGTTGTTAAGTTTTAAATACATGTTCAAAAATAATGACACCTTCAAGCACATATATCTTGTTAAGATGTAAATCTGAGCTCATTTATAACATATAGTATTGTTCAAAGAATGCAACTTTGTTACTTTAGAAGGCATGATCGTTCTACGAATGGAAAGGCCGATATAGGAAGAGCAGATCAAACACTCCAAAGCATTGTTTACCGAGAAACAGTGCCTCAAGAGGAACTTTGGGATCCACATTCTGACTTGCAGCCTGTTTTAGGATGCCTCCGAATGCTGTTTTGTCATCTTAAAGACTACATGAAAATTAGACTCTTAGAAACCACAAAGCTCCAAGTAAAACCTACTCCTATTTTCCAAAGCACACAATACTGAACCAGTCCTAGACTACTACGATTTCATTACTACAAATAAAAACCGATGTATCCCAAACGGCCCCAACAAGGCGGTTTTTTCACATATGTCGTTAGTCTACGTGGAGAACTGCATTGAGTGAGCAAGTAACACCAATGTGTATTTTGAAGCCGCTGCTTTCTAGTCAACACCATAAGGTCGATGGCTAACATATTGAACATGGGAGGGAGGCATGACACCCTGGCCCTCCTCCCCCTACGCATATGTGTGTTGTATTGCCGTTTGGTGTGGGTCAACTGAAAAAAACTTGAAAAAATGGAAAATATCAACTAGTGTCGAAAAATATTCCGAACTCGAAACCAGTACCAGTGATATTTGTCCGACAAGCGTATTCACACATCAACCGCATTTAACTAACTTGCTTTTTCCAGTGCTATCGACACCGCACACTGCACAAACACCTAACCGGGGGATGAGGTGGCTTAGTGGATAGCACCCTTGTCTTCCAAGCCACTGGTCCCGGGTTGAAGTCCCGGCGGAGCCTTTAAAGAAGTCGATCTGTTCCCCAAAATCCCTTCCAACAGGGCAAGTGTTGGTGACGCCGTTTGATCCTGGCAGTTGATGCGCAGTTAAGCCCCAACAATTATTATAAACACATAACCCATAATCCACCCACGTGCACAGAATATCTCCTACACCTGTCCCCCTCCCTCAATCCAACGCAGGCAAACCCACCACCATTCTCAACACCGCGCATGTAGGCATTATAATCCACCACGCGACCCCGCCCCACCGAGGCTTGAACTCGGCGTCAGCAGTGCCCGTGACCTCTTTAACCTCTGTGCCCCCAGGCAAGTGGCAGCCAGTGGATGGCGGCCGTTGATTGGTGGAGGCGCGTTCACTTGTATTGTGAGAAATTCAGCGGAAATGTATTCATAAAAATTATAGAACCTATGACCATTAGCCAAGAGATGTATTAACATTATCCTTTTCAAACATTCCTAGTCATACATTGCTCTCTATGATATTCATTATCTGCTCCACCATCCACGGCTGTTCTTCGCTACATGCGAGACGGCGGCAGAGTCAGCAAAGGCAAACCGGCACGCCACTGCAGCAACCGAGTTCGCTGAAGTCATGAGTGTCGGATGGGCTTCTGCTGAGTGGAGAGGAGTGGGGCCCGACCCGCAGGTAACAGAGGGAAGGAAGAGAGAGGTAGACATGAATTACTTAGAATTCAGTTAGAAGGAAGAGAGAGGTAGACTAATACTTAACCGTCGGACTAGTTACAGAGAGTAAGGTCAAACAGAGAACGCCACCGAAGTGCAACCAGATAATATACCAGAAGTGGGAAGCACCTGTTGCTCTGCTTCGTATGATGAAACGGCACACAATTTCAGTTGGGACTCAAAACATTGTCAATTTTATAGCGCACTTGTCATACCGTGGAAACTAAAACTATATTGCAAGACCAAAAAGTCATGGGCAACGGAATCTGTTTATTTTGAGAGGTGAGTAGCAGTAGCTACTACCCGTGGTGAGTAGTTGCTACCACGTCAAATGTCTTGCTGGAATTCTGTTTTCTTTAATTTGTCGACCATAATATTCCTTGAATATAATCTAAGGAAAACATCCAAGCGTATTTATTACCCTTTGGACTTTGAACGATGGTTTTTCTTATATCAAATTAAGTAGTAGTGCCTCCGACTGCGTGTGTGTGTGGCGTGTGTGGGGAAGGGGAGGGGGCTTAACAACCACTGCAGGGGGCATGGCAAGGTGGCACGAGTAAACATTCTTAGTTTTTCCTGTTACCTTCTTGAAAATGTTGAAGTCGGATGCTGGCAGACCTATATTAACGACGCTCAAACGTTTCTTATAAGTATTGTTTCACTTGTTACTCCGCACTTCTGCACTCAGTAATTTCTAGACACTGTTCCTTATATTTGCGTAATAATAACGCCAAAGGCTTTAGAGGTCATCCCATGGAAATGTTACTGATTTCTTATGACTCCTCCCCACTTCATATGATTCCTCCCCATGACCTTTTTTATAGAAAAGGCACGGGTAACCAGGCGTGCCCATCCGCAATCCCAACGAGATTAGCACCCTTGTGTAAACACCAAAAACATAAAATATTGCAAGTCGCGGCACAGCCTGCTGGAAAAAGCGAATTTTACTTAACAAGCATAATAGATATCCGTAACTTTAGTAATAGCGGAATGCTAGTAGAAGCCCCTCAATATATGCAATGAGCTGGAACACTAGTTAGTCTATTTAGGTTTGATTCGTGTTAATTTAGATCATTACCAACAAGGTTTTTACTCTTATTTCCAAGCATAGCTACCTAAAAGTAAATATTAATGTTAATCACACCGAAATTTAAGCGAAGAAGTGGAGATTTAGTAGTATTCACCAGAAGATACAGAAGATAGAAGCGGTAGAAGACAAAAGCCGAATATTCATGTTGATTAGAGTTCAATGAAGGCAGTTTTACCGTCACATACTAGTCTAAGGCTCACTGCATGCGCTGCATCTACAGATTCGCATTTAAACAATTTTAGAAAAGCACGTCTTTAACACTCATATTCATTCAACCTCACACCCTGTCTGAACTAAACGTGTTCATACACATTCACAATGTACACACACGCACACATACGCATACACATCCCACATCCACACGCATACACATACACTCATATTGTTCACGTACATCTTGTATCCGCACGCAAATTTAAACACTCACAGCGTAGGCGTAGACACAAATCCAGCGTCGGTAATGACCTCTCAGGGTTCATCATTTTGAATTATATATCTTCAACAGAAGAGTTCTTAATGTGATTTTTCAAGGCATTCTTGATGAGTAGCACACGACTAACGTTTCTAAATTTTGGGCATAGTGTCTGGCTCCTCTGGTACAGAAAAAGGAAGATACATTTTGATACTTCGTTGTGACTAGAGACTTTCCGAAATGCTGTATCATATGAACAAAACAACTGCCCGCTACCTGAGCTGCAGAAGACGATCTCCAGAACTTAAGAGAAATGCTCCACTCACTGAACATCCTGGCACTATTCTCAATTTCTGAAGGTGTCCTTTACTTCTTTGAAAGTTACTTAATTTCCCGAAGGCAAGGGCGTAGGTGTTTACCCTTTTCAGTGAAAACGCGACCCACGAAGAACGACAAATGGTAGAAGCAGGCCACGTCAATTCCGACAAAAGTTCTGACCCCAAAACAATTCTTCATAAGCGTACGCAACTTAGAAAAGCGCACAAATCTCGTGGTTCGAAATGTGTTTTTTCTTGACTGTGCTCCGTGATATATACGCAATACGATTTCGAGGTCCCGACAAGGATTAGGCAGTCTCGGCTGGTTATAGCCGAACCGGAAAATTGATTCAGCGTTGCAGTCACCAACGATGGTGCTAGGCGAAAAACAGGTCTTGTGCGGGAGTTCAGATTGTGAAAGCGCTTGCTGAAAATAGCTCTGGGTATACGTCCTCAACTGGTATGTGTAAGCAGGCTTATAGTCATTCCAAAGACGATTATTAACACTTTTGAGCAATGGAAGTAGCTTAATGCAAGCGATAAATAACGCAGTTTTCTGCTAAAATCTTGATACCATTTGCCAGCCGGAATGGATTCAGAAGCCCCCACATGTCTACCTAACCTTTTGCGTAAAGCTGGACACCCTACTGGGGAGTGAACTTAGCTACAATGATATGAAGAGTAGGGAGATATTTTAAGTCGTATCTACAGAGTTAGAGCCAATTTATCGTATATTTCTCGTTTTTTGTGTATTTCAAATGGAGAGAGAATGCATTTACCTATATCTGACCCTAGATCATCGGTATGAAAAATACCTTTACTGCAACTTGTGGTACTTGGTGAGCCTTTTGTCGATATAAATATCAGATCAGTAAACCGAACCTATTTTCACTGGTGCCACTTTAAAAAATTGGAATTGAGTTAATTTAGTTGAGTTAATCTAACCTCGTGGTCTTACCAGAAATGACCCAAACGGATTAATTATAACAAAAAAGATTGCAGAATAGTTATGCGATAGAAAAAAAAGATCGAATAAATTGTGTCAAGGTAAGGCATGTCAGACAGCATACTAATATGGCTTTACCACTTATTTTATTGCCAAAGTTCAATCAAGCGAAATGAGATTCAAACGTATTGTTTACCACTTTGCGTCCGGATCGAGCTAAATCTCGGAAAGAACTGTGGAGGGCTATAACTTTAACAAAATGTTTGGAACATGTATAATTCTAGTGGACAGGTCTGGGACAGACTGTTTGGCTTGCAACGGCTGGAGAAGGCATAATAAGTACCTTTGACCATGTAGTGTAAGAAGTTGAATTTTGTCCCTTTTGGGATATTAGACTCAGTCTCCACTTCGACGGAAAAATTACAGGGTCTTGCACAGAAGGCTGCCACCTTTCTTTTGCTACCAAACAAGTTCCTAAGCATTTTTGTCAACAAGATGGGAGAGATGTATGACGTCACACTTTCCACCTCAGGAAGCCACCAGGTGGACTCAGCCGAGTCAGATCGATTACAGCACAATAATGGTTGTCAGATGGTCTGATATGGAACACGGCCTTGTTTCATGAAACTGAAGCAGCGTCCTTCATCAACAGCCTCACTACACAAAGACAGGTAGTGTATCGGTCCCCTTACTCACATTGATGATGACAACACCCAGAAACTGTGGCAGGAACAACAGGACTAGGATTTCAGCCAGAAATTCTGGGCGGCAAGCTCAGGCTCAGGGAGTAAGGCCACTGGTGGCGCCGCCGGTCCCGCCCCCGCCCCCGCCCCCGCCCCCGCCCCCGCCGCTGCAGACCGGGCCGAGCAGAGACGTCACCGTCCGGCCCGCCGCAGCCGCCAGTTTCATGGAAGTATTGATTGCGGCAAGGGCCAGGGTCAGCGGCCCTTGCCGCTCTACACCACCTCAGACCTGGTACAGCGGTCCTGTTCACCACCTCAGACCTGGTGCAACAGTCCTGTTCACCACCTCAGACCTGATACAGCAGTCCTGTTTACCACCTCAGACCTGGTACAGCAGTCCTGTTCACCACCCCAGACCTGGTACAGCAGTCCTGTTCACCACCTCAGACCTGGTACAGCAGTCCTGTTCACCACCTCAGACCTGATACAGCAGTCCTGTTCACCACCTTAGACCTGGTACAGCAGTCCTGTTCACCACCTCAGACCTGGTACAGCAGTCCTGTTCACCACCTCAGACCTGGTACAGCAGTCCTGTTCACCACCTCAGACCTGGTACAGCAGTCCTGTTCACCACCTCAGACCTGGTACAGCAGTCCTGTTCACCACCTCAGACCTGGTACAGCAGTCCTGTGCACCACCTCAGACCTGGTACAGCAGTCCTGTGCACCACCTCAGACCTGATACAGCAGTCCTGTTCACCACCTCAGACCTGGTACAGCAGTCCTGTTCACCACCTCAGACCTGGTACAGCAGTCCTGTTCACCACCTCAGACCGGTACAGCAGTCCTGTTCACCACCCAGACCTGGTACAGCAGTCCTGTGTACCTTCTCAGACCTGATGCAGAAGTCCTGTCACCACCCAGACCTGGTACAGCAGTCCTGTTCACCACCTCAGACCTGTACAGCAGTCCTGTTCACCACCCAGACCGACAGCAGTCCTGTCACCACCTCAGACCTGGTACAGCAGTCCGTTCACCACCCAGACCGATACAGCAGTCCTGTTCACCACCTCAGACCTGGTACAGCAGTCCTGTCACCACCTCAGACCGGTACAGCAGTCCGTCACCACCTCAGACCGGTACAGCAGTCCTGTCACCACCTCAGACCTGGTACAGCAGTCCGTACCTTCCAGACCTATGCAGAAGTCCGCACCACCTCAGACCTGGTACAGCAGTCCTGTACCACCCAGACCTGGACAGCAGTCCTGTCACCACCTCAGACCTGGTACAGCAGTCCTGTTCACCACCTCAGACCTGGTACAGCAGTCCGTCACCACCCAGACCGATCAGCAGTCCTGTCACCACCTCAGACCGGTACAGCAGTCCTGTTCACCACCTCAGACCTGGTACAGCAGTCCTGTTCACCACCTCAGACCTGGTACAGCAGTCCTGTGCACCACCTCAGACCTGGTACTGCAGTCCTGTGTACCTTCTCAGACCTGATGCAGAAGTCCTGTGCATATGGGGGAGGGGCTGGTAGGCTCCTCCTAAGATCTCGAAAACCGAGGAATGTGAAAAGCTCCCATTAGGGGCTGTGTAGGGGCTATGACAATTTACATTATAGCTAACTTTCATTGACTCAGGTCAATGTCTTCAAAGTTAAACGACGTCATGAATGTCAAATTTTGCTCGTGTTGGGGACATGCTAGAAATTCCGTAATTATGAGAGAGAAAAGTCGGGAATATGCTAAAAACGAGCCAATACTTGTTAACGCCATCGGATCCGAAGCAGTAGGGCCGATGCTCTTGAAAATGCTGATATGACCAAAATGCTGGGACAAATCTGGTATGACCGAAAATGCTGGTATGACCTTGACGTGTAACATGTGAGGCGCCTCTGAGGACCCCTATCTCCAGAATGTTTATTTATAACGATGAATATTTGTTATTTGAATTTCAATCCATTGGTTAACAATTTTGAGTTAGTTTTCTTGCTAGTCTCTGAGAGATTTGGCTCCGTATGGAACATTCAGAAAAAAGTAACGCATTATAGGTATTAAGTTCTCAAAGAAGCTCATAAAAGTTTTTAGACCATTTGGAACTGCAAATTGATATCGCGTTAGGAGATGATAAAGAATATACTACAGCGCAAAACTAGCATAAAAACTTCAATGGCTTACTGAAAACAGGGGCTCGTCACCGAAAATTCTGAATGTTGGCTACATGACGCTTGCAAAGACGGTAGTAAAATTATACTTCTTTGTACTTTCATAGGCTCAAGAATAACGTCTATCAAGCCCAAAAGTCATAGAAGACGCTGCAGTGTGTCAGGTGACCAAAATATGTGCAAGACATTCGAAAAAAACATGAATACACTGAAATTCGGCTGTGGTGACTGCAATACGGCAATACCAATAACACCAAATTGGATCTCAAACTTCGAGCGCACGGGTGAGAGGAAAGTTTGCCGGTAGGAAATTATGAAAACTGGCTGAGATAAAGCTGATGGATTAAGGAACAGGGATCAGAAGTCTCTACCTACCTACCTAAGCTTACATTTAAAGTGGTACACCCTACTGTGGATGATCCGATAAAGAGTAACTCACCTGTCGGTGTGGGTGAAAACTGAGCGGCCACCTGTTATCGACAATTTTAAGGTTGAATTATAATTTGTTCCAACAAAATTAGCCTACGGAGACAAGAGCTCACGGGAAATCTGTCTGAACGTAACGGTCTCTCCTATAGATATACCTATCTGTGACAATTTTCTGTCACACACAGCCTTTCCCGAGCCGTCTTTTGGGCTTCCCTGATCGGACTACGTTTCTGTGCTCTTCCTCTCGGACTTCAGGTCCACCTTGACTATCGGCAGCTGGGCGGTGAGAGCACGATGACCCCGCCGCCTATGTTTGTGCCGGACCCTTTTCATACAACCTCCTAAAACCGCGGACCGGAAAATACCTCCGCCGAACCCGTAAACACGTTATCTTCGCTTGCCAGCCCGGCCGAGGGCTCTTGTTGTCGCGGCGCTCCATCGTTATACGCCAGGTCCCACAGGCTGGAAGCGAGCAAGAAGGGCATGGAACGCACATGCGTGAGTGTGTGGCCGGCGGCGGGTGGTCAGTAAGGGGTGTTGACCTTGGCAGACGGGGCGGCGGCCACCGGGCCGGCCAGGGACCTTTTTCTCCAGGCAGGGAGCTGGCTGTAATCAGCCGTTCCGCTACAGCTTCCTCGCTCTCTCTCAGGCCTCCGAGCCGGTCAACAATCGACTGAGGGCGGCCCTGGGTCGGCTGGCTCCCATGCTATTACTCACAGCCAGTGGAGCACCATGCCTCCTTCGGATGGACCAGGGGAGCACCACAATAGTGGTTCCTCACTCATATCGGTTGCTGCGAATTCATTGCACAAACACCTTACGCTGTTTCATAGGAAGAAGTCATGATTTTTTAAAATTTTCACATTCCACACTTGAATCAACCTTGAACGAACGCTGGTGGCTTACTTGAAATATCCCATGCTGCTTATGTTACACCCTCAGTTTAATTACATAGATAGTAGCTACGACCAGCCAAACTGAGCTGTGACATGAAGTCTAAACACCACGGAAGTTAAGAAACTTCCCCCGACATTACTGAGCCATACAGTCTTAATTAGGAGACATTGCTTGATATGGGCAGGGGCGGTCGCAGCCTCGCGCTTTGGGTATAAACTTGCCCCGAATTTTAGACTGACATTCAGACCAATCACTCAATCAATAAAGCATCTTTTGACACCCATTATTACAGTTTATGACGATTTCCCTGGAGCCAAGATGAGAGGTTCACACTTCCGTCAGCGGCGTAACCACAGATTTCTCTACTGGTGCTGAGCCTGAAGGGGCCTGTGGAAGGCAGGGGCTCATAAAATATGAAGCTGGTTTTTTTCTAGTGGGTAGAAAGTTTCAATCTAGGCCAACAGTTTTTTGGCTAGCCTAAATTGAAATTCATTGAATTTCCTATTTAGATAAACAAAATTGTGATCTAAACCGGAAAACGAAAGCCAGAGGAAAATGTATAGTAGTGTGTCAGCCTAAGTTTTTGCAGGACAACATCGCACTTTAAGAGAAGTCAGACTCCGGAATTTATGTAAACTGATTGATTAAAATTCAAATTCCAAATTCATTAATGTCATTAAAAGTTACTATCACCATCAGTCATCAGACAGCCTGCTGTAGATAGGGTCCCATGATATATATTCTAAGGAATATGGCCTAATAACCTAAATTGTTTAAAAAATAAAGTGCATGTATCAGGAGCAAGAAGACAACGCCACAAGACAATGTAGGGGACTATAATCAAACTTAGCCAAAAAGTAAAGTTTAATCTAAGTACTGCAATGAAACCTTTTTTAAACGGAATCGCAATGCAAAACACATCAAATTGTAACGGCTCCAAACAATGAGCGCAAAATCTAGATCACATAGCTAAAATTCACCCAACAAATATGAATATAAAAATACAACATCGTCAACACACGCAGGATAAAAAATGGGCTACACACATCCACACATGGCACGGATAAACTTGCACGCACATAACTCTATACTTGCGCGTAGGGGAGTTTACCCAGGTCTGTAAATTTTGAGTTCCAGTCCCTCTGTTCTTCAAAAGGATGTTGCCTATATACATAGTGCTCCTTGACATCAACACAACATCGCTTTGGGATCTTGACAAGGAATAGGCAGTCTCAGCTGCCCACAGCCGGATCAGAAGATTTGTTCAGAGTATCGCGAAAATTTGTTCAACGATGGTGCTAAACGGGAAATAATGACTTGAAGGAGGTCTTGTCAAAATTCGTGGCAAAAGCAGCTGGTGTGCGTATGTAAGCCTCTGATCATACCAAAGATGATTGTTCCTACATTTAGCGATAAAAACAGCTTCTTGCAAGCGAGTGAGTAGTAATGTCTTCCTTTTTAAGATTGTGAATTGGTTCGTCTACCACCCTCCTAGAGAGTTGCCTCCATATGGAGAATTCCTCCGAGAAAAAAACTGCGAATTATAGGTACTGAGTGCTCAAGAAAGCTGATGAAAATGAAATATTTATGCCATTTGGAACCACGGATGGACATTGTGTTAGGAAATGAGACAACATATTCTAGCGCAAAACCAGCCCCAAAACTTCAGTGGCTGGATGGACACAGCTTGCTTTCACTGGTGTCACTTCAAACATTTTAGGAAGTGATTTCACTTGACCTGGTCTGTGACCGGACCTGAGGTGATATAAATATAAAATTTTGGGAAAATCTGCGTAAACGATCAAGGATGGCGGCGCTTGGCACTGTCATTTTCTCGTACCGTTATAGAGCCCGAGGTGAGTGTTTAGACACCCTGCTTTGTCGATTGTTTAACGGCTGTCGGTAGCGATAGCGTTCTGGAAAGTGTTAAGTCCGCTTCTCGCTTATCCGCTACTTTTCTTAGCATCCCTTGTCACCATTATTCCTCACTTCCCAGTGCGTTCCCTCGCAAGGAGAGAAAGGGACAAGCAGAACTCGTTACGAGAGCAGCCGCGACAGGGATGTACGCAGGATGAACATTGGCGCCAGTCGGAATGGGTCGGTTCGGGCGTACTCTTCTGTAGGGGAAGAGGGCCATGATCGTCATCTTATGGCACAAACAATCCAGATAACTTCCTTGCTGTTTTAACTTGGAACGTTCTCTATGATCAATTTGCTTTAATTCTTCAGCAATAAGTCATTAAATCATTCAAACGTTTGCGTTTTCTAAGTTTTCCAAAGCCCTTGGAAGGGACACAAAAGGGCACCTAAAATGCGCCCATTGAAGTTCATAAATCTGCCCAGCTTCTATGCCGGTAGGATAGGACTTTATGTGCTAGGTGAACTTAATTGGAAGCCTGTGTAGAGATGAGAAATTCAGAGAATACGGTTTCAGTATAGTAGTGGCCGATGGCAGGACCCGAAAATCCCAGTGGCATTACATCCGGTGCTTTTACGATTGTTTTGGGTAAAGCTCCATAAACCGAAACATTATTGTTTTTTGTAGTGTTTGGTGGACTCCTTGGGGCAAGCTAAGCTGGTTCAGACTCCCTGCGGTAGGCTGAGGTGCTTGTTCAGCGTCAGCACGTAAAGACTATATAATCACCTAATTTTCTCAGTTCTCGTGGACTAGTGAAAATAAGCTAAAACATATTTTCAACATACAGTCATACTCTAGCTGCGGCACTGCGCAATCTATTATCTGATAAAGATAGGAAAGCATCTCTTTTGTATCCAATCTTTGATTGAAGCGTTTAGTGGGCCATTACGTGTGCAGGGCTGTTCCCGAAATAATTGGATCCAGGGTTTCTCGTCGGCGGGGGGAGGGGGAGGCGTCAGGAGGGCGCTATCTGGATTGACTGCTCATCCTGTGACATGACTGTTAATTGTTCTGTCATGTTGGATGCGGTAGTCTATAACGAACAGGATCTATAGGCACTGCCTGGTGGCTGGCGGCTAGCTTGAAGCATCAGGTTGCTAATTTTGCCAATCCGTTCAGATAAAATCACATTTTCATGTTGAATCAACCGTGAAGTCAAATTTTCGGCCTACGTTCCGCACAAAAAGGTCTAGCTATGGTTTTTAACTGTTGGCAGCTATTTTCTGACGGTGGAGGTATGTATGTGTACTAACTTGAGGCCAGCACGTTTATTTAGTAAGCGTGTTGATGCAAATACAACGCAAGCCTGGACACATGTAACAATACAAAACAGTTAGCCACAGATACAGCAATTTAAACTCACTAATTTCCGTCCCAGAAATCTACATACGCTTACACGAGTACGCGATATATGCGGTATGGCGGTAAACAGAGCTCCAACAAACCCTGAGTGTAGCCCTGGTATAACCATTCTTAGGGCTACTGCTGCGCCACCTTTACTTAAGGTAATCTTCAAGAGCGCCATCTCTTTACTTGTGGCTTCATTCAAGTTTGGCGCCGAGTCTGGCACATCCTAAATTCTAAGGCACACTAAAGGAGATTGCAAAAAGCTTGATCTAAAACATCAACATTTCAAAACATTATATTAAAACGCAGCATTAATTTTTCCTTAATTCAGTGTTGAGTCAACTCCTTTCTGGATATGGCCTGAGCCAGAGTCGACTAACCGGCTCAATGCGATGAGTCAAGCCAGGAATCAGAGTCAGCTGCTAAACTGTAAGTCAGAGTGGAGTCAATTCAAGAAAATATGAGTCAGCAAAAAGTCTGTATGCAGTTCCTCTAGCGTGGTGAGACCTGTCCGACGGGCTTCAGCACAGGCAGCAGCTAAGGCTGATTGTAAGCTATTTTGGAATTCACCACTATAAATGTGGCAATGGTAATCCCAAGCAAGACACCCACGGAGACACACATATCACGGCACAAGGTGGCATACCCATTACCAAGTCCTTCTGAGATAGTGGTGGTAGAGACGCCGGTGATGTGCTGCTCCTCTGCGCAAACTCACCGCCGATGGTCTGCTCAGAAGAACAGGACGATGGATAATTGTACCTGCATTCGGGTTTCGTAGCGAATGCAGGCGCTGAATAGTCAGCGTTGACAAGAATAACCGGTGTGTTCCCATAGAAGCATGCCAAGAAATTGCGCAGGAAGATCACAGTGCCATAGCGGTTGTCTAAATGAGGCGATAATAAATTAAACAGCAAGTTGTTCAGGTCAGTCCGGCATCCACAAAGGGCCTGTTTAAACGAGGAGTATTTCTGAAGCGGTGATGCTGCCGCACTGAGCGGACGAACGCGGCTGAGCATCATCTGGGGAAGAAGGCGTCGCGAGTGCAGCTGTTGCAATGGCTCTGTCTAGAGCTGGACTGGTGCCAGATGGTGAGGTGCCCCCTCGCGTGGTTGCGTGCGGGGGCCAGTGTCCTCCCATCAGACGTACGGGTTGACGTGAATAATGGCACAGGCAGTCTGACGGTGCGTGAGCTTTATAGATCACGCTTGAATTTCTGCTGACGTCACAGATACAGGCAGAAAGTCTTCTTGCTAAGTTTTCCCTGTTGTGCTTGGTGATCTTCAGCTATCATTTCTCCTGCATTACATTCCATTTATCGTTGCCTATTTAGGCAGTACGGACCTGGCCGCGTGTTTCATGCGTTGTGTTTCTGTCTTTGGTAGACTTAGCTTTTAGCCTTGTTTTATAGGTCTGGCCTTTCATACTTTGCTACTGAGGCGTGGTTGCCTTGATAAATGTGTTTTTCCTCATCAGTATCATTTCAGAGCATGCCTTGTTTAGTGGGGTGCACAGGCTCTTGAGCTCTTGTGCTTTGGTATGATAGCTGATTAAGGGCTACTCTGGCTTTGTCGCCTTATTTTTCACCTCATGCTTGGCTCTGATATCGGAGTTGGGCAGGCTTATTCCTTGACCTGTCTTTGATCTATCTCTAAAAGAATCGTTTAAGTTTCAATACGGCCGGAGGGGTGGTGCCGGATGGGTCACACGCGTGTGGCGACTGATGCATGGTTGTACCAGCAGCTGGTTCCAGCGGCTGGTGGCGATTTCCGGCACGTGCACTCCCACAACACATCTTCGCCCGTGCCTGCCGTCCTTGTCCAGTGCTCCACCCACACTTCCACTATAACACTGGATGGCTGACGACAACTGATCTGAATTAAATTCTATAAGACCTACCTGAGACCTACTTCGACTAGTGCGATGTTATCTACGATGGACACGTTACGACATACGACGCACTCAGACTGGAACGATTGCAGAACCGAGCGGCAAGACTTGTGACTTGGGCATACTTTCGCAGTCCGTCCGACTAATTGAAAGAACATCAAGGTTGGGAAACTAACAAAATCTTAGAAAAGGAAAATGCGTAATCTGCACTTTTTCACAACCTATTGAATAATCCAAACGTTCCATTGTATGAAAAACATACTTGCCATTACCACGGCAGAATGATACAAGTTCCCTGAGAAACAGTACTATGAGGACACACCCTGTAAACAAAGCATTCGGATTTTTTAAAATCGTTTCTGCCCACCATAATTTAATTATGGAATCGGCTTTCTCAGAGTATGCGGACCATCATCGCAAATTATTATTCCGTAAATCACTAAATGATGTATTTGGAGCTTTCCAGGCACCCGGGTATTATCTTGTCCGCAAAAATATATTAAATCCATCAGTTCCTTATTCAAGGAATTCAATTTCCTCATTGCCACTGTGGAAATAGAGCACTCATCATTTGTTGTGGATAGTACTGCTGTTAAAAATCATATCGAAAATCAATGCAAATACGCTCATTAATTCGATCAGGCTAAACACTATTTCACGGCGTGGGACTATGGCTGAAAAGACCGACACTAGTGACACGTAGTGTCCAAAAGTTAACAGAAATCAACAACTCATCACTATTCAAGACCTTTCAGCCACCGTTTCCACCGACGTGTGCCGTGCTATAAAGTTGTTCAATGAAAGATTTGCGTAGTCCATTCCTTTTAAGGGTGCGGGAGATTGTCTTATAATATAAATAATAAATAATATTAATTATAATGTAAATATTGGCGTATTGCTAACTTCTTTGGAGGCTTTATTTCTTTTATTGTGAGGATGAATGTCCATGAAAAGATGGACAGATGAAGGTCAACAACAAGCGTGTCAAACCACTTGTTAAAGCAATTGCTCTTACGTCTTCCTCTGATAGGTATGTCAAATAGAGACTGTCTATGAATACGAGTAAAGAGAAAATGACAAGATATCTCAGAATATTGTGGACATTTATTCCTATAACCAGCTTTAAACGATCACGAACAAAACCTGATAAATATACAGCTATCAATTTATACCCGAAACTGTTACCTTTGAGCACACTCGCAGCTACTCCTGGATTCTTAAAATGGAAAGACCCGGTCATTTTCTCCTACGTCAACCCTATTTCCATTGTTGTTACAGCAGCCTTCAGGTGGTAAGCCCCGGGCGATTGCAGCGGGCATTCGTCCGCTCTCGTCACTTTCGCATGGCTCATGAACCAGCGCCGACTTACTAGCACAACATTACTACGTCACGACCGGGAGGCGCGCAGCTGTAATGGAAATACCCAGGGCTGCGGCGGCTGAGCTGCGGATGTTTTCAGCGAAGTGTGATTCAGGTGCACGTTCCTTGCAGGTCATCTTGCAGCGTCATCAGTCAACACCATCAGCCAACATTTTGTCTATCGATAAACAACAGACGAAGCCAAGCACGGGGCCGGCCAGCCCCGACTGCGCCTAACGTCTCCCTGGTGCCTGCATTCATCAGGATGTGTTTCCCAGGACTGTTCTCATAATACTCAATCAATGTCAAGTATCACGTGACTGGGATGGTGGTTTGCGTCGCCATTTTATCGCACCGTGGAATAAAACGTTTAAAAGGGGCGTTTAAACACCCCCCACGTTTTTACACCCCCCCACCCCAAACACGAGTGGGATGGCAAATATAAAAATGTTGTCTTTATGTCTATACGTATATATATTATTTCAAGTTAAATTTGGGCACTTCCAATCAGTTTCAGAAATCCACCCCTGGCACGACCCCTCACAGGTCATAAAAAGTAGTTCATCTTTTTTCGTTAAGTCTTCTCTGAGAGCCGAGTTCAGTGGTTAGCGTTCAAACACGGCCATCTCTTTCCCAGGATTTTTGGACTTTCAATTGGGGGCGGATTAAGTTATTACTTCATGGGGTTGTGCATAAATTATTTCTTTCTTCAAAGAAAAACTCTCCCAGCCATTACGAATTACCAATTTATTATTGTTATTATTATTATAATATTATTATTACAATATATCATTATTATTATTACCAATTGCGGAATTAATGTTCAAGCTTGAAACATATCCTGTGGTCGCGGACCGCCAAATTTTTAATGCGAAATAACTACCGCTGCCTACCTATTTCTGAATCACGTGCCCATCACTGGAAATGACCTGACAAAATGATGTGTGATGTCATTAGGAATATTCGGTGCAAAATTGTTCTTAATTTGTATGTTCTTCAAAAACTCATTTTTCATATTTTCTACATTTTGACACACTTATTGGCCAGATAACGTAACATAAACCACACAATCTGAATCAGAAACCAAACATATCTCTGGAAATGTGTTTTCAGTAACCATACACGTGCTTCCCAGCTAAAAGTTTGCATCGGCGCCGGATCAAATAACGCCGGCTGCGGGCTGGCTGTATCTGACAAAAACGGTCCGGCAGAAGTCTGTGCGTGGGCCGATTTCCTCCAAGGGTGAAATAACTCTCCGAACCACGCCGAGAACTTCTCCAGGCTTCAGCCCACCCAGGATCGCTGGCTTACAGCCTGCTCTAACGTGCTGTAACGGGGCACGCGATCCAATAGAGATGACGACAAGTATGCTTGCAACTTACAGGCGCCGCGGATGATGGGATGTTACTAGCAAAAGACAAGTGTCCATGTATTTTTCTCTATTAGCAGGCATAGATTGTACGCAGCCCTATTAATAAAACTGGCAGCGGCGGGATACGAACCCACGCCCCCGGCGATCCCGGCAGCTTAAACCCGCGCATTAGACAACTAGGCCATGCTACCTCCAAATTGTCGCCTCCAAGTGGAGTTCAGCACAGTGGTGAATCATCTACCCACCGGTAAATTTCGCACTTCCGACCACCACTGGCCCTGTTAACCGGTCAAATGCCTGATCACAATGTCTGACCCGGCCACGTCCGAGAAGCCCGCTGGTGGAACGGAATTGACAACCTATTTTGATTATTGTTGTGAGTCGATTTATATGCATATTAACTATGCTATATTAGATGGTAAGTTTAACCTGGCCATAGGTCACGTCATTTTTATGTTTTGACCTAGCATAGTCATATTATACATCATTAGATCCGCCGTAACGATAGAAATCAAATGGGGACCAACAATTGATGCCACCTCAGAACAAGGTGGGCCTCCGAGCCACCTTTGCCCCAGTGGGGGTGTTGAGACATCCCCTTCTATCTCGACTCTTATGCGGGATAGCGAAAAAACGTGTACGCTGGTGGATAACTTATACAAATTAATGAAGAAACTACATTAGCCCTTCTTTGACTCAGGTCAATTTCGAGGTTATGGCAGCTGAAAGAAGGTGGCAAGCTAGAGACGAGGTTCTGGTTTCTAGCGTCTGACAGAGTTGAGTTATAATCAAGTTTTAGGCACCATTTGCTTTCTATCGTTACGGCGAATCTAATGATGTATAATCTGACTATGGTAGGTTAAAACATAAGAAACACTTGACCTATGGTAAGGTTAAACTTACCATCTGACCTAGCATAGTTAATATGCGTATCAATCGACTCTCAGTAATAAGCCAAATGTTATGGCACCAAAGCAAAAACGTTATCATTATTTTCTACCAAGTCATTGGCCCAAGTTTGAAAACCTGCTTAAGTAATACCAGTTGACCTCTAAGAGGTCACATATCCACACTTGCGACATTGGCCTGAAAAGGTACCTAGGATGCTACAATTTTGAGAATAGGAAGGTATCCTGAGCTGTACCTAGAGAAATAGAGTTTTTCCCAATGCCCGTTTTTCTCGTACATTTCCAATGGAGAGGTCATGATACGTACCTGACCATAAATCATCAATTTGAAAATTCCCGAAATGCACTTTGTAGTAGTCGGTGGGCCCATTATGTGATGAGATGATGAGTTTCGATTGGATAGATTAACCCTGTCCTTACATATTCTATCTTAAGATGCGCCGGGGGCGTGTTTTGCCCCTCCGTATCTCATTTTCCAGAAGAGCTAAAGAAAATTACGGATGGCGTTTGAAAGCTCTTGACAAGACGAAGAGAAATTATACAAAATAGTTTTATGTCAGTTCAATATTGAGGTCGCATAGGTCAAAGAAGGTTTCATAGGCTTACAACAGAGCGTTCCCCCCCACTGGATTTTTACTCAGGGGAGCTAGAGCAAATATTTATAAATCAATGGATTCCCCCATCGCTGACAACCGAATAATGTATGATATGACCTTGCTAGGTCAAATTGTGAAATTGACCTGATCTCGACCTAGGTCAGGGACGCATGGTAAACTGGTATGGTCATGTTGCATATCAATCGACTCCCCGTGGCAATATAGGCACAATGCAAGCAAAATAGGAGCTTTATCTCAATTCAGTGAAAAGTGATTGGCAAAACAGTCCCTTTATGCTCCAGTGACCTGACATGACCTTTGAGAGGTTAGATGGCCAAAAACTCGAGTAAATGGTCAAAATTGTGGTAATAATACACGATTTGAGAATTTTCAGCTTTATCTATCCAGTATTTACTAAAAAACGAGCCCGTTTTATTTTTCACCATACGCATATGGGGTGACCAAAAAATTGACCCCACCTTAGGTCAAAAATATCGAAATTCCGAGACAGCAGATTTGTAGACACTAATTATTTCATTATATTGTGAAAGTTTCAAATTGATTGGTTGGCAGATGTTCCTTAGGCGCCGCTTCAAACTCGTGATTTTAGGTTTTGAGGTCGAGTTGCTTGATCTTAGATAGCTATTTGACCTGACATGACCTAACCTAAAAAAACTGGTCAGGTGCGTAAAATTGATCAGAGATAAGCTACTGTAAGTTTCGTTGTTCTGCAGCCCTTTGTGTTTGCCTCAGCTGGGAAAACCACGAGGGGGTGAATTTCGCCCCGCCCCCAGCGGGGTGCGTGTTAAACTTTTTTGGAGGTTAGCTCACTTGCCTTGCACTGATCACCTGACATAAGATGACCCAACCTTTCAGTTTTGGTAAAATTTGTAGAATTGATCCAAGGAAAGGAGTGGTAAGTACGGCGGGGCGAACGCTTTTTTTGGTGCTGCCGGAAAAGCCCGAGGGATGTTTAAACACCCCCCCCCACCCCCCGTTCCCACCAGGGTGAGGGTTAATATACTTGTTCGCATAAAATCTTTAATTCATCAATGCAACTTTCTGTTCCGTCCTTGACTCATTCGGAGAGGTCATGAATAATTTTGCGCAATGGACACCCATCAAAAAACACTATCTGATTTTGACGACGACATTTCGTTAAAATTACTACATAAGTTACGTCATAACGCCGCCAAAGCTCATACACTCACGTTTCACTTGTTTCTCTTACATCCTTGAGGCCTGTAGTTGACTTTAGACGTTCTGTTGATATTGGCCTACATATCTGAGAAAATGAAATATTTTCACAGCATAATACGTGCAGCCTTTCTACCCTCCAGCTAATAAGATACCTAAGATGCATGCATTCCTATCCAGGTACATTGCTGTTTGCTGCAAATAAGGTGAAACTACAGCTTCGCACATTGCGTTATGGTCCAATAACGCTAATGACGTCCGATGATATCATTTTGTTATAAGTACATATGTCTCGTTTCATCGGAAAACTACCAGGAGACTGTTTACGTTTGCTTTATGGCCTGGGACAAGCGTAAATGATGCAATAATCTGCAGGCCGTTTTCAATTACCAGCATAGTACCCACCATACGATGCTTGCAATTATCATAGGCAGATTCAAGATTCCACATTAGGGGGGGCGGCATATAGTCGGGGGACACTATCCAGCCCGGGGGTGGAAGGGGGTGTAGGAAGCAGAATTTCCGTTGGCGCCTTCGACTTTTCAGGGGGTGCCGAGCGTCGATTAGT
Source organism: Lepas anatifera (assembly GCA_034440635.1). NCBI lineage: Eukaryota > Metazoa > Arthropoda > Thecostraca > Lepadidae > Lepas > Lepas anatifera. Next base: position 2,749,606 of record JAOTON010001978.1, on the reverse strand, counting down.
GGAGTAGAAAGTGTTGTACTCTCCCTGGATCCGCCTATGTTACTGATGGTGTCATTACTGTCTGTAATCCTTACACGGTCCTGTTATAAGTAGTGCATTGATAATATAGATAAGGTTGTAGATGCCGTCTAAATCCGAACGAAATGTTACAAAAGTTTTCAGTAAAAAATACGATTTCTATTACAAGGTGTGTTTTATATAACTTTGTGACGTCATTTCTAGAGCTGAGAAGTTCGATTTTGGTTTTTGGCTTCTTAAGTCTGAAATCAGGGATTTTTTTTAATAACCCGCCATTTCTAGCTAAAAGTACCAAAACAAAGTCGCTACCTTAATTTTATGATAATAACGTCATAAATTGTGTAAAATATGCACGCGCAATGTAGACATTTCAATTGTGTACACACGTCGATTATTAATGATATAATGTACTTTTACAGAACGAGTGTCGTCAGACGCTTGTCACCCCTAGGCTCATCTTTATAGCATGCGATCCAGTCGCAATTGTTGACAAATATAGCCTAATGAGTCTTTGGAGATTCTGCCACACTTTAACTGGATTCTTACTTGCAGAGATCTTAGCTTAGCCACTGGACCTGTAATTGGGTCAACTAAGCTGTTGGTTTTATACCCACAAACGCACAAATTTATCTGTCTCATTAAGAGCTCTGAAACACCGCCTGTAACTTTGCTTAAGATCTCTCCGAACATGAGATGAGCTGTGGGAGGAACATTCACCCCTCCTCCTGCGGGGCACGTCACGCCAGGGACCCCAGGGGACACGGGTTAAACACAACCGACTTGGTTATTCGACGAGCTTTGCAAGATATGGCCCTCCCCCAGAACATAATGTCGTACCTTTTCCAACATATCAAAAAGCAACAGTGGCCTACGTTAATCTATGTCATACCAATCGGGGGCAGACACTGAATCGGCTAGGCCACCCGGCCCCTATGCTGTTTCACGTCAATCCAAGTTATCATTTCATGAAAATTTAAGTTCACGCTGAACCAAAAAAACCTGAGTCCAAGCGGTAAAGCTGTTTTACCGACCGAGGTAAAACTTTTAAAACTTGTTTCTACGAAACGGGAAAGTTAGTGTGACAATGTTGATGCACATACGCGTCGGAAAAGGGGCAGGGGGCCCCCTTGGCCAAAAATTTCCTGATCTCAGTCAAAATGAGAGACAACCGGACATTCTTATATCCAGCCGCTGCAATGCAGCGAGGCAAATTCGAACAGTTTTTGGTCCTGATGTTGGAAGTTTTTGTCAGCATCAGGTTGAAGTTTGGCTGGCCCCCACTTTTTGCCGGTGGCGACACTATGTTGATGCAAATGAGAGAAGATGGTGTCATCTTTGTTGTTGTTTTGCGATAGAAGGGCCTACCCGCCAGTATGATGCTTACATGAACCAGTTTTTCCAAAAGGAGTTTTTGTAAGTGATGACGAAACAAAGAGTGGTCCAATCAGTGCTACGGAAGATGGCCAAGCTCAGCCAGGGAAGGCCCGATGGCTGTCAGCCAGACGGCAGAAAGCCCCAGTCTCGCACTTGCCAGCTGGGCAGGGGGCGTGAATGAGGGCACGGCAGCTACCCCGCTCCCGCCCGGCGCTGCCAACTCAATGTCATTCCAAGGGCGCTGGCGGCAATGCGCAGCAGACGACCTCAGTATCAACGGAAGCGGCCAAGATAAGGAATGGGAAGTTTGGAAGCCATGCACTATCGTGGTTTGCGTGACGCAGGGGTTACAAAATTTATAGGATTAAGGAATTGTTGTTGGTACATTGACACCATCTGGAAAAGGGGTGGATGCACTGAAACAGCCTCAACACATTACCTGGACACTTGGGTATTACTGGAAATGGTCGGGGAATTTACTGTTGTCCCGATAAGTCACTAGTCCTCTGCAGTTTAGAAAACTGATATCTGGATACACCGTAATGCTATTTCATCATCATTGTTTTGCCCCTAGACCTGTCTTTGACAGCATGCAATCCTTGCAAGGGGAGGATGAACCCAAGCAGCCTCATGGCCCCACTTAAGATAGTGGCTCGAGCACCCTTCTGGCGTGGATCCAGTAGGCCCCAATTAAGGAGCAGGGCCCAGGACCCAAAGCATGACCCAAAGCGAAACAATTTTACCTAATTTTTACTGATGTTGGGGCAATTTACAAGCAAAATGATGCTTCCACAACTTTAACTCGATTTCTCCGCAAGACATCCTTTCAACATCTCCAAGTGTAGTGTTCTCCACCTCGGGCGTGTTAACCAACACCTGGTTTACAACATGGAGGGTCGACTTCTTGCTGCACCGGTCGTTGAAAAGGATTTGGGTGTGTTCGTGGATGAGGACCTCAAATTTAGACGGCATGCAGCCGCTGCTGTCTCTAAGGCCAGCCAAATCCTAGGTGCCATCAAGAGGTCCTTCGTCCACATCGATCAGCATGTCCTTCCACTTCTTTACAAGGCCCTTGTGCGTTCACGCCTGGAGTACGCCAACATCGTGTGGGGACCCTTCAATAAGTCGGACCAGCTCCTGGTGGAGTGAGTTCAACGCCGTGCAAGTAGACTTGTGCCCTACCTGAGTTCTCTCGACTATGAGCAGAGGCTCTGCAGTTTGAAGCTACCATCCCTCTGGTACAGATGCAAGAGAGGCGACATGGTCTTCATGTACAAGCTCATGCAGGGCCACCTGGGGGTATCCAGGGATGAGTTCTTCCTAGACCCACCAGTAGGCACCACCCGTGGCCAGTGGCCACAGGTTCAAGGTGGGGAAGCCTCGTGCCATCTCAAGAGCCAGGAGGAACCACTTTGGAGTTCGCACTGTCTCGGATTGGAACAGCCTTCCATCAATATATATATATATATATATATATATATATATATATATATATATGTGTATATCTGGGCAAAATATTTTCATTTAAGCATATTCCATTGAAGATTGTTGCGTTCTTTGCTTTTACCAGTTTCTTTTGAAGTCTCAGTATTTTGTTGATCGTTAATTTAATATTGGACGGAATTGAGTTGATGAGCTCACCAAAGTTCATAAAGTCACAATAAATCGACGTTTCGAATCTATTAGTTGATTCATTATTCAAGATAACATGTAAAAAACTGTCGCCGGTCGATTGAGTTCCAAGAAAAATAAATCGCATTTGGAAAACATTGAGCACATTGCGAGGCGTGTGACCGGCAGAATTAACACTTACAGTACGAAGATTCATTTTGCTATTGTTACGTTAAACACTATCATTATTACATATACCAGTTAGCAATCATTTTGCACACATCATTCAATACAGTTCCCTAACTAAATGAAACAGATACAAGTTTAGGAGTCAATTTGACATCATCAACAATACAACCTGCCTAATTCCCCCATAGTGCCATGGATGTGTGTGTGCTGATCTGTGCATTGATGGATGGTTTATGTCTGTGGATGTAAAGTGCTTCTTTAATGAAGAGTCTGTATGGATCGTTGTAGTGTCAATGATGAATGTGTTTTCTGCTAGCATTTTGTGTGTGACTTGTGTGTTGTGTGTGTTGGCCATGTGATCCTTGGGTCCCCCTTCTTTGGCGTGTATGGTGAGGCGTCGTGAAAGGGTGGTGGTGGTGGCACCAATGTAGCAAGTGTTACGAGGCCTGCAATCCTCGTGTGGGCATACGAATTGGTATACTACATTGGTGCGGTTCAGTGTCTTTGTTTTGATCGGATTGTTTCGCATAATGAAGTGTTTAGACTTGCTGTTTTGGTAGTATATGTGGACTTTCACTTCCTTGTCGTCCTTAGGCTTAACGTTCTTTTTTATGATGTCCTTTAAGATCTTTTCATCAGTTTTATGCTCTGTGTTCACGCCACCACCACCACCCTTTCACGACGCCTCACCATACACGCCAAAGAAGGGGGACCCAAGGATCACATGGCCAACACACACAACACACAAGTCACACACAAAATGCTAGCAGAAAACACATTCATCATTGACACTCACAACGATCCATACAGACTCTTCATTAAAGAAGCACTTTACATCCACAGACATAAACCATCCATCAATGCACAGATCAGCACACACACATCCATGGCACTATGGGGAATTAGGCAGGTTGTATTGTTGATGATGTCAAATTGACTCCTAAACTTGTATCTGTTTCATTTAGTTAGGGAACTGTATTGAATGATGTGTGCAAAATGATTGCTAACTGGTATATGTATATAATGATAGTGTTTAACGTAACAATAGCAAAATGAATCTTCGTACTGTAAGTGTTAATTCTGCCGGTCACACGCCTCGCAATGTGCTCAATGTTTTCCAAATGCGATTTATTTTTCTTGGAACTCAATCGACCGGCGACAGTTTTTTACATGTTATCTTGAATAATGAATCAACTAATAGATTCGAAACGTCGATTTATTGTGACTTTATGAACTTTGGTGAGCTCATCAACTCAATTCCGTCCAATATTAAATTAACGATCAACAAAATACTAAGACTTCAAAAGAAACTGGTAAAAGCAAAGAACGCAACAATCTTCAATGGAATATGCTTAAATGAAATATATATATATATATATATATATATATAGTAATATATATATATATATATATATATATATAGTGCACCGACTTAGTTTTCCGCTACACAACATGTCACGAGCTCGATGAGCGCGGGCAAGACAGGCACCTGGCGTTCCTCATAAAGTTCCGATCATCTAAGGTATCTAAGGTAAGAGTCCCCCCCCCACCTTGGGCTCTGGCCCGCTAAAGATATGACGCACTTTTCTTTCATACATGCTAACTTCTCTGGCTTAGGCCAAGACCCGTTTTATTAGAGTTTGGCTTTTGCTAGCGTGCTTAGCGAAACATATTCAGGCCAAATGGGCGAGTACACGACGTCAGAATAAACGCGTTTACGCCGCTGCTTGTTGAGTACGGAATTTTTCCAACAGGATAACAAGTTCAACAACAACAAATCCAGTCATCTCTGAGAGGCCATTTCACACTACGTAAGCAGTCTTTCAGAATCAATAGAGATTTCATTTTGATTCCATTGGGTTCATATCGTGATTGCGAGTCATATGATATGCATCATGTTCATATCAGGCCATGAGGTGATCTTGAACTCGACTCAACTTGGGTCAGCTCATTTCTGCGTGTTGACCTAGTCCGGTCATATGTGACCAATTACCATAATATACATCATTCGATTTGCCGTAATGAGTGAAATAAAACGAAGTGCTTTAAATTCTGGAGCCTATGTAAACTCTCCTGCTCCAAGATGGACTGCCTACTAAGCACCTCCTCACCTCCTAAGCGAGGAAGACGGCTAAGACCTTGTGCAAGCCTTTGGGAAGGGATATGTATGTACATATGTTTGGAATATCGTTGGGATACCTACATGTCCCGATATGACCCAGGCTTGATATGTGCCTTAACATGTTTGTTTGAAATTGAACCAAGTCCATATGTCCGGGGGTGCGGTAGTTAAGTGGCCAGCCGATTTGGGTTCAAGGCCCGGCGGTTTCCCTGAACAAGGAGCCAGCTGACTCCCGAGAAACCCTTCCAACAGGGGAAGAGTTGGTGACGCCATATGACCCAGGCAGTTGGTGTCTCGATAAGCTCCAAAAATTATTGTTAAGTTCATTTGACCCGGATGGCCCATTAGTTTTTCGCAATTTATCAAAACAAAAAATACACAGGGTTAAAGCAATCCTCTGGTAGAGTAATAATAATAAAAATTGTTGGCGTTTAACGACGCACCAACTGCCAGGGTCATACGGCGTCGCCAACTTTCACCCTGTTGGAAGGGATTTTGGGGATCAGATCGGCTTATTCAGAGGCTCCGCCGGGACTTGAACCCGGGACCAGTGGCTTAGAAGACAAGTGTGCTATCCACTAAGCCACCTCGTCCCCCTCTGGTAGAGCAAGGGCTGATAATGGTACCAAGAGCTTCGTCGCCGGCCAAACTGTGGAAACCGAGGTTATCAGTAAAACCTAAGCTCTTCTTGCAACAGAATACTTTAAGCCAAAATATTTTGTGATCTTGGCTTCTTTTTTCGTGTACGCTTTCCCTAGAACTTAGAAATTTTGTCCTAACACAACTAAAATCGAGAAAGTATCTGATAACGGATAATGCAAAACAGCAATAATCCTCAGCGAAGTCGCCCCGGTAGCTCAGTTGGTAGAGCGTTGGGCTCCGGCCCGTCTCTCAGAAATATGCAGTGGCGGCGCATAGCTTGGGATCGGGTCCCCTGAGACGCTCCGGCGCTCAATAGTTTATCCGACGTAGGTCGGCTGGCAACTGACTGGTGAGAGGGTGACTTGAGCGGGGCAGGGGTTCCTGTGCTTTGTGGGACGTTTAAACTTTGGCTTGTAAATTAACCCTTCATTGTGGGAGTTGCTCGTTCGAGTGTTGGGTCTGGGTCTGCGTGACATGACCCCTTGATGGCTTTAGAGAGACTCCGACACCAAAAGCCGTACTGGGAACAACATGGACAAATTTAATAATCAGCGATAATCAGTGATAACCAGGCAGCGTGGAGGACGGACCTGTGTTTCTCACACTTTTCATGATAAATTGTAAAAACACATATCCGTTTTCCATGCGGCCCACGCCCGTGGTGGTGTATTGACGCTGTTGCACGATTTGCATGCAACTACCGACTGAATATTGATTTACACCAGAGCCATTAGGCATGTGAGTCTATTGCACAGGACCACTTCTCTGTTCGCAGCACAGCGCAACGCCTTTAAAGCTCACAGCATAAATGCAAACGCTTAAAACCTCCCACCTAAACTCCGTCGTCGAGGTGCCCGTGAAGACAGCAGCAGGAGTTTCAATCTCGGTATTCAGCTTGCTAGTGAGGATTTCTTTACGTCTAGAGATTTTGATGAAAATTGACGTATTCGGTCCCAGGCACTTCCAAAGCAAGCCCCCAAAGCCTTTTCGAGCCATTCATGGCATAGTCCATACCACAGAAAGTGATAAAATCAACGTCAAATCGTACAGGAGTTCCATTTTCAGATTGGTGTTCGGAATTTCTATAGATCAAGAGACTTTGATGATCGAAAAGTATTCCACGACATCTCAGCACAGGCCTTATACCCTCATATATCATAATATCTTTAAACTTTATGCATGAGGTTATCAGCAGACCAGAACACGCCTGTGGCACTTGTAGTTTGCTAGGTGAAACGGTTCAGCTAAGCATGGAAAAGATGGCGGAATATACCACAGGTATGCGCCGTTGGCGCACGCCACGGGGTGCGGAGGGCAAGTTCGCCTGTCTCTGTACCTCAGGCGGCGTGAACGGGGCCTGAAGACGGTTGTTGATGAATCAAGGAGGTGGGGATTGATAAAATATAATTTTCTTGTATCAATGTCGTCATATTTTCTTATTCTCGGCTTCAGTGATTGTTATTATTGTCTTTAAAAAATAGGCATAAGGAATAGTTACATTTAAACTGAAGTCCATGAAACATGTATTCTTCAGTGTTTGTATGATATCTGACACCATCACGTGAACGAGCAGGTATCTAAGTAATGAAATCAAAGCCTAAAACTGTAGGAATTTCTTTGCAAGTGCTTAATAACTCACGTACGATAGCTACCCATCGTCGGGAGAGTGCAGTATAAGCACTTTCCCGGCAGTTAACCACATATTTCACGAAGCACGTCAACACGTTTCGTAAAACGGTGTCCATTATGATTTAAGCGATTATATTTCAGTTATGTTTTTCCTTAGCTGACGGTGACTAATGCATGATTGTACTCATCTATCATTATTTGAACTGGATAAAACAGCTAAAGAAGAATATACTGCGTCGGCAAAGTGTAGAATTACGGGAGGATATAACTCCTGAGCCGTTGCACCTAGCGACCCAAACATGCAACGGACGTGTTTTGGGCTGCCGGTAAATGCATGGAAAAAAATTGAAGAAAATCAAAGATATGAGGGTGTAAAATCGACCATCCCGTGTGTTAAAATACCGTGGAATGCCCCTGGAATCCAGTACAGTAAACACAAAGCATTAGAAATGCGAGTGCAACACAGACGTTTAAAGCCTCCGGGTCGTGACAAGTTCATTGTCCTGCACGTCAGAATCTTTCCATTTTTCATTGTGATGGAACAGAGAAATTAGTTATTGAATGGGTAAGAAATCAATTCTGGATCGAAACGTGTGTTGCATGGATTTGACATGTAGTATTGGCTATGTTAGAGGAAGTTGGAATAGATTTGTGGCTATAATTATTAGGGAGCCCGAGCAAACCAGGGGTTCTCAATATCTAGACCAGAAAACTCTGGGCAATATAGTACGTTCAAAAAATTCCTGTTCAAGGCGCATGAAGGGGTACCATTGCATTGGGGCCGGGTGGCTCAGTGGCTTTGTTGTCCGTCTGCAGATCGGATATCATGGATTGGCGTGGGTTCAATCCTCACGGCGGGAAACAGTCTCCCGTGTCCGATTTGACCCAGTGGAGAGGATTCTTAACCTGTGCCCCACCAGGGGGCATCGATGCCCCCCCCAAGATTTTTTCAAGATAGCAGAAAAACGACAATACGCAGCACCGTGTTTGAGGGCTCTATCTCTTACCCCATCGTTTTCCCACCATCCCTGAAAATTTTTGCCCCGGGTCACCCAAGGTCAGGTCACCAGGCGAGGTCAATCAAGGTCACCTCACTTCAACTTTGGAGCCCAATAAGAGCTACATTTCTTAGTCGATCGATTTGAAACTTGCTACACTCTATGACCCCTCCAGGGTCTACAACGTGTATATCCGGGATTTTTCGATTTCGTGACCTGAGGTCAGGTCACGAGGCGACCTCTCCTATTGGAAAAGGATGGGGAAAAGCTGTCTTATGATCTAAAAGCCACCAAAATTATTGCAAATGCTCAGACTGCTCAGAACAGCGTTTTTGGGCACCCTTTCACGGATCCCAAGGGTGATATTTTCCCTTTGACATCTCCGAGGTCATCCAAGGTCACCAGGGGTCAAAAACAGTATTTTGACAATAAATGTTGACCTAATTAAGCTAGAGCGCTGAAACAAGCACCATCGTGTATGTCTTGTCACTGGCTTTCATTTAATATTCGGCAAGGTCACTTTCTGACCTTTCGTGACCTCAGGTCATATTAGGTCACGAGGTGACTTCTGGAGGTCAAGCCACTGGTGGGAGGTCTTTACGTTCCACATAGCGGAAAAAGGGCTGGCAATTTCCTATCAAATGTACTGTACCAGACCTCAATAGCTCTAATGGCATAAGAGTTATGCCCAGTTTTCTTAAGCATTGCAATATTTGAGTGAAAATAGCCTACCGTGACCTTTTTTACCTCTGGAGGTCAAACCATTGACCTGAGCGCTTAAACATACGAACCAATTTCTTATTGAATTTACGCGAACTTTCTAATGCACTTTGCAGATTTACGCTAACCCCCACATTTTTTTTGTTAGAGGGGGCCATCGATGCCCCCCGTGGGGCCAAGGTGGTGCCGGATCCCCGGTGGGGCGCGGGTTAAACACCTACACCAATACTCCCTGTAATTGACAAGGGTGCCTGTTGGAAGTGGCCCTCCTAAAATAAGATAAAGTAAATAAATAAACAAAAACCTAAAACTGAGCAAAAAATAGGCGCTGGAAACGAAGTCGTGAACAAGTAAGCCTGACCAATAAGGTTATATAGGGTAATGTAGGTGGGAGGGTGATTGATCTCAGCCAAGTGCAGAGCAGAGTGGGAACAGTTCAGAAGAGAAGTCACAGCTGGAATAGCAGAATAGCCGAAAGAGTAAAAAAAACGTTGACCCTGTCAGTACGGGGCAGTTCACATATGACGTCAGCCAATTTCGAGGGTGTTCGGACCCTCCCCCACACTTGATCAGAATAGTCTGAAAATGGCTGACCACACTTCGTCATCAATCGTCAGAAATTGTCCTACCCTCTCGACAGCAACGGTGGTCGACATGAGCGATCACGCAGAGACGTCACAGAACTACAAAACTCGGGCGGTACGGGCAGCTGGTAGCAGTTGACAGTGGGTGCGACTACAAAATATTGAAATACCCACTCTTTAACTGCCCTGGGCCTGCGCAGTTCTCGCTCAATAAAACAACTCCATGACAGCCGATGATTTGTCCCTTCCTCCTGTCAGAAATCGTCAGAAAAGTCCAGGTGCCCACCCTCCCCCTTCGTCAGAAAAAAATCTGAAAATGCCAGACCATTCACCGTCGGTCGGTGACGTCATATGTTCGCCCTGATTCATTTAAATGAGGTGATCTGGTATGTTCATGTGTTGGGGTGTAGTGGGTGGGTTGCGAGTCTGGTGGCGACCTGTGTCGGATTTATGATATAAATAAATATACATGAATAATATAAATCTAAAGACGCCATATTATGATATCTTTAAATATATTTTGAAGTATAGGGAGTTCATGATGGGGAGGGTGTGTGCGGGGATTATGTAAAAATAAGCAAACCCTTCAGTGGGTCAAATCGGAAATATGTTTATAGCCCTTAGTTCCAACGTTGGCTAGTGGTGATGACTTGATGAGGGCCGCGCTGCACTTGCCGAGCCGCGTGGATAGCGATGTGTAAATGCAGAAGAATGTTGAATAAAGTAATTAAGTAAATTAAGCAAATGTTGGTGGTGTCGACGTTGTCATAAAACCACGACCATCCCCTCCTACCACGCCATCAAGGGTACCCCCCAACCCTCACCACCCGGCGAGCTGCAGGCACCCCCCACCCAGCAGCACCCCCAGGGTCAGACTGATCATCCATCCCACCCCCGCAGAGACGAGTTCCCCTCCCTAGCCCACCAGTAGGTCCCAGGTCAGCAGCACTGGGTGCTGACACAGAACCAGACTGACCTTGCCCCAGTCCACCCCCTCAGCAGGAGTACCGCCGTGGTTGGCATGCCTCCCAGTAGTCCCACGTTGGCAGCAGAGTGGCCGGTATTACTCTGAGTAGTGTCTACACCGTCAGCTGAAATCCTAACCAGAGTCTCCCCAGCCGGCCATCAGGACTGTGTGCAGTCAGCGACCAGTGCCGACCCCCAGTTTAACAGGCGCCCTCACATCGAGTTGATGCAGTGGCTATAGAAAGGGTGTCCTGCTTTCTGGCTTCTTTCATTGCTTACCACCCGTTCGCTGTCATCCGCAGACTTCCGTCTGACAGTTGGCCGCCCTTCCAGACAGCGGCGCTTCTCTGGCCAAATTGGCTCCGCGACTTCCCGGCCTCTGAAAACGCCCACTCATTAAAATTGCGTCAGGTGTGGGCCCCTAGGACAGAACAAAGGCTCCCAAAAACTTCCCCACCCCTTTGGAGCAGACTCCTGAGGATTCCCCTCCTTTGCCGTAATCCTAGCTTCGCCACTGGTTTACTAGAGCATGTGGCCTCACTGTACTGAGCGCTCATCATCTCCGTCGCAGTACTCGGTACCACACTTGCAATAATTCTCGGTCACTGCCATCAACATGCCAGGCGTGTGTTTCCTCGAGGACATTTAAGCGGGTGCTGATTTGGAGAAGGGAGGTGGTCGGTACCCGTTCGCCGTCTGGCCGCGCAGCCAACGAACAGAGGCAGTGGAAAACTACCGGCTGGCGTGGTCGATGGTGGGGGTCCAAGTGCGCCACCAGACCACGCCGCCGCCGTCGAGCAGTCACTTCCTGTGAACCCGAGACGGCCACCCCTTCGCACCGCATGGTATGCACTGCAGGCGACAGGTATCTGACGCCATCACCATCGTAACCTGATGATGTCATAAAACACGCCAGAGAGCTATGCGGATTCACTGTTCACATCCAGGCAGATGGAGCTTCCGGGGGACGGCTGACGAGTGGCCCGCCTTTGTGATAATTTCTTCTTCGGGAGACCGTAGTTTAGAAGTCATATAACAGGCTCCGTTGGGGGAGAGTTATTCAAGGTCAAGCGATCGGACCTCAAAACACAAAATCACTAGTTTGAAAGGGTGCCCAAGGAACATGTTCGAACCAATAAGTTTCAAACCTCTACAATATTTTAAGATCATTAGGGCCCTCAAATCTGCTGTCTCGAAGTTTTCTTATTGATGACCTAAGATTGGTCAATTTTTGGTCACCTCATTATAGGTCTATGGTGAAAAATAGAAACCGCTCATTTTCAGTAAATACTTGATGAATCAACTTGAAAATCCTCAAGCCGTATATTCTTGATATGATCATGACCATAAATTTAAAATTTTGACCATATGGCCTCTTATAGGTCCTATGAGGTCACATGAGGTCAGTGATATGAGGTCAGTGATTATCTTACCAATAACGTCGCACTGAATTGAGATAAAGCTTCCATTTTGCTTTCATTGTGCTTATGCTGTCACGAGGAGTCGATTGACATGCACCATGGCTATACCAGGTCACCATGTGATCATGACTTAACTCGATGTCAAGTCGTGTTCACCATTTGACCTAGCAAGGTCATATTATACATCATTCGATTCGCCACAATTAGAGAAATTCAATTATGCCTAAAGGCTTGCTGTAGCTCGCACTTGACGCACTCCGACAGGTTTGAGCGCTCTTGACGCGCTCGGACAGGTTTGTGCGCTCTTGATGCGCCCGACAGGTTTGTGTGCTCTTGATGCGCCCCGACAGGTTTGTGTGCTCTTGATGCGCCCCGACAGGTTTGTGTGCTCTTGATGCGCCCCGACAGGTTTGCGCGCTCTTGACTCATTCTGACAGATTTGTGCGCTCTTGACCTAGTCTGACAGGCTTTTTCTGGGCAGTTTTGTGCCCAGCCTTTGCTTTTGAGATAATCTTTTTGCAGCGCTCAGAGAGGAACTTTGTTGGGTTGACTCCTGTTGCAGCTGGAGATCAGTCCTGTTGAAAAATGAAGCCACTTGGGTGAAGCTTTAGTAGCTTCGGCATGGGGCGGGCTTTCGTCCAACCGGTCGACGTACGTGGCCGTGATCAATTCTGCGTTTTTATATGATTAAGGGCAAAAGACAGCTGAGGTATTTCCACGACAAAACGACCAAAACAAATTTCAAAATAACACCTTAAGTTTCAGATTTTGATGAAACTTTGACTACAAGGTTTTCTTAAGCACTGGTTCAAGCTGTGAAATTTTTAGCTGCATCCTTCCAGCGGCTTCTGAGATATTGCCTCCGGAAATTTTTCGATATAGTATAAACCCAAATTTGATAGCTATATCCCTAAAATAATCATGATATTTCTATAAAACGTACGTCCCCGGAGCCTTGCTTAAGTCATCAAGGGACATGTCACGGAGACCCCGACCCCACACTCAGAACGAGCGGCTCCCACGATGAAGGGTTAATTTAGAAACCAAAGTTTGAAGTCCCACAAAGCACAGGGACGGCCGCCCCACTCAGGCTACCCTTTCACCAGTCAGCTGCCAGCCGACCTACGTCGGGTAAGCTATTGAGCGCCGGAGCGTCTCAGGGGAAAACCGATCCCAAGTCTGCACAAACACGGCCACTGAGTGTTCCTGAGCAGCGGGCCGGAGCCTGACGCTTTACTAACTGAGCTACCGGGGCGGCATAGTTTGCGTCTTTGGATGATTCAATATCGTTATTTGTGATAGGGTATTAGTTTTGGTTTTCATATTCACACTAGGTCCAATGAGAAACGAATGATTGATGAATACATCCGCAGAGGGCAATATGGTCAATAGTTGAAGGGGAATCAAGTTATCACAACAGACCTTTCTTTGGCATTTTGCGAGCAGCTAATTAGTCTCCCATACTGTGTCAGATACAGTGACAAAGCCAGGACTCGGCCAAGGGAAGATCTCACGGCCCTATGAGCACCCCAGTCCGGGGCCCCTTAGGAACCGGGACTCATGCATCCCCTGGGACATTCCACGTCAGATTGACCAAGGCATGACACCATCATCTCTCAGACTTGCACCAAAATTTTTTCCGGGTTTATATGGTGTGAGGAAACAAGATTAGAAATTTGTAGCTTAATCTGTGAAATGGATACAGAGCTATGCCCGAGGCATTTTGTGAGGTCACCAAAAACATAAATCATTTTTTGGTTGATATGACCTGTTAAAGATCAGCAAAATATACTTTTTATACATCGTTGCAATTGCAATGGCCTATACGTTTCGTTTTTTACCTTTATTTTTCCGTTTGGGAATTTTCCTAAGTCTCAACGTGGTGACCTTCCGTGACCCCGAGTACATAAAAAGTTGCACTTTTTATTGCGCTAAATTTGAGGTCGACAAATTTTCTTTTGATGCAGAAAATATAAAAATAATAGCATCGAAAAAGTACGTCAAATAGGTCCGTTCTGCGATTATGCGGGAATCCGCCCGGGAATGCACCTACAGCTGACTAGAACCATAGAAGGTAAGGGCCTATACAATGCTGCCTGAAAGTTTGAGGTCACGGTGGCAGAAGGTCGCTATCTGAGACGTAGCAATATTACATATTCCCAACGATTTACAATATAACTGGCATTTTAGTGGTGTTTGGACAGAAAAGAATGGTTCAACCTTGAAAAGACCTGTGATCTTGACTTGTGACCTTGACCTTGGCACTGAGTAGCACTAACTAGGAATTCATAGCATAATATACATCATGCTGAATTATGTCATTTGACCGGAATACTGGGGGCAATGACCTTGACCTGTGACCTTGACCTTCATGTGGGGTGACCTAGACATATGACCCGATTATATGACATTATTATGTCACCATTGGTCTGCAGAACAGGCGAACTGGTGCGACCACGCGATTGCGACGGTCTCAAAATATAAGTCTCATTTTGAAAGTCTATAAGAAAACGGTTTTTCAAACTTCCCTCACCAATGGACACGCTTATGAATTCTCTCTAATATGGCCAAGCAGATTTTTCGGGCGGCGAACGGTTCTTTGGTCATCTCATCTTTTGGTCTTAGGACCCCTCCACTGCGCGTGGTAAGGTACACTTGTCAGTGCTATTGACCCACTGGCTGTAACGTACCTCGCTGTCTAATTTGTCGTGAGAATTAGAGTCTGATGCAGTTTTATCTTCTAACTCTTCACCCAGTACAAGTCTCAGAGACGTCATAACGCCTTGCTCATCTGGGAAGTCTGTGCAGTTCTGCATCATGCTGTTTGTGTCACACACTGCATAATCAAACAAGTGATGGTAACGGAGACCCTGTAAGCCCAGGGCGGATGTGAGGAGCTTGGATTTTTGATGACGAACACATACACAAACAGATTTGATGCCACTGCCACTAGCCAACTCGCAGTTTTTGGAACGGGGTTTAAAGAAGCTTGAAACTCCTATTTTGGGGTAGTGGGATCTTGTTTGAAAGTAGTGTATACCCTCCCCAGGTGTCCCAGTACCAGACTTGTTGATGACTCAAAATTTGTTTGAGTCGACTCAACTCTGACTCACAGCGTAAAGGCTGACTCTGATTCTGACGCAACTCACTGTGTTAAAAATGGTGAGCCGACTCGACTCAGCCCAAATTCAGAAGTGAGTCGACTCAACTCCGACTCAAATAAGTGTTGAGTCAGAGTCGACTCCGAGTCAGAATGGTGGCAATGTATGTACACAAAAATGCACATTTCCTTTAATAGTACACAAATTCCAGTGCATTTATTCATGGGATTAAATATGTATTAACTGCACTTTCATTTCAATAAAATGTAAGTTGCAATGCATTAATCCATGACAAAAATTATGTTTGCATAGGAATGAAGATAGGTGTGAAATGTAAGCATGTGAGTGAGATGAGGGGCCTGAGGGCTTTTCATTTTGAAGCTATGTCCTTCATGAGTAAAGTCATAATTGAAGCAATGAGTGAGGTTTCAAACACAGATAGCAGGACTCAATGTTTTAACATTTGATATTTTGAGCGGCAATTCCTGCCCCAGTGCATTGTGAACAATCCTGTGAAAAATTAAGCTTAGAAATAAATATTAAGCCACGTCGAGCCGAATCTCTGCACCACCTCAATCAAAAACAAAACGAGAAACGCTCGCATCGCCCTCCTGAAAAAGCTGTGGTAAATACTACAGATGGCGCACTGAAGACATTACGTGAACCTAACCTCTGATGACACAAAAGATGACGATTAAAAGCACTTAAAAAATCACGTGACTTACAAAAACCTGAGAAAATCTGCAGTCCCAGGAAAATAGATCTTGCCCTCAGGCTACGAAGCAAAGCAAAGCTAATATATATTTTGGCACACAATGACGGTTTTGTGACTGGCGTGGCGCGCGCGGGGTGCAGGGGTGCAGTCAAGGGTGCAGTGGTATGTTGGTGGTACATGAAGTGGGTGGTAGATAGGCAAATAATAATGAACATAATTTAACCCCCACGGGTCAGCGCCAACCACCGGGGCCATGATGGCCCCCTCTAACTCCGAAAATAGGGTGTAGCCAAACGCAAACAAAAAGCCGCTAAATTCAGTAACAAATTACTTCACATGTTTTAGTGCTCAGGTCCATGGTTTGACCTCCAGAGGTCAAATTAGGTCAAGATCGGCATTTTCACCAAATATGCAATGCTTAAGCAAACTGGGCATAACTGTTACGCCATTAGAGCTATTGAGATCGGTAAAGTAAATTTGATAGCAAATTGTCAGTACTTTTCCGCTATGTGAAACGTAAAGACCTCCGCCAGTGGTTTAACCTCCAGAGGTCACCTCGTGACCTAAGATGACCTGAGGTCACGAAAGGTCAGAAAGTGATCTTGCCGTATATCAAATGAAAGCCATGGCAAGACAAACACGATGGTGTTTGTTTCAGCCCAGCTTATACAGGCAAAACTTATTGTCAAAGTATTTTTGACCCCGGGACCTGGATGACCTTGAAGGCAAAGGCAAATATGGCCCCGGAATCCGGAAAGGGTGTCCAAGAACGCTTTCGATCAAGCGAGCATTTTCAATCGCTTTGTGACTTTTAGATCATAAGACAGCTTTCCCCATGCTTTTCAATGGGAGAGGTCACCTCGGACCTGACCTCAGGCACGAAATCGAAAAATCCCGGATATACACCTAGACCCGGAGGGGCCATAAAGTGGGAAGTTTCAAATCTATCGACTCGAAATGTAGCTCTACAGAGCTCTAAAGTTGAAGAGGTGACCTTGGTGACCTCGTCTGGTGACCTGACCTGGGTGACCCGGGAAAAATGTCAGGATGGTGGCAAAATGATGCAGTGAGGGTAGAGACCTCAACCGCGGTGCTGCGCCTCTCGTTTTTTTTTTGCTATTATCCCGAAAAACCTTAGGGCGGCCATCGATGGCCCCCGGTGGGGCGAGGGTTAAAGAGTGGTGGTTTGTGAGAGACTTGATGTGTAGGAAATGCCAGATATAGGACTGAGTTTTACTTTCCGTATACAGAGGACAGTAGGTCCAGTGTTGTGTCGTCGGTGTCTATATTATCTACCAGGGCAGGGGATGTCCTCAAACCACGACAAATCAAGAAAGTACTTGAAAAAGCAGCCAATTGAAGCTTTTAGTCTCCATTTTGAGTCATTTCAAGGCTTATGTGCAGAGCAAGATTTTTGGTACCCTCTATCTGGCACTTATATTACTTAGTTTTTAAGTGTTTTCACTAAGACAAAGGAAGAAAAAAAGATGTGGCTTCCTAAGAGTGAATTATTGCATGATTATCAGCTTAGGACTTTTGATGGTGTCCACTCTCAAAGTCAAAAAGTCTGGATGTGTGCCAAATCACATTTGTGTGTATGATTTTGCACTCTACTGCTAATATTAAATAGAAAATAACTAGGAACTGTGTGTGCTTTTGATACTGTACATTTTACACAACTTATTTATGTTAATGACTGATCCCGGGATGGGTGTAGTGTGGATATGTAAATATCCACGCTACACCCGAGTCTAACTCTAGTGTGGGGGTCCCGAGACCAACAATCGGGGGCACCTACGGAGCTAACTCTCGGGACTCCCCAGATTAGCTCTCGGGGGCCCCTGAGACTGACTGCCGATGACCGCTTGACAGTTTCTCTTAGGGGGATCCCTAATCAGAAATTTTTACAGTGCTCAAGATCGATCCAAGGGGCCCACGGACCCAGGGACTATCCCCTTGGCTACCCACTGGACTGATGAAAAAGAAAGTTTAACCCTATTCCTGTCAGGCTCCTGGCTACCCCTATTCCTATCAGGGCGGGGGCGAATTCTGCCCCCCCCCCACCCCACCTTAAGATCTCAAAATCTATTTTAATTTAAATTAATCTACTTAGATTAAAAAAATAGAACTGGAATCGATTGGTCTCACGCTGAACTGAACCACATTGAATTTTTAACCGTTTTCTTTTAGATAAGTCCATAACTCTTGGTCCAGTTGTTTCGTTTTCATGAACGTAGTATTAGGACGTATTGACAGAGAATTGGTGCACAGTTTTGAAAGTATAAAAAATTGGAGGCGGATGCAGGGAAGAAATATTATATAGCAACTTGTAGGACAAGGTGCATACTACCAAGGAAGAAAAGTCATGTATGTACACATGAAGCCAAGAGGATTCAAAGGCCTATCACGAACCGTTTTGGAGATATTTTAGACAAGCATGAGTGGTGGGCAAAGCCCACCTCCCCCTAACAGGAATAGGGTTTACAATTTTGAAGAGGAGTGATAGCCTGAATTCAGAAAAAAATATCATAAGTTAAAGAAAATTCAAACGAATAGATCTACGGTTTTCAGCTATGGCCATCGGCACAAAATTCAGTAAAGTAGAGTGATATGCAGGATATCAGGATAAGTGCACATGATAGGATTGGATAGTACATAGGATACCATAGGATATGATAAATGTAAAGGATAGAATAGGAAATGCAGTTCTGGTTATTGGCTCTTTAAATTAAAGTAGAAGCTTTTGAAGGCTTTACTATCACTCCCTGATCCCAATACGTTTTGTATACTTATAGCCACTGTGACCAAGATTGAGACCCACATATTGGCAAGCCTTCAAGGCTGCCTTCTTTGAGGCATTCCGGACGGGGATGAGCGAGGACGTGACGTCACAGCCCGTTGTTTACTAGTTCTCCGGGGAATATTCTGTTCGGAATGACCCACATGAAGAAAAAAACAATCCAGACCACACTCCCCAAAAAATGGCACCCGCCAGGAGATCATGTCTTTGAGCAAAATACAAAGCACTCAACTCTTAGTCAGAATAGACTGAGTCAGTATTGAGTCGACTCAACTCTGGATTTGGATTGAGTCCAAGGTGACCCACCAGCTCAACGCGGTGAATTGGGCCAGAATCAAAGTCAGCCGCTAAGCTATGAGTCAGAGCTGAGTCGACTAAAAATATTCAGTCATCGATTATTATGTCCGATAGTAATATCTTCGTTCAAATCCCAAGAAGGTACTACATTTCCTTAACCCAGCGCGCCATCGCCACCGGGGGCCATGATGGCTCGATGGCCCCCCAACTGAAAATATTGGCGTTAGCAAATCAAAGCAATAGAGGCTCGCGTGAATTCAGTAAGAAATTACTCCATGTTTAGTGCTCAGGTCAATGGTTGACCTAGAGGTCAAATTAGGTCAAGATGGCTATTTTCACTCAAATATGCAATGATTAAGCAAACTGGGCATAACTCTATGTCATTAGAGCTATAGGTAAAGTACATTTGATACAAATTGCCAGTACTTTCCGCTATGGGAACGTAAAGACCTCCCGCCAGTGGTTTGACCGCCAGAGGTCACCCGGACCAATATGACCTGAGTACGAAAGGTCAAAAGACGCCGATATCAAATGAAACCAGTACAAACAAACACTGGTGTTTATTTACCGCTCAGCTCAATTAGGTCAAAGTTATTGTCAAAATACTGTTTTGACCTCTGGTGACTGGATGACCTGGAAAAGTCAAAGGCAAATATGACCCCTGGGATCCGTGAAAGGTGTCCAAAAACGTTGTTCTGAGCAGTCTGAGTATTTGCAATCATTTTTGTGGCTTTTATATCATGAAATAGCTTTCCCCATGCTTTCAATGGGAGAGGTCGCCTCGTGACCGACCTCAGGCACGAAATTGAAAAATCCGATATACACCTTAGACCGGAGGGGTCATGAAGTGAGGAAGTTTCAAATCGATCGACTTGAAATGTAGCTCTTACAGAGCTCTAAAGGTAAGTGAGGTGACCTTGTTGACCTCGTCGGGACCACCTTGGTACCCGGGGAAAAATTCAGGATGATGGGAAAATGATGCAGGAGAGGTAGAGCCCTCAACCGCGGTGCTGCGCCTCGTCGTTTTCTGCTATCCCGAAAAACCTAGGGGCCATCGATGGCCCCGTGGGCGGTTAACTTATAGCCCAACACCAATTAATTAGTAAAGTATTACGATGAATAATCACATTCTTCCCCCTCTTTCTCTCTCCAAAGTATTTTGCAGAGTTTACGCCAAAAACATTGTAAAAATTGTTCATCGATCACGATAAACACAAGACCTTTTAACACACGGATATAATGATAAGCCAGAAAACTGGCTCAGTCAGATGTCTGCTTTGAACCAACCTAATTATGGAATTTCAAACTTGTGGTATATATTGAAGACCTTAATGGACAATATTTGGTTGGGTGATAATTCGATAATGCTAGAAATCAATCAAGGGTTAAATTTTTCGCCGTTGATTCTTTTCAACTGATGTCTCTGTATGGGGAGACGTGACTGAACTGTGTTGTCACGTGCCTGCTGAGATAAAATTGTGCTCATGGAAACAATATTGTAAAATCTAGTGCAGAATCAATTTTGGATCTTGAGGGATGTCTGCCGAAAACAAATCAAGAGTACAGGGGCGGAGTCTGCAAGTTTCGATGTTGTGACAAAACGAAAAGGTTCAAAGTGCAACAAATGTGAAATGAAATTGCTGATGCCAGAAAATAACCTTAATCGCTGTCACCGAAGTCGTATAAAACTCAAGCTGCTCATTTACTGCCAATGAAATTGCTAGTGAACTGCTTCCAACTATCAAATTGCGCATAGTCATAGTGGGATCCTGACGAGCATTACTTTTTCACCGAAGATGAAACCCAGTCCATCATACCTAATTGAAGTCTCCGCTTTACGTGAGTTGGTCCGATCAATAAATTATTCGCTCAACCTGTCGGGTAAGATTTTGAAACCATTTGCCGTCGACAGAGTTCAGGCCTCTCATAATTAACAGCATTCGGATATCATTTAGAGCATTAAGCCCTTCCGATATTATTGGATTGGGCCTCCTTTAGCGTCGTCGTGTCTGTGTAGCCGTAGCTGAATGACATGAACCAGTTTCTTGGCTGTGAAACCGTTGAAACATCTACAATTGATCAACCTGGTTTCGGCACCGGTGAGGTGCGGGAGGCTCTAATTTTAGAAGAAGGCACCACCAGGCGGCTCTCAGGCACGATAAAGGACGGTTCGTCGCCGCCGCGCTCTCAGTCGGCGGGCTGGCTTGGCGAGGAGGCGCGCGTGGGTAGGGCGATCAAGTAAACAGTCTTTGCCGGATAATAGTATATTCAAATTTAGTTTAAATACGGTTGTAGAAACTCCTGCTGAACAAGAACGTCAAAGAACATACACAGTCGACGAGTTATGAGAAAAGTGCATCACGCGATTTTCTTTTTACTGGTGGCATTTTGGTGCGACAACCGAGTGTGGGCACAGAGCACGGAGGTACCATCAACTAAAGACGATGGCCCTACCCCATATCCGGCCGCTCCCACAGTTACATCCAGTGGCAAAGAATGCAGCGATTTCGTCCATGAGACACGCGCCAAGAAGACAACTGTTATTCGTGGAGTCCAGCCGACGGTCAGCATGGCTGAGGCAATCGGTGTGTTCGCCGGAGTGGGCGTTTTCGCCTCCTTGATTGCCTATGGCTTTCACATGGTACGGAAGCACATCTACAAGGACGCCGATAACCTCGACACGGCATTTGATGCTGGAGGAAAGGTGTCGATTGGTCTTACAGCCACAACGATCGTCTCTCAGTGGACATGGTCGGCAACCCTTCTTCAGTCTTCGACGGTTTCCAGCCAGTACGGTATCAGTGGACCTTACTGGTATGCAGGTGGAGCCACCATCCAGATCATACTCTTCGCAGTTCTTTCCATTCAGCTGAAGACACGAGCGCCCGGAGCCAAGACCTTCCTGCAAGTTATATATGCTCGTTTCGGACCGCGCACCCATCAGGTGTACTGCGTGTTTGCCTTCCTCACCAACCTGGTTGTGATGATGTCGCTAACGATCGCCGGAACAGCAGTTTTGAACAGTCTGGTGGCTGATCTAAGCACGGAAATGGCCGCCATGCTGCTTGCAATCGTGATTGGTGGCTATACGCTCATTGGAGGTTTGGGTGCCACGTTCTACGTATCGTACTTCAACACGGGGCTCATCTTCATCATGATTCTGATGCTGGTGATTGAAGTGTATTACAATCCGAGCAATAATCCTCAAAATCCATTCGGAAGCTCAGGAAGGATCTTTGACTTTGTGGAATGCTGGAAAGGGCCTGCCACGAACCGTGATGGCAGCTACTTAACATTCTTGTCACAAGGAGGCTTTATATTTGGTATCGTCAATATTGTTGGCAACTTTGGCACAGTGTTCTGTGACCAGGCGTACTGGCAAAGCTCGGTGGCAGCTAAGCCCCTGCAAGGAGTGTGGGGCTTTATTTTGGGTGGACTGACGTGGTTTGCCATCCCGTTCTGTCTTGCCACCACACTGGGTCTGTCGTATCTGGCTCTAAGCTCGGCCCAAGGGTCTCCGATGCTCTCCGACAAAGATGTCTCCAAGGGCCTGGTGGCGCCAATGGTGGCTCAAGTGATGCTGGGACGAACTGGTGAGTATGCCATACTTTTCTTAATTCTGATGGCGGTCATGTCTACTGGCTCTGCCGAGATCATTGCTGTAGCCTCCATAATTATCTACGATGTCTACCAGATTTACCTGAAGCCTTTCCGGCCAGACTTGCAGCCAGGTGAGTGCATGTTGTGTGGCCACCAAGTGAGACCCACTGCAGACGACCCCAAACGCTGCACATGTCCGTCGATGCTGAGTTGCAGCAATTGCACAGCCGATAACAAAGCTCGCCGGAAGTTCAGGGACAGTCTCGTAAAGCCCCACTTCACCTGCAAAGTACATGGCAAGTACAGAGAATACCAGCTGCAACTGCTGGCCTATAAAAATTGGAGCATCGTGTGGACTACTTTCCTGTCGATTCCTCTCTGCATATTCTGCTGGGCTGTGGACTTGGACCTCGCATGGACATACTATTTTACTGGCATTCTGATTTCTTCCGCCGTCGTGCCCATCGCGCTGTCAATCCTCTGGGTGCGCGTCAGCGCGCGCGGAATGATCGGCGGCGCAGTTGGTGGGTGCTTCTGCGGTATCACCACCTGGCTTATCTATTCCTCAACATTCGAGGGTGGCCTGAGCAACTTTGTAGTCAATACAGGCCGCCAACAGCCCATGCTGTGCGGCAACATCGTATCAGTGACCGTTGGAGGCGTAGTCTGTATCCTTCTCTCATTGACAAGCAACCTGCGCATGACACCAGAGCAGATGGAAGAAGAATGGGAAAAGACACGAAATATAGATAATCCGCTGACCCCTTGGGTGCACGTATACCGAAGCTGCCTGGATCTTACTCAGGAAGGCGGTGAAACTGATGTCAGCTACCATCAACGGCCGGGACTAGAGGGCATCGTCAAGCGATTCCGAGTTGCGAAGAGGACTGCGTACGTCGCCGGTGTGGTGTTTACCCTGGTTTTCATCGTCATATGGCCAGCTAGCATGATTGCCGCCCATCCTCTTGACAACGCCGGATTTCTGGCATGGACCACGCTGAGTCGAGGCTGGGGCTTCGTGGCCGCCACGTTCATCATCATCGTGCCACTGGTTCAGGAAGTGCATGCGATTGTTCAACAGTGGAAGAGGTCCCGCACCATGCCAGCGTCAGATCACTCTGTCTCAGTAAACGGCCACGCCATGATTGAGTCGCCGGTGACGTCTGCCCCTGAGCTCTTGTCGTCTCTGGAAAGCCTTATGGTCGGCGTGGAGGAGACTGAGCAAAATGGCTCCACAATCTAGTGCACCAATACCGAAGACACCAAAGCGAACAGCATAAAACTAGGGTTGCTCATATATCTGTGTTGTAGTGACGCACTGATGGTGTGTGCTAAAAATTGCTACAAGAGAGCTGTGACTATAGTTTCTGAGAATTGTAAGCCGGTGAAGAAAACAAAGATGAGGGAGCTCATAACCTCTCAAGGACTTAGTGCTATTTTGAAATCACTGTACAAAGTTGTCACGACATTGCGAATAAATACGAAACTGCGGTAACGAGTAGTTTTGGTTTTGCTGCTCAAGACTGAAGACTGTGTACCTTAGTGACAAGCTAAGGGAGTGTAAAGAGAATGTGATACTCACTAAACCACTACAGATAGTTCTGTAAAAGTTTTTTAACACTTGTCTTTTGGAGTTACCAAATTGCAGATAATTGCCTGGATATTAAATAGCTCTACTTCGTTGAACCTGAGCTGTTTCTGGTTTTGAAGGTACGCACTATTTGTTTCTCCATTCCATAGAAACTATAGTAAGATTCCTTTATCGGCGATAACCGGCCGGAAAAATACGTTTCAAACTGTCAAATTATGACAGATAAAGGTTTGCTCAAACTTTGTTGGACGGCCCACATTTATTTTCTAACACAAACGCGACGAAACGACACAGATTAAGTAAAGTCGTGAGAAGAAACTGCCGTATTTAAAACCAATTGATACGACACTGGGAACAAAAACGACGGTGAATTAATCTGATCACAATTTATTTTGTTAATCTTTTTTAGAACTTTGCCAGATTTTATTATATCACAAAAATAAGGTATCTTTTCGGACTCCTGAGTTTTTCATGAATCGTTTGCCACAACCGTCAAAGAAATTTTCAGAAAAATAGACATTTGATCTAACCTCACGTCTATTGCGGCTGCAAATATTTAGTTTTCTAGGCGCTGAAGATCCCCAAAATTCTTTATTGAGAGGGTGATGCAATATATCCGGGAAATGCGCGCCCCTAGTATGTAGGGCAGGGATATTGCTGGAAAATTTAATGCATTGCATTTAAATGTGGCAGTAATTCCATTTCCTGACGACAGTTACTCACAGAGTTAAAAGCTCAACAAAAGTGCAAGTACGGCCGAGGTGGGCCGGGCCCCAGCCTGCACGTACATGGCTGCACAAGTTGGAGTTATACTAAGTCGACAATCAAAAGACTACCGTGAGGAATGATGATTGGAGTTGTAGGGCCCTGCAGCTGCAGAGGCTATATGTGCCCGGCTCTTTCGTGAGGAATTTAGCAAGGCGTTTTATGGCAGCACTCTTGGAATTTAGAGAAAAGTTTTTAACATTTCAGTGCCGTTCAAGTTTATTTTAGTGGTGGGGATGTGCCACTTTGCAAAAGAAGTGTCTTCTTAAAAGCCTGTGAGGCGTCCACGTGGTATTTTTGGGTTGAAAACAAGTAAGGAACCGGAGTACTTTGCGGTATGATTTTGTGATTTTAAAGCAAAGTGTATACCTGATATTGGCTAGATTTTTTTAACTCGCTCAGACTTATATCAAATACAAAGCTTAATTTTTCATTTCATTTGGCGTGGTAGACCGCCAAAACTGTCCCAGAAAGTGTTGTGTCAAGATATCTAGTGGGGTGGTTTAAAGGCTGTGGATGCGTCAAAATTATGTTCGGTCTTGAGAATGTCTTGAATCAAACGGATGGTCAAAAGTACTGAAGGAGATTAGAAAAAGCTTCTGGAATCAAGACTTGCTGGATTTAAGATTGACGATCTCTTCCGTGTGAGGAGAGCGAAATCGTTTTCGGATAAGCTGAATGTTCCGACTTTTTACAAGGACTTTATCAAAGATTTCCAACAATTTAATTGTTCATTTATCAACAATGATTAAGACATACGCAAACAATCTCTTCGGAATAATGCTGATATTACACTTAACAAGACGCCTATCTTTTCCGAATAGTACTATCGGTCACGTAATGGATAGCAACGACAATCTTCTAGGATTGAGAGAAATGAAACGACAATTTCCACAGCTTAGGACACATTTTCTAACATTACTGCGACTGACGTCTGCTATTCCTTCAGCGTGGAAAACCAATTTGCGCCAATACCCACGACGTGAAAATCTCAACCTCGACGGCGAAATTGTATTTATAGGCAGAGGAGATAAACATGTAGCACTCAGACACTGTAGGGCTGCCCATTTCTACCCCAAACAAATAGTGTGTCGCGTCCCAACAGCTGTAAATAAATGGGAGTCCATTGGTGTCAGGCCTCAGAACTGGACGCGGGTGTTTCAAATTCCCTGAGGGTGTTGAGTGTCCACCAAACTAAAGTGCCTGCATTATCGAATTATCAGTCGTTACATTCCCACTAAAAAATTATTGTCCATCCGTGGGATAATGGGAAGCCTTCTGTGCCGAAAATATTTCCGTGTTGACAATGTAAAACATTTTTTTATGATTGTGATAGCACGAAACCAATAAGGGATATAATTTTACCGCAACTGAAACGGATGCTTAACATACACGACGAGTTTCCAAACTGCGAAATCGTTCTATTATGATTTCGTGTCGCACAACCTGTGTTTATCTTGATAATTATCCTTACAAATCCAGGCGGTTTTCTTTTTATTCTATTTCTTAGATCTTAGGGGAGCTACCAACTCCCCATCTAGTGTGGGTCAGTACCAGACTTCTCTCCAGTGCTATATCAAAGCTATCGAGCTTAGGTAAGGAGAATTAATTGCAAGGGGCGGATATTTCTTAAAATTATTGGCTAGCAAATCGGTAGAGCCTGATGAAACATTGGAAGAGTCTTAGGGCAGCATTGGTGGTATATAAGAGGAATAGTTCAGGTATATAAGAGAAGTACTGCATAGTTTTTCTTGTATTTTGAAACGAGTTTGACGTACATCCCCGGAATTGTAGAACAATAAACGAAGCCTCAAACTTGTCAGGCGAAAAGTCGCTTACGTAAAAACAGCATATTAGTGAGCATAGTGGGTATATTTCAAGGGATCATTGTTTTGGCGTGTGTTTGTGAAGGGTAAAAGTACGAGAAATGCATAATTATACCACAACGATAAGTAATAATGTAAGCATATACACAGAGTGTGTTAGAGTTACACAGCTTTGACGCCCACTTATTGTTTGTCTCTCCATATTGTTCAGTACCCCACCTATAGTCTTCTCTCTTTGATGGTGTGGTGGATGTGCCTGGGTATATTTTTTTGCTGCGTTCTAGCTTTGTAGCCCGACCATGAAATTAAAACTGAAAGAAAAGGCAAAATCATTATATCTGTAGTACGGGACGAAATCGTACCACTAAATGGTGCAATCAACAACCATGATAACATCTTCTATTCCCACGAGCAGAATACCAAGAGGTTCTTCCAAGGGCTTAGGGTGACATGCTTCTGCGCCTTTAATGCCAGACGATGAATGCTTGGGCTGTATTGGTTTGTGATATCAGATGGTAGGACGGTAACAATCAGCGGTGAGCCCTACAGACATTTTCTCCAACAGTTTTATGGTGATTTGGCTCTGAAGGTCAATCGAAACTAGCTCGGGTTTAGTTGGTTTATGCATGATAGAGCTCCACCGCACACAGCTAGAGACACCATCACTTCCCTGAAATCACCTCATTCACCTGGGGATCGAAAAATGCTATGGGCACCCACATAGCCAGAATGGAACCGTCTGAACTTCTGGTTCCGGGGAACTTGAAAAGAGCACTGTTTACGGCAACCGACCGGCCGAACTGCGTGATCTGAAGCAGGTGTCGGATTAATTTCAGCCATTGCAAGCTGAAGTATGGAAGACGGTCGGATAGGACATCCGCGGATCCAGGGCGAAAGGAGGGCACGTCCCCTCCATCGATCTCTGAAATGGTCACAGCGCCCTCTAAAAGGTCAATGGCGCCCCCCTGAAATGTTGCTTCCAACCCCTATCCCCAACATCGGCCCTACTGATAGGATTTTGCGCCCACCTGATATGTTTTTCGGATCAAAAGTGGTGCCCTCCCTGGTCCGGATGGCGCCCCCGAGAAGGTACCCCCCCTCCCTCGCCTGGCAATCCTGAATCCACCTATGGGATAGGAATATTCAGTCTGGATCGATATCTGTCTGAATTGCGGTGGAGGGCACATCGACAATGTGAATTGCCGAAGGTTTGCGTAAGCACCTATTTTCCGACTTCCACCTGTAGTGAAAATCTTGAATTGACATACACATAATAAAACCCGTTTTAAAAATTGTTAGGACAGAGGGATTATAAAAATATTCAATTCATGCTCCTGTGTCTCCTCGTTTCTCAACCATGACTTAAAAAACTTGTACAAATCTTCTTGGAACACTCTGTAATTATAAAAGAACAAAGACTGGTATTCACGACAACAATTTTTCAGATTTTCATACACACTTACGCAAAAACTATGACACAAAGTCTCGCAAATATATTACCATGAATTATGACTCACCAAACAAACAAAATATGCAACTTTACATGGTTACTTGCCACAAAATGCCAACAGGAGACAAATTTTAGCATTCAGCCATCACATCCACTTAGACTGTTCCGTCCAATAATGTCCTGCAATATGTATCTGATAAGTATCTATATCCCGTCTCGTTCCGTTTCATTGCGGTTATTAAAGAAGCCCTGTCTTATCCCTAATGAAACCTTAAAAAGGTCATCCCATGTTATAAATTATGCAAATAGCATCTATTCTATCCTGTTTTAGACTTTGCCTCGCGACTCACATTCCATGCATATTTCATGGGTTTTGCTGGCCTGAACATGTACACTTTGCAAAATACCCGATATGAAGGATCCCGACGTGTCTTGACAATTACGCTTCTCAGTTGCAAACCATTAAAGCTAAAGATATTTTTGTTGTTAATACACCTTTTTGTTTGATTTTGCAACTTGTTTTGCTTGATTTGTTCAAAACATGCTGAACAGCCACATGGAAAACTAAAACTTTAATTGAACTTAAAAGTCGATAAGGGAGCTAACGAAAGCAACGCATATGAAGGCAAAGTTGTAGGTAAAAGAAATTACTTTGTGCATGTAGCACGCCCAAGCCAAGGGCAAGTTTTTTTAGATGACGGCCGAAGCCCTGTATTTTAATATCTTAACATCATCGTGTACTTTTGGGTTTCCCATACATACACAAACACACACACACACAAAATAAAGGAGCAGACACTTTTCCAAGATGCGAAGACATTGAAGCCCAAAAAAACAGGAACCAGAACCACCACAATTCTTAAGGTATCTGCATGCTGCTTAAGTGAAATACGTGACCATACTGTGAGCTACTATGAGACCTGCATTTTGGAAGTACTAAGAAATGCAAACTCCCAAAACGAAAACTGAGGCATAAAACACAATTGCAAGGTGGAAAACTGGAAGCCAACATTACCAGGCTGAACACAGCATGCTATAATGACGTGTCACGCATATTTTAGACCATAAAATGTATGTGAAAGGGCATTTAAGATCGCTATGTACGCTTGGTGCCTGAAATGTTTTTGGTTTTGATGATACTCAATCCATGACTGACAAACACCATAACACTAATGTTCATTGACGGCTATCACACTGTACAAACGATCTTTGACGGAACCCCACTTCTGGATAAAAGCAGACTCTTTGTTTGATGTCTTTGAAATATACTGTTCAATAATTATGCAGTCATAAAGAAATATTTTAAAGTTATGATATTTGCTCAGGCTGGTCACTATGTTTCCGTATGAAGAATTTTGTAAGATATATCAAGTGATTTTCCAGACTGGTTAATTCTGGATTCCTTAGCTTAACCCCCAACATGACATCGCGACAGGATAACTGGTGTCGCATGTGCAAAAGATATCTCACCTTATTCCACAGAATACCCAAGGACGGGCAGTACCAAAATTTGTGTGTTAAAGTTTCCGAATACATTGGCCAATTTTTGCATTTATCACTATAAGCTATTCCGTAATGATATTGCAACCTGTTGGTGGGCAGTATCCTTTTTATACAGCGATACTGGAACCACCTCAGCTTCACATCTGAAGAGGTTAAATGAATGTGTTCATAAACACTTGGCCAGATGGATGGGTCCGCTATATTTAGTTCGGTTTCCCACTTCTGTTGGCATTTCTGAGGTATTGAAGGCCAGCGATTCTGAAGCTTGTGATATGCCCATTTTGATGTTTTGTGTATTTCTTTCAGGTCTTCAAAAATGTCGGTATCGTGAGGATAGGTTGGATTCTCTGTTGTGAGGTTTTGCTTCCACGTTTGTGGAATCGATCTTAGAAATATCAGTGCGTTCATAGGATGTAACGAAATTTTCGTTGCGACTTCGCTTGCCGACATCAGTCTTTTCTCACTTATGTTATATATGTTTCGTATTCTAATGAGCCCCTTTTTCAATGAAGCTTTGCTTATGATTTTTTGTCTTTTCTATTTTGACTAGTTCTTTGTTCCACAAAGTTTCGTAAGTATTTGGCTGTCTCTAATTTCCTGATTTTCTTTGACGGTCATCAAAGCTGCTATTGTCTCTTTCCAGAACATACTCCGAACGCATCTATCTATCTGTTTGTGGGGGGCATTGCAATGGAAAATAGTAGTGCCATTATTGATCCGCAGCTTGTGTCCCATCAGTGACTTCCATTTTGCTTTGTTCTCCCGGTCTATAAATTTCCTCCCCCAAGCCAAGGGCAAGTCAATGATCACCAACGCTTGCTTGGATTCACCAGTGTCACAAGTACATACCTGTTCTCCAGATATAATATCCATTGGCACGTTGCAGACTGAGCACACCACAGCATTTGTCTCTGAGACATTGTTTTCCTCTGACACGTTGACATTGAGCCTCGGTTATAAATAACCCACCCATTAAATACTTATATATTTTTATATAATACGCCCCTTTTAATTGAAAATAAAATGGTTCATCTTAAAGTACGGTCCCATTGTTTTTGGCATGCCCTCATCATAAAAATGATAATTTGAAGAGACCACACGAGTCTATAGAAAGCTGAAACGGAAAACGATAGAAAAAGCACCTACCGTGGAAAGAGAGGACATCAAGTCTTGTTCGAAACGCTATGCAAAGGCAAAATGTATCCTTAAACAGGGGCGGATCTAGAGCAGTCATTTGGGAACGTCAATCTAGGCAAAAATATTAGAAATTGGTGTTTTTATACAACAATCCAGCAAAACCTGTAGAAATGCGCAAAATCCTGCCGCTTGCAGGGCTAATATCTATTAGATTCACCCCTACTTCCGAGAGAGCATGAACAGTGCTCACTTCTTGTTACTTGCGCTTGCAAACACATCAATTTATGAAGATGATACCCTGTGAGTCACCCATGATGCTGAAGCGGAACGTTTTGTATCGAGAAGAAGCCACCACGACACAGGCGGACGCCCAAGCCACCGGCAGTGATCGATCGAGTCCGGTTCTACCCAGCCAGGCTGTCCCCCACGTAGGGACCGTTCCCCCACCTGCCTTTCCTGGAAACGTAGCGTCAGCCCCAGACTATACGTACAGTTACACCGCCGCTGATCCGTCCTTAGTGACAGGTCAGACGGCACCGCGGCAACCCCTGGAGAATTCACAATTTAATTCACTGGAGGAGGATTCAGTAGGAGAATTCAGTGGACCTTTACCAGCCTGAAAGAGCTCCAGCACCCGAAAGAGTTAAGGGTAATGTATTATTTTTATGATGGGTTTTGAACTGAGAGAGCAGTTTGAAAAACAAACATTATGAAACCACTACTGGCATATATTTTCACTCAAAGCCTCATTAATTCAATTTCCACACAATTAATGGTTCAAAATAAAAGGCACTGAGGCCATAATTCAAACCAATAAAGGAATCACTTCCCATCTGCTTGCAACAGTTTGATTGGTCTAAACCCTAAGTTCCTCCCACAGACAGGAGACAGGAGCGAGGGCAGACAGGAGCAGCCCATTTTATTTTCTGATGGCCTGTTGAGTTTCTTTTTTTGAAAGGAAGATCACACCTTGGAAATAATTCAAAATTGCAGTGTTTCTAGGGCCAATCCATGTGAAAACAATGAATTTAGCCTATTTCCGAAAAAAACAACTGATGACTGATATCTCAAAAAAAAGAATTGGTAGGGTTTGACTATGCATCAACTGCCAGTATCATATGGCGTTGCTAGGACTAATGTTTTATTTATTTATTTATTTATTTGTTTATATCGCCAACAGATGTATATCCATTTGCAGGCGAAGTCAGAGCCTAAAAATAAACACAATATGCTACA
Organism: Lepas anatifera; assembly: GCA_034440635.1. Taxonomy (NCBI): domain Eukaryota; kingdom Metazoa; phylum Arthropoda; class Thecostraca; family Lepadidae; genus Lepas; species Lepas anatifera. The sequence goes on along the minus strand of JAOTON010001978.1, from coordinate 2,717,311 downwards.
AGTAAAAGACACGCATCACACATGAAAACAATATAATGAATCACCCTAGGTTAGGAGTCCCGAGGCTAAATATACGGTAAAAAAATTGAAAGCTAGAGAAAATATATGGTCTAAAAATTACCTGCTGCGGCGAGAGCGCTAGCTCGCAGCAAGTGCACGGGGTGAACGTATGTATTTTAAAACATTGACTTTAAAACTGCTAAAAGATTCTAAAAATAGGTCGGAACCAGAACATGATAAAAAGGCATTCATTGCCCGCGGGATCCGACACAAAAGCCCCTGGCCCACAGTGTTCACACGCCCACGCCGCTCCGCGAAAAGATGACGCGTGCAAGTTGATCGAGATGGCACGTGTAAAGGAAATTTACTTAACAGAATTTCAGTGTCCATTTTTCCACAATAAATACCTTTTAGAAAAAGCAGATCGTGTTGAATTCTTTGAGATTCAAGAGATGTTACGCCAAAATGATGCATGAGAGCGTCATAGGACAATGATAAGCATAGTCTGATTGTGTGATGATTTAGCTATGGAAGGAACTTGTGCTGCACTCGATCAACCCGCACGCCGTGAGATTTGGCCGCGCCTGCCCAGATCACGCTGCAGTACTCCAGATGAGAGCGTACGTTGGCATAATTTTGTTATAGGTATATTTTTTTAGTTAATTTTCCTCTGTTAGTAATGAAAAGTATCCAAATTATTGTGATATAAAATTGGCCCATGAGCTGGCAATGTTATTTACCTATTTGATTTGAGCCAATAATGAATATGAATGCAAACAAATGTTTTTAAGCTAAAAGTGGTTACCATTAGGAACCCAAGCAACATATATAATTTCTTCTCTTTTTCTTGAAATATTGAAACATATTTTGAGCTTAAACACAGTCAATAGGCAAGTTACACAGTCAATTATCAGGTTATACATACCCACATAAAATCAACAGTACCAATGGAATGTTTAATGTATGGGTTTCAAGATGACCAAAAAATATAAAAAAATGTTCCCTCAGCATGTGCAGCAGGGTTGAGCATAACATAACTTGCCTAATATTGTGTCATAAAGTGTAAACATGACCAGGGAGGGCAGGTTTGATAGGTGTAAATTTCTTCATTTTTTCTGCAAACAGTAAAACCAGGGGCACAGCCAGGATTTCCCTCCGGGGTGGGGGCGCCCCAAAAGGGCCCCCTGGGACAGCGCCAAAAGGGCCCTGATGGGTAAAAGGTACCCTGCTTGTTTCAGAATTGTGTCCTCATGGGGGCTGTCCCTGCTGCCCCCTCCCCCTCCCTTTGGCTACGCCCCTGAGTAAATCCTTGGACAAATGAGATGGTGATCAAGTGGTTTCTTGGCTTGTCACATCACATGGCTTTCTCAGTTCAGATCATATTAAGAAGGTGCCATGTTCCCTTTAAACTGGTGTTGAGAGTTCCCACATTTAAAAAGTAACATGGGCCAAATAACCCATTATTGGATAAAGTGGTTATTGGGAATGCTTGTCACAATTTCCTGCACGGCAACTCTCCAAGACCAGGAGTGTCAAATGCTGCCCAAACAGGTGCAGATCCAACAGGTTGCTTAGGGGGAAGCCAAGCCCATCCACATGAGAATAGGTCAGGTATACTTGAGTAGGTATACTTTCTATAGAAAGTACTGACTGACAAAGTCAATGGACAGAATTTATCTGGTGAAGCCAATAAATTTTGCACTATCAATTAGATACCTTGCAAACGGACGAAAACAATTATAAAAGTTTTTATTACGGAGCAGTTCCCTAATTGATCAATTATGAAACACTAGTTGGCTAGGGAACAGGCCGGAAGAGGATTTGGACCGTTTTATTGCTTTAGGGGTCATGGCCGAATAGAGCCATAACATGTATTTTTTTCGGCATGGCAGGTTCTGTACAGCATCACAGGTTTTGACTAGAGCTCATTGGGTAAGCCTTGGAGAAGATTAACTAGTTTAGGGCAGTTTTTACCCTTTTATGGGGCAGTTAAGAAAACTTTGAACTGCTCTCCCATCCATTTACCTATATTCCTTCCTTTAGCAGTATGCAGTCGCAGATTGCTGCTGTACGAAAGCAGTACAAAGATACCTAAATGTAGGAAGGCAAACATGCCGTATTCCATTTTGAGCACTTTTAGCAAGTTCCGTCCAACACTGGGACCCAAAGCGGTACTTTCCAGTCTTCTGCTATGAGTATCATTGGGGGAAGATGGTCATTATGCTCCCCCTTAAGCAAAATCGGCTACCCAAAATGATGCAGTTGACTTTTGTGGTACTTCTAACCTGAAAAATATTTTGTGATCACTTTGTTTTTATTTTGCACTGCCGTAACATATTAAGTTGATCAAACAATTGAGTGATTTAAGTTTTAGAAAAACCTTCCAAAGGGCGCAATTATGAACAGGGTATCTAAAATGCGCCCACCAAGATTCATAAATGCACCCGGGCTTATCATACCTCCAGGATACGACTGTGAGTGATTATTGAATTTCATTAGCAGCCTTTGGAGACGTCAGTATTTTTAGAGAAGTCGGCGTAAGCATACTATTCGATGATGGACGATAGTATGGTTCAGAAATCTCAGTGACATGCAAAGAGTAGAAAACAATTCCTAGTGGAAGAAGTCCAAGAGGAAGACGAGGAACAATTTATATATGTCGTTGGCTTGTTCTGCTCTGCGTTCTTATCGTTCCCAAATTAATGCATTGCCAGAAACAGAATTTGCGACTGAGACTGTATTCTTGCTGAGAGCCAGAACAAAGAGCCAACGATCGAACAGCGCTGTTTCCAGTGAGCAACGGTGAGCAACAACCTTATTCACAACAGAAATCACACGTAAACCCATTGGATCCGTCGGAGCAGACCTCGTGAAACCAATGCTGACCTCCTCACTCAGCCAGAATTCAGATTTCCGCTTACCCTGGGGGTTTTATCTCTCACCCATCATTTTCTCACCATCCATAATTTGTTTTACTTGGGGCCACAACAGGCCAGCTCACTAGGCAAGGTCAAACAAGGTCACCTTAGTTCAAATTTTAAGCTCTACCATAGCTACATTTCTAAGCTGATTGATTTGAAACTTTCTACACTTTATGACCCTTCCAGGATCTGTAAAATTTATATCTGGAATTTTTCGATTTGGTAACCTGATGTCAGCTCACGAGGTCACCTCTCCCATAGGAAAAGCATGAGGAAATATGTCTTTGGATCTAAAAGTCACAAAAATGATTCCAAATGCCCATATTTAAAAAAACGCACTCTTGGCCACCCTTTCACGGATTCTGAGGGCAATATTTACCCTTTAACTTATCTGAAGTCATCATAGGTCACTCGGGGTCAAAGACAGTATGTTAACGGTAACTTTTGACCAAACAAAGCAGGAGCACTGAATTAAACGTCATTGTGTGTGTTTTTTTCAATGGCTTTCATTTGATATATGACAAGTTTACTTTCTGACCTTCTGTGATCTCAAGCCATGTTATGTCAAGAGGTGCCCTCTGGAGGGCAAACCACTGGCAGAAGGTCATTATGTTCCATGTAGCGGAAGAAAGTCCTGGTATTTTCTTATAACATTTTCTGAACCAGACCTCAATAGCTCTAATGGCACGCAAGCTATGCCCAGGTCTCTTAAGCATTGCATATTTTAGTGGAAATAGCCTATCGTGACCCAAATTGACCTCTAGTGGTCAAACAGTTGACCCGTGGGCTTAAATATGTAAAGAAAACTCGTACTGAATTCACACGAGCTTTCCAATCTTTTTTTGCAGTTTTGCACCAACCCCCATAATATCGGAGTTAGAGAGGGCCCATCGATGGCCCTGGTGGGGCTAAGCTGGCGGCGGACCCCTAGTGGGGCGCGGGTTAAAGTGGGTTCAGTCCCCGAGGCGAGAAACCACCTTCCGTACATAGGTAACTTAGATTTTTGTTAAATATCACAGAAATGCTGATTTCACAAACCAACATAAATTTTATCAAGTTGATTAGGTAAGCAGCTCGGGTGGAAACCGGGCATCAAGTCAAAGGGCGATGATTTAAGCGTTCGATCCAAAATGCGCCCCTGGCGCAATTTGGTAGGGTGCATTTTAAAATGAGCAGGGTTCAGGTAAAATAAAATTATGGCGCAGATGTATGCAAAGAAGACCTTGATTGTTTCGTTGATAAATAAGATAAAAGAAAGTAGATCTCGAAAATATTCACCTTTACACAATATCTATCATAGCACATTTTCATGCATGCTTTGAAAACCACTGTGATAGTTAAAAAGTGCATGTAAAACAGAAAAACATGTCTAGCATAGATGCACGCTACTCACCAGTTGCTTTGGATACCGGAAAAGAGGGGCAATAGTAGTGGGAAAACCAATAATACAAGAATAGAGCTGATGAACTTCTAATATTTTCAAAACAGCCTATGGGCGCATTTTCGAACAGGGCGCATTATGACCCTCTTCACCAACGCTAAAACAATTTTCACACGCCAACCTACTCGATGAATCAAGCTATAGGCATTTACAAACGATATACAAACAACATAAGGCAGTAAGTTTGGGGATGTTTGAGGCTTTCTTGCAAAAATTTCGAAAGAGCTTTTGTTGCTAAATATTTTTTTCAGGAAATACTACCTAATTGGCCTTGAAAAATACCCAAGATAAATTACGTGAAATGTGACAAATGCACTGTTATTGCCTTATTCTTGTTGATGACAACTATGACGCGCATGTTTCAATCCCTTGCGTCATTTGTCGTGGGTAATTTTTGACAAAGCACCTGGCATCAAAAGCTCTCGGGTTTTCGCAAGAGGAACATCCCAATGTTTTCGACAGTGAACAGCGACTTCAGACAGTGGACAGATGTTCAGATTTGCCTTCGGGGCTGGCCGGGCGCTGAATATCCGGCAAGTCTGGCTGTCGCGTATCGTCACTGTCGCATTCACTGTCAAGGTCATTGCTCTCCGCTGCGCTGCCGTAGAAAAACAGCAAAGGAACGTGACTACTTTAGACACTTGTGATTCACTTATTTTATTCGCCAGAAAGTATCATCTATTGATTAGTCTATCGTGATATAGGTGGATCCAGGATTTCCGAACGCGTGGAAAAGGGGGCGTATAAGCTGGGGCGCCATCGGGGCAATGAGGATAACTTTTTGTACGGAAAGAAACCTATTGTGGGGGCGCGATACCTGCATACTGAAAGGGTGGGAGTGGGAGAGGCATTTTATGTGGCGCCACCAATATTTGAGGGGGTCCGTGACCATTTCAGATGGAGGCGAGGGTTTATGGGAGTGTGTGTGTGGTGGGGGGTGTCAAGTGCCCCCTTGCCTCCTGGATCTGCCTGTGTATCGGGATTTTTAGCAGCGTAAAGACCGGCTCCCTGGGAGCTTTTTTGTTTTCTCGGCGGCTACTGGAGTTCCAATTTGGTAGACGTTATCTGTCGCACTAAATATGTTCACTAGCCAAGTTCTGTCGCTAGCCTTGGTTGGCGAGTTGGTGGGTTTTTCCACCCATTTTTTTAATTTAACGACTTCACATGTTGGCAAACTACCAAGAGATAGAGGACATATTTTTGTTAAAAAGATCAATACATATTCAAATACAATTAGATTAATTTTCACGCCATCCTTTAGGTGGGTACCACATCAATGAATATTTAGGTGAGGCTCCCCGACATGTAACCGACACCTCTTTCGGTGATCCCATATGAGTTATACCATAGAGATTTAGACGAAGATAAAACCAGACCCATCTTTTGCATCGAAATTCTAAGGATTGATCAGGACAGCGGAGGAACCAAAATTAAAGAAACCATAAGTATTAACATAGTACTAGCATGGTGAAGACCCTGTTAATATATGAAGCATCCCTTGGAGGTATAAGCTTTTCGTTAGCGTGACGGTCAGGTCGGGCCGCGTCGCTCATATGTGAAATCTTATACATATTTAGGGAGAGATCTGGCGGGAGCTAGGTGGGAGTTCGCCACTATCTGACGCTACCGAAACTAGCTGTATTTGTTTCACCCTTCTCAATCCTTCTCCGAAGGTTATGAATAGACTGTGTAAAGCTGATCCTTAAGTTTATTTTTTCGGTTCCATCGTATGAACAATTTCGTCCCCGCTGCTAACGAATCATGCGCAGCAGTACCCAGCAACCACTCACACCCGCTTCAACCGTCCTGGGCAGTAACGGGCCGGGCCAGGGCCGGGCAGGGTCGACTGGAAGTTGCTGGCTGCGCTGCTGTACAGCCCCTCACAAGGTGAAATGACTCTGAAGAGCGGGTAGTAGTTGATTTGCCTAACCGATGCGAGCATAGATCGATTAGTCTTGAACATTTGCAATGGCAATACGGCAATGAAATGGGAGGGTGCTGAATAGTTCACCTTTACATATGTCATGCTTTCAAGTCGTTAGCGCACCACGATGATACATTTGGCATATTGTGAGTAAACATCCTGGAAGGTCATCGCCCCCGAGTAGGTCGCTACTGCCTGCAGCTAGTCCTAGCCCCAGCGCCGAGTACCTGGTTCTGTTGCTGGTGCGCAGTAGGGGAAAGTGGGGGTCACGGACACCGTAACGATGGTGTGAGTTTTCGATGACTTAATGAGCTTGTTTCGTTCCTATTTTGGCTGTAGAGATACTTCAGACATTTATCTACCTCTGTGCAAGCAGCTATGTGTCTGTAATTATTATATTAAAATTTGCGTAAAGTTTAGAAAAAAGTAGCAAAAATCCATTTTCCCAACATAATGGGGTAACATAGTCACCCCATGGGGAAAGATGGACAAGGTGAACAAACTGATCGAACCAGGCCTTGAAGATTTACATCTGCATCCACCCACTAGGCAACTGCCGTCCGCCGCGGGGAAGTGGGCATTTTCTTACTATTTCCGTCAAAGGTTCAAAGGGAGCTATGCCTTTTCTGAATTTTTAATGACGGAGGATTAAAGTATCAAGGGCTGTCGTGGAACTGTGGATAGGTTGATCCAGGATCGCCGATCAGGGGGCGGGGCACCTTGCCAGAGGGCGCCATCCGGGTCAGGGGGCGGGTGCGCACCCAGGGGGAGGGCAGCGAGCCCCCAAACACTTTTGCTCCAAAGTGCCGCCCCCCCCATCCATGTGGAGCGCCGAATGTGCCGCCCATCGAGGGGAAGGATGAGCCTTCACCTGACTTTTAGAGGCAGTGCTACACTGACTGCCGCCCCTGCACCTAACATGCCGCCCCCTACACTGACTTTGCTGCCCCTGCACCCAACACACCGCCCCCTAAAAAAATTTCACTAGGTCTGTGGAGCAAACAATTCACCGCTCTCAGCCCTCCCCCAACATGCGAAAATTGACTGCCCTTTGGGTGAACAAGTGCGCCCCCAGAGACAAAATGCTGCCCCTCCACCAGCCTAGTGTCCCCTGGCGTAAGCAGTCCCCCCCCCCCAAATAAAAATCCTGGGTGCGCACCTGTCAGGGGTGCCACTTTTGGAACGCAAAACATATCAGGGGGGCGCCAGATCCTCTCGCAGGGCTAAGAGCGCCCTTCCCCAGCTCCTGAGGGGAGGGGCTGGAAGCGACACTTTAGGGGGCCCATCAATCTCTCAGGGGGCTACCGTGACCATTTCAGGGGCGCTGAGGATCGAGGAGTACAGCTGCCCCTGGATGACCCTCAAATTTAATTATATGTTCTCCAGCATGGGGAACATTCAGCAGGCCCTGTGTCCCCCAAACCGTCAGCCTTTATTTATTTAAGCTTATATTATATAAAATCAAATATACTCTTGTGCGGGGTAACATGAACACCATGGCCACCTTGCCCCACGCGTGGTTTCCGTCTTACCCCACTTTGCTCTTCCTAAACAAACTTGGATATGAATCGGACGCCATTGCGATTACACAGTCAGCGACTGTGTTGAACAAAATGCAACATCTTGAAGAGCCATATTACGTAATACCAATAAAATATATATAGAAACATCCATGTAATGACCTTTACGAATTCAATTGTGAAAAAACACATGAGTTGCAGTTTTCACTTTTATGAAAATTGTATAAAACCTGAGAGCTTACCGGACTCAACGTTGCTCTGGGACCGACGCATGCTAAAAGGAAGCGTATTACACGCTTTTCCCGGTCGTGGCACTGTCAGTTCGTCCCAAACAGGGGGTGTCCGTCTTACCCACGGTGTCCATGACCACCCACTTTCCCCTACCTATTCCCTACCTTTGAATCATTTGGAGAGGAAATGTTTTATAACCAAATTGAGGCCCGGGGTTTTAAGAACTACTTTTTATTAAGAAATTACGGGGATTTCATTTTATATGCAACAGTTATATGCCAGTGACGGTAAGATGAGAAGCACAAGCATCGGCAGGGGGCCGAGGGCCTGCCCCAATTTGTTTTGGCCAAAAATGTCCTAATCTCGTCAAAATGGGAGAAATCCGGACATGTTTATAACCAGCCGCTGCGAAAGGCAACGATGGACCCAAATTTGAACAGTTTTTGGTCCTAGCGTGGAAAGTTGTTTGTTAGCATCAGGTGAAAGTTTGGCTGGCCCCCTCACTTTTTTACCGGTGGCGATGCTTATGATGAGAAGGATTGTTGAGTGTTTTAGCAAAGGCATCTAAAATCTAAAATTTCGCTAAAATCCCTCGACAAACATATCACAATTTTCGCACATTTAAAATAAGCTTACCCTCAGCTCTCGGATGATGTGACTTGCTAATTGGGGCACTCATTGTCTTCAAACAAACCGCGGATGCTACACTTGTCACACGGAACGAGGCTTTGGTTTGCGGTGCACCCAAACAGCCGGTAGTATGTAACGCTAACGCGGTGCAGCATGGCTGAAGGCATGCACTGCGGTGCAGTGTATCTACAAGTGGGACCCTGCGGCACAGTATAACGTCGCTTTGGCGTAGGTATATGAGTTTTTTTTGGTGACGGCCGAAGCCCTGTATTTTCCCAGAAAACGTCACAATAAACACATAATACTTATTATAGGAACAGCTGCGTCACACTTATCCCTCTCCCCCGTTTCACCCTGGTCCCTTCCCTCCCCGAGCATCTAATCTTAAGTCCAGACACAGTGGCTGGCGCGTGGAAACATATGTACTCTATAACCATTTCCCTTTTCACAATGCTCGTGATTTTTTGTGATAATACCTTCGGAATAGCAAAAGTTATTAATTTCATATTTCAAAACATCTCGGTTTGGGTTTGAGGCACCTTCCTGTCTTAGCTTGCTCGTTACGATATGTTGTTTTGTAAGGATAATTATCAAGTCAACCACGGGTGGTGCGCCGGGAAACACTAATAGAATGGTTTCGCAGCTCGGAAACTCGTCGTGTATGTTAAACATCCGCTTCAGTTGCGGTAAAATTATATCCCAAATTGGTTTCGTGCTATCACAATCATAAAAAAATGTTTTACATTGTCAACACGGAAACATTTTCGGCACAGAGGGCTTCCTACTATCCCACGGATGGATAATAATTTGCTGGTGAGAATGTAACGATTGATAATTCGATAATGCTGGCACTTTAGTTTGGTGGACACTCAACACCCTTAGGGAATTTGAAACACCCGCGTCCAGTTCTGAGGCCTGACACCAATGGACTCCCATTTATCTACAGCTGTTGGAACGCGATATACTATTTGTTTGGAGTAGAAATGGGCAGCCCTACAGTGTCTGAGTGCTACTTGTTTATCTTTTCTGCCTAAAAATAAAATTTAACGGTCAAGGTTGAGATTCTCGCTTCGTGGGTATTGACGCAACTTGGTTTTCCACGCTGAATGAATAGCAGACGTCAGTCGCAGTAATGTTAGAAAATGTGTCCTAAGCTGTGAAAATCGTCATTTCATTTCCCTTAATCCTAGAAGATTACCGTTGCTAGCCATTACGTGACCGATAATTCTCACACCGGCTGAAAATAACAATTAGAAAAAGACAAGCTGCTTGTTGAGTGTAATATCAGCATTATTCCGAAGTGACTGTTTGCGTATGCCTTAACTATTATTGATAAATGAACGCTTAAATTGCTGAAAATCTTTGATTAAGTCCTTTTAAAAAGTTGGAACTTCCAGTTTATCCAAAAACGAGTTTTCTCTCCTCACACGCAATAGATCATCCAGCTTAAATCCAGCAAGTCTTGATTTAAGAAGCTTTTTCAGAATTGATTGATTTAAGAAGCTCCTTCAGTACTTTTGACCATCCGTTTGATTCAAGTCATTCTTAAAACTGAACACAATTTTGACACATCCACAGCCCTTAAACCATCCCGCCCGATATCTTGACACAGGACTTCCTGGGCCACTTTTGGCGGTCTACCACGCCAAATGAATTGCATAATTAAGCTTTGTATTTGACATAAGTCTGAGCGAGTGACAGAACTGCAAGATAATACGTAAACTATCTGTGACAGATAGTTTACATACTAAGTGGCAATACTCAATTACAACACTAATGAGACGAAGATTTTCCCCTATGCAGTGACCCTTGATTGAACCAGACTGGTTTTTATGAACTAATTTATCGATGACAAGACACAATCTCAATACCATGACCTTCGCAATCAAGTTATGAATTACGTCAAAGAGACATATCGGTCTTTTATTTTGTAGCTTGAGCTGGTTTCTCTTTTTAGGAATGAGCGTAAGCACTCCACGTCGATATAATATGAAAAGCTGGTCTTTTTGTCTCGCGCTATTAGCGCAGTCAACAATGAGCTGACCTATATCCCTCAGAAGAAATACAAGAACTCTGCAGTAAACCTGAAATCCCCGCAACCTTATTTCTGGTCATTTTAGTTACGGCGCACCTCTCCTCTTCCAATGTAATGGGACCCTCGCATAATCTTTTATCAACTTCGGAAAGACAGGAGTCATCGTCCTAAAGAGCGAAAGCTTGAAAGTTGGGGTGTTGTATTATTTTCCAAGTGCACAAAGACATGAAATGTAGCACACATTGGTGTAGTAAGTGCTTGCTGCCACATACATATTTTCCATCACTCGTTTCTATACTCGATATAAGTTTTTGTGCAGCTTGATTTAAGTGTATCTGAAGAAATAAGCGGTATGTCTCTCTCCAAACTCCGTCCAGGTGGCTGAATATCTAGTTATTGCAGCATTTCCTCGCTTTTTCTTCAAATCATTTAAATTATTCTGCACAGTAAGATATTCTGAAATAAGACGACAAATTGTGGTGCATTTGAAACTACTGCCTTCAATTCGTTAAGTTTATTGTACAATTAATTTTCCTCTTTCCGTTTTTAATGTGGAATTTGCTTGCTACGCTTAATTTTGAGAACTCAAACATTACTTAAAAGCACCTCAACCAAAATTCCGTAGTAACTGATCTCTGTGTACGCTCCTCACTTTTGTTTTGCAGCCCTAAGCTCGCTCCGGACAATTTCGACATGTTCGAGTCACTGAGGAGTGAGGTATTGCATCTCCATATGGCCCGCGTTTTTTATTACCAATGTCGACATAAATTACTGCAAAATTGCGATCACTTAGGATTCCGGGGTCGATTTTTGCTGTAACTGTGTTATTACAAATAGCATTTCTGCTGGTGAAGATGTAGTCGATTCGAGACTGTTGAAGGGAATTGCATCTTTGCCAAGAATACCGCCTGGGAGAGGGGTGCTTATATCGCCAAGAATCCTTCAAACAATATTTTTTCTTCTATATCGCTTAATTTAGAACACGCCCTTGTGTTTCTGTGGTCAGGGTGGTCCGAATTCAAAGGCTTAAGCTTGATGTTGGAAAGTGTCATGGAAAAAGAATATGTTACCAGACCATTCATGTCTACACATGTGTTCTAGCTCTGGTATTGAATGAGTCTCTTGCAGGATGGAAATGCCTTTTCTATATTTAATACGGATACGACGAAATAATACCTTGCGTTTTACTCGATCCCTCAAACCTCTCACATTAAGCGATACAGGCGAAATGGGATTTATGGGAGATTTGCCATGTACCATTTCTGGGTCAATGAAAAGTGATAATTAGGAATACCTGATTTGATACGAAGACATTTGAAACATGTCGCCTTAAATTATGTTTTAGGGTAAGGGCGGGCAAGAGTACGCAGGAGATAAGAGTACGCAGCAGCTGTTTTGGTTACTCAGCAACCACTGAGATGGTGGATACCCTGGTATAAAAAAGCACGGTCAGTGCCTAGGCTGCACACCAAAATTCAACGTGCTCCTGTTCTTTCCGCGGGAGTACAGAGCAAATAAGTTTCTGGGCACCCTTGAAGTAGTATTTCCTAACTGGAAAAACTTGTAGACCATGCTTCTTTTATCAAAAGCATTGTATTACGGTCTGTTATCAATAAGAAAGCTGAGCTAGGAGTGTACTCCAGGACCGGAACTCACGCTAAAACACCTGCCAACATGTTTATGAAGACTTTCTTCCCAAGGAAGCATGTCCGGCAAGAGTACGCAGTAGACCATTGGGCAAGAGTGCGCATGCTTAAGAGATAGGAAAATTTAATTTTCGCTCGGGACAGAGTCCGTAATTCATATTTGGAAAACCAAACGTTGCAACATGTTCTTGTATATTCATAACGATATGAAATCATACAATCGCCTAGTTTGGCGACAAAAAACTTCGCGACATGGCCTATGTACCTAAAGCACAGCGGGGCATCAATGCGTACTCCAGCCCCCTCTTGTGCGTACTCTTACCGACCCACTCCGGCAAGAGTACGCACGTGACTTTTATTTTTGATGGGCTCGTGGCGAGGTCCTTTCAGAGACATCGAGTTGAAACATAGACCATACATACACAATTCTTCAGGCTAGACAACCACATAAAAATTTTAGCTGTTAGACTTATAGGAGACAAGTGAAAGCCTTTAGAAAGTTAAGTGCGTACTCTTGCACGGACTTCCCCTAATTTGTTCTTTTGCATTGTATGAGAGCCGCAGCAGAAACCACAAATATACAAAACCTGAACCATGACTCTCTCCGGCTTCTTCTCATGCTAAAAAAACAGTGTCCAAGACCTCCCACGCAGGTGTAAACAGCAGACCCCACCTCCCTCCCTCACTCATCCCCCTAACCTCAGCCAAAAGCGACGCGGACCCGGCCCCGTCTCGCGGGCGCACAGCCAAACACGCACCCCGCTCCCGGGCAGAGCTCACAATATATACAGAAAAAATTAACTACAACGTTTCAGCGGCTCAAGCTGCAGATGAACTGCGCTAATGAATACTGGTGAAAACAGCCTTTCAACAGTCCTTTCAGGTCGTTTTAAACTTATCCTTCTTACTAAATTGTATGGTGAGTGACAGACATGTAAACCTGAATGCATATGAGGCTAATTATGGGGCGTTAACACTGTAGCAGAGTGACAAAACCCACTAATTCTAAAAAGAGGGCATCGGAAACGGACTCGTTCCCGCCAATCTCTGATGCCAAGGATGTCAAGGTGACTAACTTAACGGCTTACTTTGGCTTCATCCCATTCGTGAGACATTGGAACCTTACTCACCGCAACTGAAAAATTACATCAAGTAGAAAATAGAAAGTGAGTTCCAGAATGTTAAACTTCTACAAAATATTGATGTGAACCAAAGCTCGATGGTGAAGCAGTAACAATATGTCGAACAATTTAGGACTTTCTCGGAACACTTTTCGTATTACTTTTTGTAAAAAACACACATACATACAAGTACTTAAACAGAACAAAAAACCATTCTGAGTGCAGTTCAGGCGTTTTACCAGAACGTACAGACGTCGAGGCTGAACAGGTGGTGAAACCCTTGACAAAAACTGAAACGGCACTTAATAAGGGCAAAAAAGCACGAACAACAAATATAAACTGAAGCTACAGCTTCCAAAGTTTATGCTGGATAAATTGCATTTTATCGTTCATGCACGAAATTCAAGCCAGGGGTAAGGCAGCTACACAGCTGACAAAACACGCATAACACACAGGTAAGGAATTGTTGTGAAATACAAACTTCTGTGCCACCACATTCCGCCAATGAGAAATCGAAAGAAAGTCACTTTTGAGGCAACTTAAACCGCATCTCTGGCGGCGTAGCAAAGCATGTACGCTGTAGCTCTCTTTACTTCTTCGGCCGGTACTTGCTTAACACAGGTATCGTTCATGTGGTACCAGCTATCCTCAGACTGGTTCCAGCAGAAGGCAGTGTAGTGACCGATCTGTGCGCTGCCATGGTGTACTACCACTGTGTACAAGTCAAACACAGAATTGGCAGAGATCTGCAGTTGCCCGAGGGCCATCCAACTGAGGTCGAGGTCGCTCAGGGGAAAAGCGACGTGAGCGTGCACTTTGCGTGGTGTGCTGCCGCTGCTGGTAAAGCGCTTAAGATGCTTGATCATCACAGATGGCAGGCGCCAGAGATCAAACTTTTGCAGGCGTTCTGTTTCTTTTGAAAATTTGAACATACCCAGCCTGGAATGAGATCCCCTTGGACGTACTAATGGAGACATTGAGCGAGACTGCTCTGTGAAGACGGCCCTGGGCCTGAGGCCAGCGGTAAGGACAGTAGAGTGAAGTTCTCGAACGTGGGAGATTTGTGGTCACAAGCAGTACACTGCAGAATAGACCTGTGTTGCCCATTGAAGAGCCTAGATATGATTGAGGAATTTTCTTCACGAAACTGATGCCAGGCATGGTTAGCAACTACATGATCCTCCGAGCTCTCGTGGGTTATCATTGGTGCCATCGACGTAGGGGGAACCTTTAGGTCTTCATGCAGCCACTCCAGCGAAAGTTTGTCAGAACAACGTCAGGTGTCGAGTTGTGAGCCAAGCTGGATGGGCTCTCAGACACACGGTCCCGGAGCTGTCTGCGCACGAACTTACAGATGACCTTTTCGTCACTATCGAATCTCTGAGCGATATTGATAGCTTCAGAGGTCGGATATTTGCTTGTTAAGAATATCTGCTACCCGCTGTTCCAGATTTTCGTTGAAACGGCGCTGTTTGAAGTCAGAACGGGTGATGATCAGTGATTCCAGGCTTTTATTTTTCGAGATCCTCTAGCTGTTTATGACTATTGTTTTTTGCATCCACGTGCTGCCGGAGCTGGGCTCCCAAGTTCTCGATCTTGATATCCTTCCCGTGAAGCTCATTTTGTAAAATACCCAGTCTGCGTTCGATTTTCGATTCTCTCAAGCTTCACTTCAAAAACTGCGACAACTTTAGCGCTACTCGCTGTGCATGCTCCACCCATCATGTCCTTCAGCGCCCTGAGCGTGCTCGGGTGGAGCTGCACGCCCCGAGGCGGAGTGGAGGCCACGCCCCTCTCACCGCTCCGACCGGCCTCGGCTGGGTCGGCTGACGTGGCGTGCAGGGGCGATCGGGCCGGACGCCTTAGCCGTCTGGATTGCCTCTGCGGGATTGTATTTCCAGCACAGAAAATTGGTGTATCCTTGTTTATATCAAAGGAGTATCTCCACTGGCTGCCGGGCAATCCGAAAAAGCCGTGTCGTCCCCACTCTCAGCACCGCTCATGACATCACACAGTTCCCACAAAGTTGGGAAGCCGGGACTATCACTCGTAGTCATTAGCGCCAGCTAATTTTACACTTCCTATATTTGGTTAAATCGCTCGCCAACCCTCGAGAGCTGCAACACTAGTTCACACCAATGTCACTGCATAAAATGCAGGAGTAAATCAGTGCACTACCCGGGAGCAGGGCTCTGCACACTCCACTAGCCATGCGAACCGCGAGGCTAGCCTCGCGTGAAAGGCGAAGCGGGAGACGACCTCGGTGGCAGGCGCTGACCCGACCGAGCCGCGGGCCAGACTGCTGCCAAATGTGAATATCAGCATAATCATTATTGAGGTTTTAGAACGTGTGGGTTTCATGGTTCATTTTTCCCATAATATTAAACACGGTTATACTTCACGTTAACACATACAGTGAAGGGGTCCTAAAGTGGTCCTCCACCTATTTTTTAAAGATGACTGAAGGGCCGCTCGCCGCCGGCAAACGCTACTTTGCCAAATTTGAGAGAATTTATGAGTGCGGCGATTTCTGAAAACAAGTTTCGAGAGTTGGTCAATAATTTTTCACTTAAGGCTTTCAAAATCGGACGAATATTTTCAGACCGTCGCAATCGCGCAGTCGTACCAGTTCGCCTGCACTGTATACCGAGTGATGATGTCATTAAGTCATATAATCAGGTAGTATGTCAAGTTCAACCTATATGAAAGTCAAGGTCAAAGGTCAGAGGTCAAGGTCATTGACCCCAGGATTCCAGTCAGATGGCATAATTCAGTATGACGTATTTTATACAATGGCTTTATAGTTATGGTTACACTATGACGAGAATTTATGACATTACTTCCATGATTCTGATGAAGGGCTGTGTCCGAATATACAATATAAGTGTTTTTATATCATCATTCGAGGAGACAGGCCAGTCTACATATTATCAACTTATGATCATGCTCCACACCGCAGCACTCCAAAACTTATCAATATTTGAGTTTTGATTGAAGCCCTTTTAGAAGACGCTGAAGCATCAGGCTTCTTCTTCATTCCGTTACCCTCCTCCATGAAAGGAGGGAGATTTATCATTTGACTACATGCACAGTAGGTGCGGTGAAGAAATCACATGTGATGGATCATTCCTAAACACGCGCACTAGAGGGAAGGCCCCGCCTATTTTTCTGAGGTGGCTGGAAAACCGCCCGTAGCCGAAAAAGAACGATACTCGGCCACATTTGAGAGGATTCAATGGCACGTTGATTGCTGAAAGCATTCTGAAAATCGGTCTTTTTATATTGACTCTCAAATCATACCTACATTCGAGATCGCCTTAATCACGCGGTTAGACCAGTTCACTTGCATTGGAGAACCAGTGGTGACGTCATAACGCCATATAAACGGCGTGTCAAGGTCACCTCACATGAAGGTCACAGTCATGGTCAAAGGTCACATGTCAAGTTCATACCGGCACTTTCAAGGTCATGGGATCCAGTGCTTCCGGTCAAATGGCGTTACCCAGACTGAGGTTTATTATGCTGTGACGTCATGGTTAAGGTAACTCAATGCAAACGTCAACGTCAAAGTTCATGGGTAAAGGTAAATCCGTGTTTCCCGCCCAACAACTGCTATAGTGCTAGTTGTAGTATACATTATGGGTAGTATACCATATTGTGATGTCATAGGCAATGACCTTGAATCAGGGGCGTAGGAACGGTTTGAAAAGTGGGGGCCAACCTTAGAGGGGCCCACCTCAAGGGGGCCCCAGTCCACGGGGGCCCATACTTATAATTTTTTTAGTTAGCTCGTTTGGTGTCAATAAGGCACGCATGCACACTAAGATGTCAATACATGGAAAATTGAGAAAGTAAATTTTGCCCTATGTTTTCGAGTTGTACCTATTATGATATAATAAATCATAGTAAAACGCCAAAAACAATTTTTTTACCTGGACTCTTTTCAAATACGAAATACATTGTTGAGCTCTTTTGGAGGATTTCAATCATTTTTTCACCACGAGCGCGTTTTTTATATTTACAGATGTTTAGGCCCCTTTCATCACATTTACAAAATTAAAAACTGTTTAGAAAACTACAGACAAGTGAGGCTATTTGATACCAAATAGCCTCACTTCGCTATGCCTACTCAACTTGTATTTGCTTATTTAATGACAAAAATGGGAATATTCATTTAGGTTATTACGGATCCCTTCTTTCCATCATTAGAGATTGATTTAGGTAAAGGCTGATCACAATAAAGACGCCTAGCTATATTTAAATACCTAAAATGCAGAGATCCGGCATGACTGCAAGTGCAACGTAGGTACTTGATGGCCAGCTTTGTGATGCCGAGGAGGTGTGCGGGCATGGGGTTATAGTGGTTAGTAACTTTGCTTTCCCCGCAACCAACCCAGGTTTAAGGCACGGCAGATTCCTTGTGCAAGGAGCAATTTGACTCCCAAGAAACCCCTCCAACAGGGAAAGAGTTGGCGACGCCATGTAATCCTGGCATCGAAAGACGTCGCGCCTTTCGATGGCTCAGGGACGACTGTTGCTCGGCATTTGGTGCGGGGTTCCTGTCCGATTCATGCTTTGTGTTGGGATTGATATGGGATGGAGTTTGATTGGGCCCAGTTCTCGGGACTCGTTTGGGAACACTCAGGTAGTAGGTGCCTTGGCTTTTTTACGAAGCGCTCCTCCTCCAGGGGCTTGCAGGCAGCGTACTACCGAACTTAAACATTCCAAGACAAGCTATCGGGCCCGTTTAGGGTTTCTTGTTCTATATTACAGTTGCGGATATTTGTATATTCGTTGCGGGGGCCCACCTTAAAAAGGGGGCAGTATCCCCTGACCCTCGGTTCCTATGCATATGCCGCCCAGGGGACGCCAAATTATCTCGGAGGGCCCCAAGGTCCAGACCATGGCTCAGGAACCCAGATCAGTCAGCTCAAGGGCCCAGACCAGTGCATTAGCCTCGGGACCAGCTTATCAAGGGACCCTACATAAGCACAGGACCCCTAAGAGCTCATCACAGGGGAGCCCCAGATTCGCACAGTGTGCCAGATTAGCTTAGGGGCCCGATTCAGCTCGGAGGTCCCCAGGTCGACTTATGTATGGTCTCAAAACAGCTCAAGGGGCTTGTTCAAGCTCACGGATCTCAGCTTAGCTCAATGACTAGAACAGTACAGGGGCCCCAGACCAACTCAGGGCTCTTGTTCAGCACAGGCTAGCTCAGCTCAGGGGCCCAGATCGGCTGATATAGGGTCCCCTCTCATACCAGCTCAGGGGCTCCATTCAAGCTCACGGCCCCCAGCTTAGTCCAGGAACCCTAGAAGAGTTCAGGGTCCCCATACCAGATCAGAGGCCCCAGTTAAGCACAGTGGTACCCAGATTAGCTCAGGGCCCCAGCCAGGCTTAAGGGGGTCCCAGGGTGGTTGATATAGAGTCTCAAAACACAGTGGCGTAGCCAAGATTCGGCCCAGGAGGGGTCCGACTACCATCGGGGGCCCCAGGCCGGGGTCCCCCTTAGTAACCGGGGCCCATCTCATATATCTTTTGTATAGTATTTTGATATCATAAAATTCACACAAAGGAAATTGTGTTGTGCCTTTTTAAGCATTTATTCTTATTTTGTTTATAGCTTGATTTTTTCGATCCGACCAAGTGTTGGTAAACTAAGGTCACCAAATATTAAGGATGGCCCATACCTTATTTGGTAGCGTGGCTATAATAACAGCTTTGTGCCATATTTCGGGAACTTCAATGTTGATGCACGCATGATGTTAAACCTGAGTCTACCTCAATTCACTCGGGTAATCAGACATGTTATTGGAGGTCAGTCGTTTTGAGTACAAAGAAATGGTCTTCTACGGGAAACGATTAACAATTATTTCCCGGTGTCGAATCCATGAACTCTTTAATCATAAACGGAACGAAACGAATAAGAATACAAGGGATATGGTAGTGTGTCCTGAACGTTACATATCCTCTATTCCATCGACAGATCCTGTTGAGATCCAGTTACTTTCTTACCCTTGCCATCTTGTAAACGAGCAAATTACCAAGACAAAAGGCGCCCAAGATATCTATCGCCTTGGCTCACTCTGTTATTGTTATTTTCAACCTTTCATACCTAGTTTCCTTTTGGGATTATGCTCATCAATTTCTGTCATTACCCTTGTTTCTCTGGTTTCCTACGAAAATATTTGAAAGTTGTTTATTTCAGAATATTTAGGAATGTAGCTATTGGTGTCAAGCTAATAGATTACAAATTGACTGAAGTCCCTGTTCGATTTGCTCTTATGGTAAAATTATATTAATTTTTGCCTTTCCTTCGATAATGGTGCCTGATCGACATGTTTCAATTTGTCCTTTTTAGTACGCAATAGGGGTAGATAAATTTTTTCCGAGGCATATGATTTTGCAAATTTTTATTTGAGCTCTGGGGCCACCTAAGACCAACACTTGTCGGCACTCACAAATCTAATTTTCGGTCGCTCTCCCGATTAGATCTCAGGGGGTCTCTGAGACCGATTCACGGCGCCTCTTGATCAAAACTGGGGCCCCTGAGAATCTCTCGTGACTCCTGAGATTAGTTATCGGCAGTACCTCTGAGACCACTTATTGGGCCCCCAGATTTGCTCTGGAGGGGGCTGAGACTGAATATCGTTGCCCTCCAGATTAGCTCTTGGGGTCCCCTGAGGCTGTCTTTGGGGTGGGGGAGGGGACTGGGAATGACTTTCGATAGCCCTCTGAGACATAAGTGTCGCCACCGGCAAAAAAGTGGGGGCAGCCAAACTTCAACATGATGCTGACAAAAAACTTTCATCATCAGGACCAAAAACGGTTCGAATTTGGGCTCCTCGTTGCCTTCCGCAGCGGCTGGATATAAGAATGTCCGGCTTTCTCTCATTTTGACTGAGATCAGGAAATTTTTAGCCAAAAGTGGGGGGGCAGGCCCCTGCCCCCCTTTCCGACGCGTATGCTCTGAGACTTACTCTAGGGCGCCCCTGAGACAAACACCCCGGGGGGTGGTGGTGGTGGAATCACCTTTGAGACTGAGTCTTTGGTGTTCCTGAGACTGACTCTCGGAGGCTCCAGATTAGCTCTCCCGGGGCTAAGGCTGACTCGGGGTCCGTGAGACCAAAACTCTGGAGCAACTCTGGGAATTACTCTCAGAACCCCGAGATTAACTCTCGGATGACTCCCGAGATTAACTCCCGAGATTAACTCCCCGAGACTGACACCCGAGAGCCCTCTGACACTAACTTTTGGGTGCTCCCTGAGATTGACTTTTGGGGCCGCTTATACCAAAACTTGGGGAGGGGCACATCCTGAGGCTAAATCTCGAGGGCTCCCAAAATTATCCCTCTGTGGCCCCCTGAAATCAGCACTCTGCGGATCAAATTAGACTAACTCTCGGACCCCGGATTAACTCGCGGGGCCACCTGAAAGTAAATATTTACTCCTGAGAGAGAAACTCGTGAGACTATGAGGGCCCCCTGGACCGACTCTTGGGGTGCTCTGAGACTGACTCTTTGGGTTCTCTGAGACAGACTCTCAGGGGACCCCCGAGACCAAATCTCAGGGTCCCCTAAGACAGATTCTTTGGGTCCTCTTGACCGACTCTTGGGGTTCTCTGAGGCTGACTCTCAGGGGCCCCCTGAAATAACTTTTGCGGAGCCCTGAGAACCACTCTCTGGGGGCCCTGAGACTATCTCGGCCCCCTCCCTGAGACAGACTCCTGGGGCCCCTGATACCGACTTTTGGGGCCCCCTGAGACTAACCCTCTGGGGCCCCCGAAATCTACTTTCGGGGGTCTTGAGACCGACTCTCAGGGCGGGGAGGGGGCGCGGTAGTGGAGTGGTCAGCATAGCTGTCTGCCACGCAGCCGACCCGGGTTCAAGGCCCGGCGGCTTCCCTGAACAAGGAGCAAGCTGGCTCCCGAGAAACCCTTCCAACAGGGAAAGAGTTGGCGACGCCATATGACCCTGGCAGTTGGTGCGTCGATAAGCCCCAAAAATTATATCTCAGGGCGGGGACCTTGAGGCCGACTCGGGACACCCTGAGAACGAATCTTCAGGGACCCCCTGAGACTAACTCTGGGGGCCCCGTGATCAGAGAACTCTTTGCAGTGGTTCAGATTGGCCCAAGGGAGAGTCTGCGGACGCCTAGGGCCCCCTTGGCTACACCACTGCATCCACACTTTCGGGGGCCCTCAGAAATCACCATTTGGAGGCCCCTAAAATAATTGCTCTCCCCAGACCAATACTCCGGAGCCCCTTGATACTGATGCCCGGGGATGCTAAGACCAAGCACGGGATCCCACTTAGATCAGGCTCAAGGGGCACCCTTAGGCCCATGCTCGCGCTTTTGTCAGGAGTAACTTGACACCGATGTTCCGGAGCCCTCAAGATCAATATTTCGAGCCCCCTTCGAGACTAATGCTTAGTACTCTGGAGCCCCTCGATGCCGATGCTCGGGGGTCCTGAACCCAGGCCTGGGGCCCTGAGACCAAGCTCGGGGTCTCATGAGGCCAAGGCTCGTGCCTCACTCATGAGTCCCTCGATTTCAATAGTCGGGGCACCCCAATGGGGGCCCTGGACCCCTGAGACCTAGCTCAGGGGCCCCTGAGACCAAGCTTGAGGGGACCCTGAGACCAAGCTCGGATGCTCCCTGAGACCATCGAGGCCCCCGACACCAAGCTCGAGGGTTCCCTAAGACCAAGCTCGAGACCCCGTGAGACCAGGATCGAAACGCCCATGAGACCAAACATCGAAAGGCCCATAAGACCAAGCTTGCCCCCTGAGACCAAGCTTAAGGGCCCCCGAGATAAATGTTCGGTACTTTGGAGCCCTCGATACCTCTGATCAGGGGCCCCTGAGACCAAACTCGGGGATCCCCTGAGACCAAGTTCAGGGCGTTCCCTGAGACCAAGCTCGGAGGGCCCCTGACACCAAGCTCGGGGCCCCTGAGACAAAGCTCTTGGGGGCGCTGAGACCAAGCTCGGGGGCCCCTGAGACCAAGATCAGGGGCCCCCGAGACCAATGCTCGTGTTTTCCAGTGCATACGGTCAGCCTTATGCATCAGATGCCCTCGGATGCCCCCTGAGACCAAGTTCGAGGGCTCCCTGACACTAAGCTCGGGGAGAGGAGGGCCTGAGACCAAGCTTGGGGGCACCCCTGAGACCAAGCTCGGAGGGGTCCCTGACACCAAGCTCGGGGGCCCCTGAGACCAAGCTCGGGGGCCCTGAGACCAAACTCGAAGGGCACCCTGCGACCAAACTCGGGAGCTCCCTGAGACCAAGCTCAGAGGGCCCCCAGACACCAAGCTCGGGGCCCCTGAGACCAAGCTCGGGGGCCCTGAGACCAAGCTCAGGGCCCCTGACACTAAGCTCGGGGAGAGGGGGCCTGAGATCAAGCTTGGGGGCACCCCTGAGACCAAGCTCGAGGGGCCCCTGAGACCAAGCTCGGGGGCCCTGAGACCAAACTCGAAGTGCCCCTAAGACCAACCTCGGGAGCTCCCTGAGACCTAGCTCGGAGGGCCCCAGACACAAAGCTCGGGGCCCCTGAGACCAAGCTCGGGGCCCCTGAGACCAAAATCGAAAGGCCCGTGAGACTGAGCTCGGGGGAGGGACCCATAGACCAGGCTCGGGGCCCTGAGGCCAAGCTCGGGATCCCCTGAGAGTGAGCACAGGGGTCCCCAAGATCAATACATCAATATATCAGTGTATTCGGCACTCTGGAGCGTGGAGCCCTCGATACCGACTATCGGGGTCTCCTGAGACCAAGCTCGGAAGGCCCCCCACGAGACCAAGCTCAGGGGCCCCCAAGATCAATGTTCGTGTTTTTAGTGCATAAGGTCAGCCCAGGGGGTCCGCGGACCCCAGGAACCCCTCCCCTGGCTACGCTACTGTCAGAATATCTCAAGAGGCCCATTCAGGCTCACGGCCGCTAGGTCAGTGGCTTTAAAGCCTAATAGGGGGTCCCAGACCATCTCAGGGGCCCTCAGTTCAACACAGAGGCCCATATTAGCTCTGATGACTAGATAAGCTTAAGGACAATATGAACTTTACGGTCCCAGCTCGGCTCTGGGGCCCCCAGGTCGGTGGATATAGGGTCTGGCCAACTCACGAGGGCCTGTTCAAGGTCACAGTTCCTAGCTCAGTTTAGGCATCCTAGAATAAACAGTTCACGCTGCCCAAGCCATCTCAGGGGCGCTCAGTTCAGCTCAAGGGGCCCAGATTAGCTCGTATGGCATCAGAGGCCAGTTCAGGGGCCCCGAGAAGCTCAGGGGACCTTAAAATTGACTCATAGGACCTCAACTTAGTTTAGGGGCCAGGTAAGTTTAACGGGGTTCCGGGGCAAGCTATCGGGCCAGTTTGAGTTTCTTGCTTGATATTACAGTTGTTGATATTCTTATCTCCGTTGCGGGGGCCCATCACAGAAAAGTGGGGGCCAGTGGACCCCTGGCCCCCCGGTTCCTACGCCTATGCCTTGAATGACCTTAACCTCAAAACTTTAGGAAAGATTCTTTGCGACCTTCCCTCTATGACCATGGTCCCTCTTAGCATATTCCCGACTTTTTCCCGCATAATTACAGCATTTCTCGATGGGTGCCCAGCACGACCGAGA
This sequence comes from Lepas anatifera, assembly GCA_034440635.1. NCBI lineage: Eukaryota > Metazoa > Arthropoda > Thecostraca > Lepadidae > Lepas > Lepas anatifera. The sequence continues at coordinate 2,693,226 of JAOTON010001978.1, read as the reverse complement.
TTTGATATTTATGACCTCGTTTGACCTTGAAATTATTAACCTTGGTCAATGATAATTGGCTATGATGTAGATCACTGTAGTCCCCATCCATTCCTCAACTGACCTTTCTCTAAGCCTATTAGTTTCTGAGATCTTAGGGGAACTACCAGGCCCCCCCCAATCCGCCTTAGTGCCAGACCCCCCTCCAGTGCGCGTGTTAACATACTTTTGTTTCTATTGGGCGTCCTCTACCTCGCTCAGGGCTGAAAGAGCTTAAAAAATCATGCTTCAGAATAGAGACGGATCCAGGGGGGGTGAAGGAGCGGTCGAAACCTCCGCCCCCTTAGGATCCAGTTGAGTGGGATACGTCGAAGGGGAATACTACGTTTTCAGACTGTCTGAACTGACCAAACGTTTCAAGTAATTGCTTATCTGATGAGGATGTGAATCAGATCATTACATACTGTACATTCCTTTCTAAAATTTCGTTGTGGATATGATCAGATCAATATTGACCAAGAAGCGCCCGAGAAGAGTTTGCCAAGTTTTTATGATTTTGAATTGCAGCCTTTTTGGAAGATTGAATTGCAAACGAACCCAGACTTGAATTTTGCTTTGTACAAATGTTTGAGCACGAGCTCTTGCCTTAGACAGAGTTTCCAGTCACGGAAAAGGTGATGCCTATTTATTAAGAGTGATCTGTTAGGTAAACTGCCCCCAAGAAATCGATTTGATTTATTTGACATACGCAGCATCTCCACTATCCATGTGGCTATTCTGACGCCGGTCGTAATGAAGATGAGGGACATGAATGACAAACTTAAGAAAAAACAAACTGTATGGTAACGATAGGATGGTTGATGGGGAAAGACAAGGACAAGGATTATCGAAGTTAAGGATCATCGAAGTTAAATTCGTTGGTGTTTCATAATGTGAACTTATTTTCCATATTTGTATACACCTCAGATTTCGCTGTATAAACATTGAAACCAGGGGTGTGGATTTATATCTCTTTGGGGGTGTCCCGGCACCCTTAATGATGAACTGGGCACCCTCAATGGTGATTCGGGCACCCCAACCAAAATGTGCAGCGAAGTCCTAATAAAGCGCTTGAAGAATAGCAGCTTTCAACAAATACGTGTTACAGTGTTATAATGACATTCTGCGTCTGACCTACAACCTGATATTTTACCAAGCAATGGAAATCCTCAGACATAATGGGCAGTGGCGGATTTTGCAGGTACGCTTGGGGGCAAGCCAAAGTCAATACAAAACGTCACACGGTGAGAGTATGCCACAATTTAACTAGGTGGTAGGTTTTGGAGGTAAGCCCAAGAGTCGATAAAAAAACGACGCCGGGTCAAAAATGTCGCCACAAGTTGCTTGTTTTGCTATCCAAGGCCTAGTGTTTACACTTACGTTGACTGGTTCTGTTTGAAGTTGAGAGTTAAAGCGCCAAAACCTTGCTTATAAACTAAAAAGGAGTCGGGGCAAAAGGGAGGTCAATAGCTTTGGAGGGGGAGGCAAAAACATAGTTTTGCGCCGAGCTTTTCCGTTTGGAGGGGGAAATGCCTTTTTTGCCCCTCCTGGATCTGCCACTGATAATGGACATTTCGCAATTTATGTTCATACCAGCAAGAGAACTTATACCTGCTCCATACTTAAGCAGTGATGCAGTCCATAAGATACAGCAAAGTAGAAGTTATTCACAATAGCTGAATTACTTTTTCACTACATAATTCGTTCACACATTGAAAAAAGTATTTGAAATCAACAAAAGGTGCAGCATCATGGTGACCTTTGGTCTGCGGTATCAGGTTTTTTTCAAACATTCGTACCAATTTTTAAATATTTTTTATGCATCGACATATTACTTAATATCCAATATTGATAAGCAGTGCCTCTTCCCTTGCGTTTCGGCCGGCGGATATCATGCCATGACGTGACAGTCCGAGGGCCTACAATACTTATTCAGATGCAATAGTGTTACCGAAAATGTAAAATGAGAAGCTGGTTGTACGACTACACATTGTACGAATAATCAAGTACAAATCAAAATCCAGGATGGCATCGCTCCTAATACAAAACACTGGTTCTTTATTACTCCTATACTAATCCCACCTGCTCCTGAAAAACAAACCCATGAATCAACCGTGTGCCCTAAGAATTGCTAGGAATACATTTGGATATATTTGGGAGCATGTTCTGATATTTTGCAAATGTAGTTATTCGGCTTTTATTGATTCACAGGGTTACATTACAGCATTAATGAGGCACTTGATAACGAAAATGCAGCAACAAGGCAGTTCTGTGTCTAGGGTCTGTAATAAAATAAGTATTTAAATTAAAGTATTTTGAAGTAAGGATTCAAGTATTCTGTAAAAACTTAAGGATTCAAGTAATAATGCGTTTGCTTCTACCAACTACTCTTGTTTAGATCATGACGGCTCATAGAAAATATCCGTCCAAATTTATTGAAATTATTTTTTCGGAGCATTGTGGATTAAAAATATTTGTCAAAACCGGAACGGGGACATCGCAGTTTGTCTCGTACGATTAGGTAAAATCCCTGGCGCTGATCTTAAAATGACCAGTAGCCTCATAATAATCACAATAATTATAGTTTGTAGATGCTGCAGCTACTTCGGCTATTGGCACTCATACCACTAGATGAGTCTTCCCGCTAGGTGGAAGCTATTACTGACTGGTGGTATATAATTCCTCCCTCTGTCACTTATCCTATATTTTTACAAAATACCTCATGTTTTAGGAGTATGTTTCCTAGGTATATGCTCAGTGCCTACCCAAATGAAACTTCGAAATTACCTACAGGGCTGGGGTATAAAATTGTATCCCTGGATGTGGTGTACCTCCTATTTCTTATATCAGGCAGTGCAGCATAGTTCCATGTATTTAAGGGAGTGTATAATACAATGGTTCTCTTAACGCTGTCACAGTTGAGAGTTTCCGGATTTGGGCGCCCCCGATGGTTTTCGAAAATTCACTTCATTAGTTAGTGTTGAATCATCGCGGGTTTCGAATGTGTGGTAGGACTGAAAGGGAATACAGGAATGTTTAGTCTAATTAAGTTTAGTGCCTTTTCACCATCCAACATGGAACAAAGCAGCACCTGCTTCCCTCTACTGGTATATCTATCATCTGGCTTTACTTCGGCAGCGTTCTCATTACTTCACACTCGCTATAACTCCTCCGATGGTCAAGGTTTAGTTTTATGTACCTACCTACGTCTCTCTCTCTCTCTCTCTCTCTCTCTCTCATCTCTCTCTCTCTCTCTCTCTCTCTCTCTCTCTCCTCGCCTTCTGTCGGTTACCATCGGGCTGGGCCCCACTCCTTTTGCTCAGCAGAAACCCATCTCGCGACTCTCCTGACGTCAGTGAACTCGGCTGCCGGCTAGCCAGTGCTGCTGCCGCTGTCTCGCCTTTACCAAAGAGTACTGGATGGTGGCGCAGATAATCAAGGCAATGTAGGGCAAAATATGGCTAGTAATGACTGAAAAAGTCGTGGTAATATATCTCTTGGTTTATGGTTTAAGCTCTATCATTCTCATGAAGAAATGTCCGCTGAATTTCTCGCTATACAAGTGGATGCGCCTCCACCAAGCAGCAGCCGCCATCCGCTGGATGCCGATTGCCCGCGGGGCACAGAGGCTAGAAAGGTCACGCCGCTGGGCGCCGCTGGCGCCGAGTTCAAGCATCGGTGGGGAGGGATCACATGGCGGATTATAAAACGTACGCGTGTGGTGTTGAGAATAGTGGTCGTTCTGCCTGCTGTTGGACTGAGGGGGAGAACAGATGTAGGAGTCATTCTGGGCACATGGGTGGATGTATGGCTTAGGTGTTTGTACAGTATACGGTGTCGATATCACTGGAAAACATGAGTATGAGTTCATTGAATAAGTTTGGTATATGAATACGCTTGACGGGTAAAATTGCAGGTGCCTATTTAGAATATTTAGTATTTTTCGGCATCAGGGTAAATGTTGTAGCTTTTCACATTTTCTTAATTGATTAACACTTATTGGCAATACAAGACACAGGGTACATGTGACATGCACGACTAACGGACTTTTCATGTCTGTGCAACACCAGAAGTTTAAACTGATAAAATGGCTATTTGAGACGGAGGGATAAATAGCTCTGACTTCAAGTAAGGAGGGTCAAAGGCAAACCAAAGGATGCACATGCACAAGACAATTGACGGAGAAGGTATGTATATTTAAATGGCATTTACATCACTGTATTCCTCTAGAATGGCCCCCTTCCCTATCGCATTCTTTCGATGCGCCGCCACCTGGCCTACAGGGAGCCAGGAGTCACCGTGCACTGCCGTCTAACCATGATCGTCCAGCTTTCTATTTTGAGGCACAAAAATCGTTTGTATGCTTCAATACTCTGCTATTTATTTCCCGGAAAAGAAATCAGGAATCAGATTTATTCGAACAAAATCCACTTCAGAGGGATTTTTACTTATCCACGTCAAACTGTAAATAAAGAATAAAAAGGGATCACAGCCTAGAATACACACATGCATGGACATAAACATTCAATATCGATCGAGACTTGCATCATATGCCAACCAGAAATCAAGCACACGTTCGTCCCTATTCAGCACCACGGCGTATCAGCGCCGCTCTCAGATCTTGTCGAAAGTTGGGTGCACCAGGTCGTATTCCTATTTGGTTGAGTATAGATACGCCTCTGTAACACAAACGGCGGCGACCGACTTCAGAGCGTATCGGCGGCAGAGTCCACATGTTGGCATTGCGGGTGTCGTGGCTGTGCACCTCACTTCCCCACTGGCCAATAGACTGTTGGATTTGTGCGGGCAGTCCCGTCACCACAGTTCGGTTCACAGCGGTAACAGTGTGGTGAATTAGATGTTCGGCAGTGAGCCAGCCAAGCTGCTTAACAGCGTCCGAAACATGATCATAACCCCGGCGCCCGGTCACATCACGTGCTGCTAAGTTAATAATTTTTTGTACACGATGGATCTGGACTTTTCCACACGAGCCGTATATAGATAAACAGTACCGCACAATGGAAGAAACATGTGCCTCGACGGCAGTCTTAAGAGAGCTCGCGGTATAACGTGTCTGGCATGACTCAGTGCTAACAAAACTCCGGTACACTTACGCGATGAAACATCAATGTGTGATTGGTAATTTAGATGTCAATCCATGTTTAGGCATAAGTTCTGAACAACTCCGGAGTCAAAAATTGTAGTCCCGCAAAATATATAGAAACTGGGGGTATGTCACGCAGCATAGCAGGTGTACCAAGTACTAACATCTTTGTTTATCTGCTAACATCCTTGTTCCAAGTGCAACATCTTTGCTTGGATGATGTCGCGTTCCTAGTTAATTAATTAATTAATAGTTAATTAATTCCATTTGTTATTTTATTTTTATTAGACTTTGACGTTCAGCACTGTTTTCGAATTATACGTAAGTTCTCAGAAAGGGCAATGAGTGACCTTACGAGTCATGCCAAGTATTGCAAATGGAGAATCTTAACAACATAATTTGTTTGTATATTTTGATTTTTCAGTACATTAATTTCGTTTTGAAACAGTACAGCACACGGAAATTTTGGTAGGAGGATGGGAGAGGACACTTATGAACATAAAATAATTTTATAGAGATTATTTTGAGCGGCGGTAACTTTTCAACGGCTAGGTTTTTAAAATATGTTCCAAATGTTTAAAGTTGCATTGCGAAATCTTGTTAGTATGGTATATGTCAATGGAAAAGATAGCTGAACGGTATCGAACAGTGATGGCGTGTTGCTTGGACCTTAACCCATCACCGCCAAAGGGTCCGATCTGACCTCCTCCCTCGGTTTTTCGCAAGTGATTCTGAGCCGATTCAGATGAGACCCGCGTTGCTGACGAAGGCCAAGGCTGATAAAATATAGCCGAAAGCTCCGAATGTTTTTCATTTTCACTAGTGGAGAAGTCCTTTATATTTATGTAGGTTAATGAACAGTACCATATAAGGGTGTGACTTTATGTCCCCTTGAAGCCCGAGCACCTGTAATGAAATATTAATTTAGTGTTAACATATACTCTAAATTTATTGTTTCATCATTCTTAGAATTAAAAAATACTGTGTGATGGCTAAAACAAAAATAAGATTATGCGTTCCCTTTCATGTGGTGGTCATTTACTTTTTTTAAATTTAGGCACCCCCTATGATTTTTGGAAATCCACATCCCTGATTGAAACAAATACATTTTTGTGAGTAAAGGCGATCTTGAAACTAGGGAGACATAATACAAGAAAGAATACAACCAGTATTAGCAATACCATCAAGAAACCCGCTCGCCAACACAGCTTCAGGTTTTCCCAAGCATATGATTCTTCAAAAAGATACCTCGCTTATAATTGTATAACAGTGATAGACAGGTATCCACATTTTAGCCAACATAGCAGATGTACGCGTTTCGACCGCAGTCTTCGTCAGCATCTAAAGGATCCTTTAGATGCTGACGAAAACTACGTTCTAAAGGAAAACTACGGTCTAAAGAAAGACAGCAACTAAACGATCCTTTAGATGCTGACGAATACTACAGTCGAAACGCGTACATCTGCTATGTTGGGTAAAATGGGAATACCTTTCTATCACTGTTATACAATTATAAGCGAGGTATCTTTTGGAGGAATCGTGGGCTTGGGAAAACCTGAAGTTTCGTCGGCGAGCGGGTTTCTTGAGGGTATTGCTAATACTGGTTTTCTGACATTCACCATAATTCGGGGATGACTTGATGTTTTGAAGAGTGCATCTGTCTCAAAATAAACGGAACAGGGAATGTGGCACCTTGGGTTTAAACTGCAATAGGCTTGTGATAGAGCATGCTGAGAAATCACTTGATCGAACTTTCATCTGCCCTCGAACGTACCGTTTGCGCAGAAAAAAGGTACGAGTTTACCGCCTACCGACCAAACTCCCAACCACCAATCAGGCAGCAGCCGCGTTTACTTTGACATCACATTGGCGATTCAATTTCCTTTACCAGGGAGACCAGTCGACCAATAACGAGAATAATTCATCATCACCGTCATCGTCACGCCTTGTTTGTTTGTTGCTCTCCATGTTTTTTTTTCACCGGATCCCTTTATCAAGTCCCACTACCTCACTCCATGGGTTGAGCGCGGCGCCTGTGGCGACCCTCCCCGTGGATAATCCTTGTCCTTCCCCATCAACCATCCTATCCTTATCCTTATCCTACAGTGTGTTTTTGCTTAAGTTTGTCATTTACATGTCCCTCATCTTCATTACGACCGGCGTCAGAATAGCCACATGGATAGTGGAGATGCTGTGTATGTCAAATATAAAATATATCATGTTAATATTTATCAAATTCAAAGCTCGTTGACACGTGGAGTACGCCTTAGATGGACAACATTTTTGTTTGATCATAATTTTACTTTTAATTTAATTCCAAAATCTGCCCTCTCAAGAGCATTTAATTCCAATTAACTTAATTATATGAGTCTAAGATTTAGCCCTCCGGTCTTACAGATCAGGTATATCTTAGGTAGGGGAAGATGGTCAATATGCGCCCCCTTAAGGGAAATTGTCTGCCAAAAATTGTGCAGTTGACTTTGGTGCTATTTTTAGGCTGAAAAATGTTTTGTAATTAATTTGCTTTTATTTTGCACAGCCATAACGTATTAAGTTGATCAAAAAATTTGAGTTTTTTTACGTTTTTGAAAAACCCTGCAAAGGGCGCAATTATGAACAGGGTATCTAAAATGCGCCCACCAAGGTTCATAAATGCGCCCGGGGTTATTATGCCTCCAGGGTAGGACTGTGAGTGAAATTTTGAGCTATACCATAGCTACATTTCTAAGCTGATTGATTCGAAACTTTCCACATTTTATGGCCCTTCCAAGGTCTACAAAATTTATATCCAGGATTTTTCGATTTGGTGCCTTGAGATCAGTTCACGAGGTTACCTCTCCCATTGAAAAAGCAGAGGGAAATTTATCTTATGATTTAAAAATCACAAAAATTATTGCAAATGCTCAAATTTCCTACAAACGCACTCTTGGCCACCCTTTCACGGATTCGACGGGAATAAGTTATCCTTTGACTTATCTGTGATCATCATAGGTCATCCGGGGTCAGAAACAGTATGTTGACGATAACTTTTGATCTAACCAAGCTAGAGCGCTGAATTGAACGTCTTTGAGTATATTTCGTCAGAGGCTTTCATTTGATATATGGCAAGATCACTTTGTGACCTTCCGTGATCTCAAGTCATGTTACGCCAAGAGGTATCCACGTAGTTCAAACCACTGGCATGAGGTCATTATGCTCCACATAGCGGAGAAAGCCCTGGCATTTTCCTATAAAACCTACTTAACGAGACTTCCATAGCTCTAATGGCATGCGAGCTATGCCCAGGTTTCTTAAGCATTGCATATTTTAGTGGAAATAGCCCATGGTGACCGAACTTGACCTCTGGATGTCAAACAGTTGACCTGAGGGTTTAGATATGTAGAGTAAAACCGTGCTGAATTCACAAGAGCTTTCCAATGTTTTTTTACAGATCTGCGCCAACCCCCATAATTTCGGAGTTAGAGGGCGCTATCGATGGCCCTGACGGGGCGAAGTCGGCGGCGGACCCCCAGTGGGAGGGGGGCGGGTTAACGTGGGGTCAATCCCCACGGCGGGAAACCGCCTTCTGCACCTAGGTTACTTATATTTTTGGTAAATATAACAGAAATGCTGATTTCCCGAACCAACATCAAACTTATAATAATAATTTTTGGGGCTTATCGACGCACCAACTGCCAGGATCATATGGCGTCGCCAACTCTTTCCCTGTTGGAAGGATTTCTCGGGAGCCAGCTTGCTCCTTATTCAGGGAAGCCGCCGGGCCTTGAACCCGGGTCGGCTGCGTGGAAGCCAGCTACGCTGACCACTCCACTACCGCGCCCCCTCCAACATCAAACTTATCAAGTTGTTTAGGTAAGCAGTTCGGGTGGAAACCGGATTACCAATGCTGGAATCATAAAAGAGAGAATCAAGTCAAACTGTGATGATTAAAATGTGCGTTCCAAAATGCGCCCCTGACGCAATTTGGTAGGGCGCATTTTAAAGTCAGCAGGGTCCAAGTAAAACAAAATAATCGCCCAGATGCGTGCAAAGAAAACCTTGATGGTTTCGTTAATAGATAAATAAAAAATTTAGATCTCGAAAGTATTCACCTATACACAATATCTGTCATAGTACATTTTCATGCATGCTTTGAAAACCACCATCATGGTTAAGAAGTACATGTAAAACAGAAAACATGTCCAGCGTAGATGCACGCTACTTACCAGCTGCTTTGGTCACCGGAAAAGAGGGGAAATAGTAGTGGGAAAAATAATAATCCAACAATAGAGCTGACAAACTTTCAGTATTTTCAAAACACCCTCTGGGCGCATTTTCGAACCGGGCGCATTATGACCCTCTTCCCCTACTTAAGCTATATCGGTGCCATATCGCTGTATGACGTCACCCTGGGGACGTATCCGTCCCCAGGATGACGTCACACATCTTGTTCTTATCTTGTGGTGCCAGAGCTGCTCTGGGTCCCATGAGTTGGTCTAGAGTCCCTTGAGCTGACCTGGGCCCCTTTAGCTGGTTTGGGTGTCCTTGAGTAGGTTCGCGGCCTCTGAGCTTGCGTTGGGCCTCTTAACTGGTTAAGCTCCTGTCACTCTATGACGATTTGGGCCACGATTGGCTACGATCTCCTACGATTCAATAAATCATGGTGAATTGTGGTCATTCGTGTCCCAAAAACAGTCCCCTGCAGATACGTGTACGATGTTGCGTCGATGTTGCAACGATTTCAATACGATAATCCACGGGAGCGTTACGAGTTGAGCACGTGCTGATCACGATCCCTTACGATGACCATACGATGAGGTGCGAGATCATGGCGATGAGGCACGATGCAACACCAATATCCACGATAAGTGACGATCATCGTCACGATGGAGTACGATGGTAGCGCGATTCCGACCCATACTTTACCTCGGAGCCCATATAGGACAAAACGGATAATCCTTGTTTTGGTTCTCTTTGTGTCAACATGGCCCTGTTGACTGTTTGTAAATGAAAATTTCTCCTCACTCGCAGACCAAAGCGAAGAGGAAGTGAGCAATGTCAAAACGAATGCAAAATGGATATACTGGTAGCGGCGTTGGGTTCATCCCGATCTCGTCGATTTCCTTTCCTCCATCGTTGATGGCAGATTTCGTGCAGGTCTCTGCCTGTGCTGCCGAGGGGTCCAACTTTATTTTAATGCTTACGGCGTGGCGACTTTTCACTCGCACATTGTGGGCGTGGAGGAAACAGAATACTTGAAGGATTCAGCTGTCCCTTTCAATCCTCTCAATTACCCCATCACCTGACTTGGCTTGTGTCAGTTGCCCATCTGTGGCCCTCATCGAAGAATACCAAGTCTGAATTTAACTTCGGGTCAGTCCCATTTTGGCTGCCTTTTTCTTTCCATAGGCCCTGCTTGTATCTTTGTAATGCTTCCTCTTCTTATAAAACATGCACTCATGCTTCTTCAGCCATTCAACCAGCTCTTCTTTTTGCTCCTCAATGAGCATTTTGACGCGTCTCTTTCGTTTCAAATTTATTTCTCCTTTGCTTCGCCTTAAATCAACGTGTAAAACTTTCTCGCCCTCTCCTATGCTTCCAGGTTCCCCACTTCCAGTTCCTTGGCTGGGTCGGTTTCAATGACCGTGGATACGGTTTTCTCCCGCCCTTTTTGGTTTGAGAGTGTCTTTTTCTTTGGGGGCGTCTCGAGCAGACGAAAACTACTTTCATACTCTAGGGAAAGCTAAGAAAAAGTGCTGAAGCAACTGGAACTGTTTGATAGTTATCATTTTTATGAAAATTTTTGCGAAGCGTAGAAGAGTCGTAGAAACGTCGTAGCCTATCGAAGAGCTTTCGTCCTCAATCGTGGTTTATCGCGATAGCGTCGGGGTAAATATTTACTTTATCGTAAAACATCGTGGGGTCGTCTTACTGGTATCGTGACTTACTCGTGGTAGGTTCGCCGTGCCTCGTAGCATGTCGTGGGGACATCATGTATTCATTTTGGCAAGAATTGGATACGATGAGCTACGAGTATTCCCGATTAAACACGAATGGCCTATGAAAGCCGTACGATTATCCCGATTTCCCTGCGACAGAGTTGCGATCTGACAAACCGACCACGATTGCTACGAGAGTTTTGAACCGTTGAAAACTATCGCGGTGCATCCCGAAGGACCACGAGTACCTACGAACGACCACGAATGGGCGCGATGTCACCACGATTGGCCACGATGATAACCACGATTCCGTGACGATAGCTCACGAATAGTCGAATCGTAGCCAATCGTAGCCCAAATCGTGATAGTGTGACAGGGGTTTAGGCCCCAGTATGGTATGGGCCCCCTAACTTGGCGTTGAGATCCTTGGGCTGGTCTCTGGCCCTTTAGGCGGTGGGCACCCTGAGCTAGTCTGGGCCCCCAGCGGGTTTTGGGCCCCCTAAATTGGTGTTGGGCTCCTTGAGCTGGTCTATGGCTCTTTAGGTGATCAGGCTCCAGCGTTGGTCTGGGGCCACCAGCGGGTTTTGAACCCCCTGAGTTAGTGATGGGCCCCTGACTTTGTGTTTAGTCCTTTTAACTGGTCTGGACCCATTTAGCGGACCAAGGAGCCCCGAAATGATACTGGGAAGGGTACTTGGATGATATTGGTGTGCTTGCGGGAAGCCCGCACATCGATATTCGCCGTTATGATGCCATTATTCAGGACAGCGTAATGGGTCCCACGTGAAAAGTGAGCGGGACAGAACATATCCATCCTACCACTCTCAAAAATGGGAAAATTGTCCTCCATTCCCTCCAGTGGTAGGACCCAAAGCCTTGAGACTCTTCATACCTTTAATTCATCTCCTTTTGTAGGCGGAGTGGACTTTGTACGTGGGTTCGAATCCCACGCCAGTACTGTTGCAAGCTGGTCATGGTGTATTGAGTTCACTTCGCTCTCATTTTCGAACTACTTCAATAAGTGTTCTCATTTCTTTCACTTTCCTCCACTAACCCTGAACATGAAACCATACCTCTCTGGTTGTGCCTATGATCAAGAACGCTTTAGGGGCTCCGGGATCAATATTTGGACTCCAGGGAGAGAGAGAGCAAAAAGTGCCCCCCTCGATCGAGCACTTTGGGTGCTTGCACTTCCTCATGCTGCGCCATGGCACCCCTGAGATCGACCTGGCTTCCTCGTCACTTTTCACTACCTTTCAAATGCAAGTATTGACACCCCTACTCCCACGATGCGATTTGGCGCCCTCTAATAGGTTGCACGTCAAAAGTTGGAATTTTACTGATCCGAATAATCCCCTACCAAAATCTGATGCCTTTGCAATATCAGCGTTGAAATCACCCAGTATATAGACATAGGGGGAGTCAAATTCATCCACAATAGATTTAAGCTTTACTAGGTAATACACGTATTGGTCAAAGTTATTCCTGGTGTCGTATGGCAGAAAAACACCCAAAAAAGCAGTATCTTAACATCACAACAAAAATATTCTATGCGGTCGTCATCATAAGTCAACGGGCATGACAAAAGGGGATAGGTTATTTTTCCACAAGACCTCTACACCTCCATAAGGTCTACCTACAATCAGATGATTAGAGGATTCATTGAAGAAATTCCAAACGACACAAAATCTTGATGAATATTATTTAGACAGGAAAGCTTTGAAGGAAATAACCAGTGTTCCTGAACAAAAACAACATCCGACTCATCACAAAGCTCATTTATCCCACCAAAGTTACGTTTAGCAGATTGGCAGTTGTATGTACTAACTTGAAACGGAATTAGGAACTTTATATAATTAGGAGCTCTTTGGAGTATATTAATATATACATCAGCATGTTTTCTCGCCTTTGAGTGCAAACGGAGGAGCCGTATGGGAGCGGTACGTTGGTCTCGACACCCCATGCACCAAATGTAGGTCACACTATACGCCCAAAGCACCACAACTACTGCCCTCTACACCCATTAAGGGTGCAGAATGCACGGGGTTACTAACACCATAAGCGGGAACTCAGGGTGTTGTAACACCTTGACGAAGTGTGAGAATGGAATGGGACACCAGAAAGGGATGCCATAGGAGTGGACGTGCACCAGTATAAGGTGTGATTTCACACCCCATTCCACCAATTAGCCCCTGGCTGGGGTGTTTTGGCGACACCTTGTTTGGGGATTGTTTGACACCAAATTTCCGTCCAAAAACACTCCACTGGGAGAGGAATTTTTGACCGTATAAGCTACTCCCCGCCTGAGGTGTCAAAACTGATTTCAGTGTGTTCCACCACGCCTCACCTTAAGCCATACAAATGCACATGAATCCCAATCCATTCTTTGATTCCCGGTAAGCATCCTGTGCCACGCATATCTCTTCAGAATACTGTATAACAGCATATATGAGTTTTGATACCACTGTAGTTTAGTTGACTAAGGCACTCGGGCTTAATCCACGCACCGGTGGGCCTCCGAGCCACCTTCGCCCTGGTGGGGGTGTTTGAACACCCCTCCCCCTCGAATTCGGTCGCTATGCGAGATAGCGAAAAACCGCGAAGGCTGGCGGGTAGCTCATACAAATTAATGACGAAACTACATTAGTCAATTTTTGGCTCAGGTCAATATTGAGGTCATGACACGTCAAAGAAAGTTACATTTTGAGTAGAGTATGTGGGCTCTGGCGTCTGACAGAGTTAAGTTAGAACTATTTTTATGCACCATTCGCTTTCTCTCATCTCGGCGAATCGAATGAATTAAAATATGACCATACTAGGTCAAAACACAAAATTATCTGAGCCCAGGTCAGGTCAAGGTCACTTTGTTACCTAGCATAGTCAATATTGATATAAATCGAATCGCAATAGCAATGCAAAGTAATCATATAAAAATTCAAACTGCATCATCATTTCTTGCAAAGCTATTGATCTGAAAACTGCTTAAATCGCCCCAGATGACCTCTCAAAGGTCACAGGTCAAAAATTGCAACATGAACCTAGAAAGAGGCCCAGGATACTAAGATTTGGAGGATATCAAGGTATTCTCAGCTGTATCTACACAAATACAGCCCAATTTTTTTCCAACGTATTTCCAATGAAGAGGTCATCCCTACTTGACCTTAGGTCATCGACATGAAAAAAGTCCCGGAATATATGTTGTAGCACTCGATGGGGCTATTATTTGGTATAAGTTTTAATCCGATAGATTCACTCATTTTTTACTTATGCCACTTTAAACTTTTTTGGAGGTCAGGTCACTTGACCTGCACTAGTGACCTGACCTGAGGTGACCTAACCTTAATATGTTTGATAAAGTTGTGGAATTGATGAAGGATAAGGTGTACCAAGTACGATGGCGCTTTGCGCCGCTGTTTTTTTGCACCGCCGGAAAAAACCCGAGGGGGAGTGTTCAAACATTCCCCACCGGGGCGAGGATTAATGTGAAAGAACCATCGATGAACGCTGACTGTTGAAAGAGTCTATTCTCGGCAGCGTGCCACCCGGGAGATGGCAATAAACTGGGCAGTGCTCGCCTTGACACGAGAACTACGCTGACCAGCCAGCGCCCTTGTTACTGGGAGCACGGGATTGATCAGCCTTTATATAGATCCAACGGTCGGTTGGCGCACTCGAAGGGCATGTCCTCGCCCCTGTCACAGGAGTATTTCTCTGTCTCTGTAAAATCGACCCCTTCGCAAACAGGCCGTTCCATTTTTAAACAGGCGAAATAGCTACCCTGTATGCAAACAGGCCGAAAACTTGGCCCGTTTGAAAATGGTCCGGTCCGTTTGCAAAGGGGCCGGTCTATTTGTAAACGGGCCAAATAGCTGGCCCGTATGTAAGCAGGCCAGCCATTTGGCGCGTTTGAAAACGGGAGAAATTAAGAGGGAGGGGGTAATAAGGGACATCAGAATCGGATGTCTGGATCTGCCCTGATAGACGCTAAAGTACCTTATTTTCTTTTATATATCGATAAGACGATATCCGCGGCTGAGATGATGTCACATTTCTCTGCCGTAGATCGTGAATTTTGTCCCTATGAAAGCAGCATTAAATCATACGGCCAGAATATTATCATATTGTGCTAGCAAATCAAAACATTTCACCATCAAACTTCGTTTTGAGCTCAGTAAAATCTAATGTTGACCCTTCCTCTTTTAGGGCCTAATGGCGGATGTGTAACTTCGGGATGGGGAGCTTGCTCTCGATAAGAAAGGCACCCACTCTATATACAGACTGTTCCCCTTCAAGCGATGTGTTATGGAACAAAGAAAATATAAAACCATTTGTTTTTGGTTAACTCCAATGTGTTCCAAAGGCAACGAACACAATTGCTTTGCTCTTAATGTTTTAACTGACCCAGAATAGCAGACTAACAGCAAACGATAGAACACTTTGTGGACACTTATTCTATTGCTGGATTAAGAACATCCGTGTTTAACTCACGGCATTGTACAACACACAATCCACATCGCCTCTGTTTCTGACGGCTCAGACACTGCGCTCCGCTTTGCTCGCTCCGCCACCCTCGCGCACGTCTGATGCAGTGCCGTAACTAACCCACACGCACTTACAAACCTATCGCAGGCCGCTGATCTGCCGCAGCGACCTGCGGCTTTGATTAGCAGACCAAACGTACTGCTGCAGCGCGTCGCACAACGTCGCAAAGCCTGGCATCCGTGTTCAACTTTCTGACGCCAACAGTCTACGTCAGAAGAACATCTCCATGTCATTTTTTTAGTCAAGAAAATACAATATATGTTTTTGAATAATACTTCAAATTGAAATTCAAAACAAGAAATCAATGGAAGTTGGACATGACCACCTATTTCTCCCAATCCATCCTTTCAATAGTTCTTACCGCCAGCTTATTTTCGGTCGCTGATAAACAACAGTGCATCGTAACTTGAGCTGTCAGATTGCTGTGCAATTTCAGCTTTTCCTCTGCTGGTCAAAACTCCTGGAAACAAGTCAATGTTCCTGTCTCTCTGCAACTGCTGCCGACCGTCGGCGACGTCCCTGGTGCATTCACTCAAAAAAGTTTTCACGAGCTTCAAGCGGGCCATTGCCCTAGTTTCGTTTTACAAGTGTTCCTACCCTAGTAGCAACCAGTTAAATAAGCAGCCCATCATGTTTCATGTTTTTTTAACCTGCGTCTTCGAGAGGGCCCCCAGTTCACTAGTGGATTAGCCCACGTCCCAGCTGCGCTGGGGAGATCGGCCAGTGAAGGTCATGTGCTGTGAGTAAGGCATGAGTGATCTGGCGAGCGCCGGCAGAAATAGCTTGTTTGAGCTACATCCCTAATGTTGTCTTGGTACACCAGGCTCCGGAGGTATAATTATAGAAAGAACTCTAGTGGGATCAGTTCCGTCGAGTAAGCTAGCCAGCTGACCGCGGGCACCTTCAGTGATCACTCAGTTTGTGAGGTGCAGCTGGAACCAAGCAATTATCTTCTTAGCAGTTGCTAAGAGGACGGAATTGTACCAGGAATTGTGCACTTGAGTAGATGACAATTCGCCTGGGAGATGTGTGGCTTGGTGGATAGCGGTCTTGTCTCGTAAGTCACCAGTCCCGCGTTCAACTCCCGGCGAAGCCTCTGAATGAGTTGGGCGCTATAGGCCTGCCAGCTGGTGCCCCCAGCCCAAATAACTAACCACTAACTCTAAATGATCGCTCTGATCCCCAAAATCACCCCCAACTCGGTGAGAGTTGGCGAAGCCAAACCCGGCAGTGAGCCATTAAACCAGAACAATATAACTATTGTCACCACCGGTTGAAGGCAATTGCCTCTTTACGGAAATGATCATTTCCTCGTCTAGTGAATAGTCCATATACGGCAAATGATCAGGCGGAGCTACACAGGATTCAGTATTTTTAGATTTGAATGTTCCGTCTACAAAGGCTTTTGCTAGGAACTTGGAGAGGCTTTTCACCAAGGCCAGTATAAGTATGAGTATGTAAAATCTTGTGCGCTTCCTCATCAACGAAGCACACTTCAGTGCAGTTATAAGTGAGCGGTTGTTATTGCCCTTGGTAAGTCTTCAATATAATGCTGCAGTGTTCTTTCTTACGCTTTTTCCGGTAGTTTAATGCTACTTTCGCACGCGCAATCAGATGTTGGCAGCAGGGGCGTCTTCAATGAATTTTCACTCGGGGACGGAGCCCTGACTGGTGATGGCTGGGCGGGGGGTGGGGCAGGAAGTGGGGGGTGGCACATTCTGAGAATTTTGGCTGCATATTGCATATAAAATATATGAAACACTGACGCCGATGCACTTCAGAAACACATTTCTGTAGATCCACGGAGGTAACAAGGAGAGAATGCCAAACAACAAAAACTAAAGGCTCATTTGGTGGGATGCCTCCTCTGATTCGGGGAGAAAACATCCCCCCCCCTCCACTTTCGACAGCCATGGTTTACAGCCCACAGTGCTGAAGCACAATTCCAGCCTGATATTGTGATACTGTCCCAAATTTAATTTTGCCATATCGCTGTATTAACACCCGCACTGGAAACGGGTCTGGCGCTAACGCGCAATGGAAAGGGGCCTGGTAGCCCCCCCTCCCTAGGTCTCGGAAACTAAGAGACGTAGAAAAACGCCGGTTGGTGGGTGGGTCCGAGCTATGGTGATCTACATCATAGCCAACGTTCATTACCCTATGTCAATATATTCAAGGTCAAACGAGGTCATAGAGGTCAAATCTTGGCCACGCCGGGGGCGTATTAGAAAATGTTGTCATTATGAAGGGGAAAAAGACGGGAATAAGCTAAAAGCGGACCAAGGTCATAGAGGGAAGGTCCCAAAGTATCTTCCCTGCAAGGTTGGGGTCAGTCATTCAAGGTCATTGACCTATCAGGTTGGTATGGTATGGTATATTACCTATAACATACACAAAATTAGCAATATAGCAAATGAGAATGCTAATGAGATTACCCATGGCCTTTGACCTTGACCTTTACATTGAGCTACTTTAACTATGACATCATAACATAATACACGTCAAACCGGGCAACGCCACTTGACTGGAAGCACTGGGGGCCAAGGACCCTGAAACTTCTGATATAACCTTGACCTTGTGTGTGTGTTGGGGTTTTAGGGCGCTTCGGCTGCCAGGGCCATATAGCGAAACCTTGACCTTCATGTGAGGTATTCTTGACATATCATCCCGTTTATATGGCGTTATAACGTCCCCACTTGGTCTCAAATGCAAGCGAACGGGTCCGCCACGCGATCGTAGCGTTCTCAAAATGCAGGTCTGACTTTGGATACCTATAAGCAAAAAAATGACCGATTTTCAAAATTCTTGCACCAATCGCCGTACCATTGCGTCCTGTTAAATGTGGCTGAGTATCGCTGTTCGGATACAAGTGTTTCATCCGCCACCTTGGAAAAATAGGTGGGGGACCTCTTAGGCCCCTCTCCAGTGTGCGTATTAAATAGATACTTTAGAGCTATTGAGTTATTCAGGGGCATATTCAGGCAAGATCGATTCTGTTATGTTGCATCTCCCCACGCCCAAAGTAGCCGTAGTCACATAAACCATTTTGATCAATTTCCTTTAACATGCGGAGTGGAGGGGTCTTAAAGTGCCTCCACCTATTTTTCCGAGGTGGCCGGAGAACTGCTCGCCGCCAGAAAACGCTATTTAATCAAATTTGAGAGAATTTATTAGCGCGTCGTTTGGTGTAGAAATTTTGAAAATCTGTCAACAATTGTTTTACTTATAGATTGTCAGTCAGACCTATATTTTGAGACCGTCGCAATCGCACGGTCGTACCAGTGCGCCTGCACTGTAGCCCGGGAGGGTGACGTCATAACATCATACAATCAGGATAAATGTCAAGGTCAATCCACATGAAGGTCAAGGTCACGGTCAAAGGCCACAGTTTAAGGTCATTGACCCCAGTATTTCGGTCAGATGGCAATATTCAGTTTGACGTAAGTTTTGCTATGGCTTCATAGTTAAGGTTACTCAAGGTCAAGGTCACAAGTCAAGTTCAAGGGTCTTTTTCAAGGCCAAAGTTTCGTTTCCCGCCTAAGGGCTGCAATAGTGCCAGTCAATTTGTACCTTATTGGGAAAATGCCATTTCGTTACGCCATAGGTCATTGAACTTAAATGACATTGACATCAAAAGCTCAGAGAACATTGTGTGAGACTGTCCCTCTATGGCCTAAGTCCTCTTTTTGTGTATTCCCGGCTTCTTTTGCATAATCATAGCAGTTCCCAATAGGTCTCCAGCACGGCCCAGATTTGACTTTTAAGACCTCGTTTGACTTTGAAGATGTTGACCTAGGTCAATGAAACTTGTTCATAAGGTAGATCACCATCGCCCCCAATGGGCGTTTTTCTAACCCTTTTGGTTTCCGAGATCTCAGGGGGGCACCTTAAGACCCCCTCTACTGCGTGTTGAGGCCAGACCCCTTTGCACTGCGCGTGTTAAAAGCGCTTAAGTTGTATTCCCAATTTTAGCTCTACTTTACGGATTGGCTTGGATCGGCCATGTCCTCTCTAATGCTGAACCATCCAAGAAAACGGTGCATACTGGCGGAAATTTACCGCCACAAAAATGATGAAACCTCATATTTACATTTACAAAATCAGCACACTCATGGGATAAGGCAGACGGCAGCGCTGACAAGCTTCATGGCACAGCAGGTCGCGGAATCTGTGTTTGAAATGGGATTACTCGAATACGGAAAACGTTAAAAACATAACAGTTTCATTGTTAACTCCGATGTCTGCGAAAAACTTCGAAGTGTCGGCGCGAGCAAAAAAAAGAAAACCAATTTATCGGTGCTAAATGTCAGCGGATCCGAGAAAAAGAAATCACCTGGTCTCAAAATATCAACGACAAAGTTGGCAAAAGGCCCCATACCTAGACAATTACTAAGTGCACGCCTGGGGTAAAGGGTTCTAATAATCCTTCGTAAGGACATCCATTTTCAGGCCAGAGAACCTTTTGGAAACAGGTTGTACCATTCGATCAGTATCCAGCCGATGACTACGAACCCGATACCGCCAGACAACACCCGGCAAGGGCCCGGAATGGGCGAGTCAAAGGGTGGCCGTGAGGGGCCCCGCTGCAGGTCCACTCCCAACACAAATAGCCGGCCGGGTGAGCTGGCGTTACTCCAAGATGCCTAAGTCACACGAGCTGCGCTGCACGCCCGACTTGGCCTGCTGAGATAGGCACTGAAGGATTTGTTATAGCTTGCTGGGGAAGCTTTCCTACCCAGACATGAACTGTGGCAGCTTCTGTGGCACCTTCATAATGGGATTTGAACTGTGACAGAGCCATGTGACAGCCATGTGACAGAGCATTCCGAGAAACTACTCGGTCGAATATGCATTTGCCCTATAATTCATCGTTCGCGGATAAGAAAGATAAACATTCACCGCCTACCCAATCCCTCCTCCCCGGTGGTCGCGGTGGTAGGAATTGAGCGTGGAAAATGACGTCTTACTCAAGCTCCACTTCGCATGCTACGCAGGCAATTTTTATTTTCGTGCAGCATACGTGTTAAACGTCCGGTACTTCATATTTCATTTGTCTTGGAACTCAATATTTCAGTAGAAAAAAGCTAAAACCTACCTGACACCTACTCCTCATCTACCCCTCGTCGGGCGGCCATTGTTGTGAGCTGCTGGTGTGACGACATATGCTGACGTCACGATGAGCATCAGTCAATCGAAGCCCTTGAAGCATTTCAAGTATGGTAGCGGTTGCCAGATCATGACATCATCCACAGGCAGATATTTATTTATTTTCCTAGAGGAGTATTTTTAAAACAAAATATTGAGCCTATTGAACATTTCTTCAGAGAAATTATGAGTGGTTTCATTATTTTTGGCTAAAAGTACGCCTAATTTCACTAAATTTCAGGATTCAACCAAGGTGCCACATTCCCTTTAAACGTGACTTCGGTACTCGCGATTATGTTTGCGTATAACTTGCCTCAAGGAGAAGTTTCGAGCGTTATAAAGATTCCAACACACGAAGAAAAATATAAAATATTTTGAAATGCCACTCTGGTTCTTAAAGGGAATGTGGTACCTTGGTCGAATCCTGGAATTTATTGTAATTAGGCGTACTTTTAGCCGAAAATACTGAAACCACTCATTATTTCGCTGAAAAATGTACAATAAGCTCAATATATTTATTTTTAAAATACTCCTCTAGGAAAAGAAATAAATATCTGCTTCTGGATGATGTCATGATCTGGCAACCACTACCATACTCGAAACTCTACCAGGGCTTCGACTGGCTGATGCTCATAGTGACGTCAGTCCATGTTGTCACACCAACAGCCATGACAACTGTGGCCTGCTGCTAGGGGTACATGAGGGGTACATTGCAGGTAGGTTTTAGCTTTTTTCTACAGAAATCTTGAGTTCCAAGACAAATGATATATTGAGTACCGGGTTTTCCGACTTGCTTTACAACTTGGCTATCTCAGTTAAAATCCGGCTATGAAGGTGCCACATTCCCTTTGACAATAGCCAGCTTTAGCAAAAACACTCCATGTACATTCGCATTCTTTTAAAGGGAATGGACCATTTTTTTTGGAATTTTAAAAATAATAATTTAAGAACAAAGGAGGTCTGAAAATCAGGAAACAACATTTCTTCCCACTTTCATACGCTAAAAACAGAAAAATCTCCTCTAACAATATGTGACGTCATCAAAATAACACTAAAAAATAAGTGAAATCCCACACCTTGATAATAGACTCGGTGCAAGGGCCCCATTTACAGTGTTTCCGCAGGGAAACAATCACATGCAGGGCTATTCAAATACCTACATGGTGAAATAATCGCAGGGCCCGTAACCAATTTTCCGCTGGGGACGTCCGCTCTCATCATCAGTATCATATTTGTTGCACTTGCCACGGCAATCCGACTCTTGGTCCACCCCTGCATTCTCGGTCTCGTTTAGCACTGGTGCAACTGAACGACAGGTTTCGTTACGGCTGTCGTATTTATGCAGCGGGTGGAAAGATGACGCAGGTGCCTGATCACAGGTAACATGGTTATCTACCGTTATCTGTGGCCTGATGTGAAGAAATAATTTTAGAATTGGATTTTGACACAAAAAACAATTGATATTTGTTTTGGCAAGCACGGGGGATGGAATATGTGCTGGGTGTTGCGGCCATTGGGCAAACTTCGGGACAGCGGCACTCTCTAACGGAAAAATACTCGCCCCAAGTTTTCAGTCGACGGGCGTTTGCATACTGGTTCTGGCATGGTATTTTCAGCTTGTGGGCGAGGCTTACGACCAATCAGATTACTGCAACCATATGGAAGCTATACGTTCAAGGTTTGAAATAAGGCAATAAGCCCATTTACTTTGAACTTTAAAGCTTGCAGAAATTTTATACTGAGAGCTTTGGGTGAAATTAAATATGCCAAAAGTATTTTTCTCATCACGCTCTATAAAACTGTATCTCAGCTCAAACCCACTATGAAAGTGGGACACTCCCTTTAACCATCGCCCAACGGCAGGGGGGTATTTGGAACACCCCCTCGGGCTTTTTTCCGGCGGGACAAAAAAACGGCGGCTCAAAGCGCTGCCGTACTTGGCACACCTTATCCTTGATCAATTACTATTTATTCCCCTTCCCCAAAATGTTAAGGTTAGGTCATCTCGGGTCAGGTCACCAATCCAGGTCAAGTGACCTCACCTCCAAAATGTTTAAGGCGGCATAAGAAATGGGTGAATTTATCGAGTTGAAACTTATACCACATAATGGGCCCACCGAGTGCTACAAAATATATTCCGGGATTTGTCTTACCGATGACCTAGAGTTAGGTACGGAGCATGACCTCTCCATTGGAAATGCATGGGGAAAACAGGAATTGGGCTGTATTTGTGTAGATACAGCCGACAGTACTCTCGTATTCTTCAAGTCGTGGTATCCTGGGCCCCTTTCCAGGATCATGTTGCAATTTTTGACCGGTTACCTCTAAGAGGTCATCTGGAGCTACTCCCCCCTCAGCACCTGATCTGTCCTTACAAAGGTGGCCGGGAGTGGGGATTTCGTAAAATTTTCGAAATTGTACCGATGAAAGGGTCGTTTGGGAACAAATACCTAAGTATTGGTGCATATAGAGATGTGGCATTTCACGGGTTTGCCACCTGAAGTGTTAAATCATCAAAGTCAAAATACCGTTGCTTGCTGCGTACCTTACTTAGAATATTACACTTCATTCACACTTGCAGCACTTCATGCACGCAATTTTGGGCTCCCACTTGCCAAAGCAAAAATTAAAACGCTTCCAGCTAAGTTGAGAGCATAAAACCTCCCGTGATTTCATACAAAATGATAAAAAATACACCGTGAATACAACCAAAAACCATCCATAAACCAGCTCTACATTAAAGCGGCATCGTAACGACTTCAAATACGATTCCTGGTTCATGTATCTTTATTGTAGGGTCAACAGCATACCGCATCTGTCCTACGGAGAGACGTGAAGAAGTACGAACACGAGAAAAACTGTACGGCTGACGGACATCAAACGATCCAATCTGTACATTAACTGCCGAATACCGGCCAAGACCCCAGCCCTGGGTATGATCACTGCCCACACCAATCGACAGCAGCGCCGGCACCAGGGACTACAAATGTGACGCGCACCCGTCAAACAAAACATCGCTGAGGGCAGCAGCTTATCAGACCATCAGTTCGAACACGTGCGATCTCATCTGAAAGCACCCACAGCAATTTATGACGAAACTTCACGCATCAAATAAACTTACGAAGGCCACAGTTACTATTTCTGGAAATTCTACGCCCTAAACCTCACTGTTATAGCGAACAATGCGTCACCCATTTGTGCTGCACTAGCCCACCACAGGTGCGAGCAAAGG
The DNA here is from genome assembly GCA_034440635.1 of Lepas anatifera. Taxonomy (NCBI): domain Eukaryota; kingdom Metazoa; phylum Arthropoda; class Thecostraca; family Lepadidae; genus Lepas; species Lepas anatifera. Next base: position 2,669,267 of record JAOTON010001978.1, on the reverse strand, counting down.
CGACCCGGCAGCAGCGTCACCCCCGCTCGCCGCTAATTGGCTGAGAGCATTCAGCAGCAGAGCACACCAGTAGAATCGAGCACCAAGAACGGGGCCCAGGTAACACAGTGACACATGTCTTACCTATTTTACCTCAAAGGCTTGCGGCTTGCCATTCATTTATCATCAATCCCCGGTACCCAACATCCGAAATGGAGGATCCGGCATTCATACCTCCCACTGAAGCAATTTAATGACAGATAATTCAGATGCTAACTGAGGTTCCAAAGCCCGGGATGCAGCCCGCAGCTCGGTGCCCCCTACTGGCGGCTGACCGGCCACGTCCACGCTAGCTCAGCCAGTCCCCTCCGAGCTGTTTGGCTCTACCGGTCCCGTCCGAGCTGTTTAGCTCAGCCAGTCCCTTCCGATGTATTTAGCTGAGCCGGTCCCCTCCAAGCTGTTTAGCTGAGCAGGTCGCGCCCTAGATGTTTGGCTGAGCCAGTCTCGTCCGAGCTGTTTGGCTCAGCCGATCCTGGCCGAACTGTTTGGCTGAGCCAGTCCCGTCCGAGCTGTTTAGCTCAGCCAGTCCTTTCCGATGTGTTTAGCTGAGCCGGTCCCCTCCAAGCTGTTTAGCTGAGCAGGTCGCGCCCTTGATGTTTGGCTGAGCCAGTCCCATCCGAGCTGTTTGGCTGAGCCGGTCCTGGCCGAACTGTTGGGCTGAGCCGGTCATTTCCGAGCTGTTTGGCTGAGCCGGTCCCCTCTGAGCTGTTTGGCTCAGCCAGTCCCATTCGAGCTGTTTGGCTGAGCCAGTCCCTTCCCAAGCTGTTTGGCTGAGCAGGCCGCGCCCTAGATGTTTGGCTGAGCCAGTCTCGTCCGAGCTGTTTGTTTGAGCCAGTCCCGTCCGAGCTGTTTGAGCCAGTCCCGTCCGAGCTGTTTGGCTGAGCCAGTCCCATTCGAGCTGTTTGGCTGAGCCGGTCACTTCCGAGCTGTTAAGCTAAGCCGGTCCCCCCGAGGTGTTTAGCTCAGCCAGTCCCATTCGAGCTGTTTGGCTGAGAGACAGGTCGCGCCCTAGATGTTTGGCTGAGCCAGTCCCGTTCGAGCTGTTTGGCTGAGCCGGTCACTTCCCAGCTGTTTAGCTAAGCCGGCCCCCCCGAGGTGTTTAGCTCAGCCAGTCCCCTCAGAGTTGTTTAGCTGTGGTGTGGGGCGCACGGCTCGGGCACACAGTCCAGCCGACGGCCAAGAACGCAAAACTGGAGGCCTGGCGCGGCGCCGGCGCTCAGCCCCCAGGCTTCCCAGCGGGCTCCCCTGAATACCACGTCCCGCCTACCGAGAACACCAGTCTCCAAACACAACGGCTGCCCACCGTCAGCCCTGAACATCTACCGAAACCACCAAAGGATGTAACCGCAGCCGAAAAAATTCACGCACTGAGGCGAAAACAGGAGCACGAATTCAAAAGACAGGAGCACGAATGCGAATGTTTCATGTGGCATTGCCGTTCAAATTACAATAATTACAAAGGCCTTCGCCCCCAACATTTCACCAGGATCTACTACGAGACCATGTGATTAATGACTCAATTTGCAAGGTGTTTCATATCTTATATATGCTCCATATTTACTTTAACGGGGACGGAAGCTCCTTGCAAAATTTCACACGAGGGAAGATAAACAACAATGGAACCTATTACCTTTGACTTGAAACCAGGTTCCGGAATGACAGCGCTACCTTTGTTTACATTTTGTCGAAATGCTTGAAATATCTCACCGAGCTAATCGTCAAGGGAATGTGGCCCCTTTATATTGAACATTGGGTTGATATAGTGCTGGTGTTGAGAATGTCAAAAGAAAACATTGTTTCCATAACCTGGTAGCCTTGTCTGGTTTCAGGTTTTTTCTTCGGACGTTGACGCGGTTTTCTTTGATAGATGCATTCTGGCGCGTTGATTACGATGCACTTACGAAAAATGAAATTTTGAAATATTTTTACCGCACCTTCGGGTCAAAAATTTAGGATTTCCCAACACTGACAGTTTCCGGGCTAGAGTTAGGTTGTGGTAGAGAAAGAAAATAGAGGTACGCACCAAAACCCTTGGTGTTTTCTTAGCATTATTAAAAGCGAGAGATGGAAAATCGGCCGGCCTGGTGCTCACATTATAGGAAAATATTACAAATTAAGAGTCGACATCTTTCATATAGGAGACATGATCACGACTAACCATGATCACTATAGTAGATGGAATTATTAAAAATTAAGCTTAAAATAATTTTCTATAATATGAGCAGCAAGCTGACTCCCTTTCTCTTACTTCACATCATAATGATACATTGCTTCATTAACGTTACATCTGGACCATTTCAGTGGTTTCGACAGGCATATGACATAAAAGACTGGTATATTATTTTTTCGAGTCGAGCTTGCACCACTCAAGTAGATTCGAGCAGTCGAGCTTACATCACCTGTCCATAGATGGCGATACGCACACAAGTTCTACCTGCGTACAACGGTTACGCCAACTCGTCCATTGTAGTAATTCCAAACCGAGGAGAAAGCACAGAGAGCTAGGTGTAATATTTAATAATTATCGAGGCTCAACGACGCACCGGCTGCTAAGGCCGTGCGACACCACCAACTCTCACACTGTTGGATTGGAGTTCATGAGTGGCCGGCACGGGATTCGAACCCATACCATACAGTTCAAGATTTCAGCTTCTCTGTATCAGACTGCCTGATCCCCAGGTTGCTCTGTGCATGGTCCGATTAATACGACGACTTTATTGCTTATTTTGGTCTTAAGAGCAACATGTAATTTGAGTTTTTGTACGGGCATTTTCGCTTTTTTGCATAGGTAGATATTAGTGGGATGAATGTTTCGAAGATCTAGAAATAGGCTCCCTTTTCCATTGGCCTTACTCTACAACATACAAATGCTGGGCATAATATTTTTTTGCCGATATTGTTATAATGCGTAGCGTCATTCATCGAGAGTTGGCGTAGACTCGACTCAGGTCAAATAACAACGTAAATTCTAGGGTCATATGCCTGTTGGTACCATAAAAACAATCGCAATGTAAGTAAAATCAGCCAAACTAGCCTTTCAAAGTGAATTCCTACTTTCTTGTAGTAACATAGTATAATTCTGGGCCGAAATATGTCAATCCAGCGAAATGCAAAATCTTTGGACCAAAATGCGAGGAAGAGAAGTTCCATAAGTTGGATTTTTGACGAGTGCATCGTAATCCCGACCACCAAAATTCATCCAGAATAGAGCAGCCCGTTAATGATAGAAAAAAACTGAAACCAGACTTTCCCTTGACTTTCAAAGCCCAAATTCATAAAAATATGAAACGATTGTGAAGAAACCAAGCGTAACTGGAGCGGAGCCGAGCGGCAGCACTCCCAACGGTCTCACTCCACGTCCACTGGAGACTTACCTCCGCACAGAAAACGCACATTCCCCGCACACACCGAGCTTTGAGACAAATCAAATACGAAAGTAGTGCTTTTTTGGTACGCTGTAGAATACTGATATATCGGTCCAAATTCTATAAAGATGGGACAATTCCCTTTCATTCACCGTATCAAGCGGTGTAAAACTAGAAGTGAGTCACGCTAACATTTTCCAATGTTCTCACTGCCCGGTCGCTGCATTCCCGAGCGTTAGGTCCGTGTTACTTAACTTAAAACACAGTACGCGCCCCGCTCGATCCACCACTTAACACTCATAGCAGTGGAGGAACATGCAGCCAACAGTGAGGTTGGGGGGCGCCCTCAGGAGTGGTCTGGTCAGTGCCCCAGCTGCCCAGCACGTGCTAGTCGCCGCCGCCTCTGCTGTCGTCCCCTGCGCCGTTGGCGTCATTGTGGGAGCGCCTGTCGGCACGGGCGCTGCGTCATTCCAGCAATACACAGCCTCCAACCCATTGGTCCCATTGGTCCCATTGGTCTCGCACTGTGACGGAAGCCACATCATACGCCCGAACACAGTGACGGATGTCTGAACCATACGCCGACCATCCCGCCCCAGGACGCACCAGTTGCCAAGATTGATTGCGATATGGACTGAACCTACTCCGCGAACAAGATGGCAGACACTCACCTATCGCCATCACGGTCCCGGCTGTCCCTGTAGTCCCGGCGGCGCCGGTCGCGATCCCGGGACCTGTCCCGCCGCCTCTCCCCAGAGCGATCCCGGTGACTGAAAGGAGAGCGGTCACTAACTGAGCTTTAAAGTCAATATGTAAATATATATGCACCGCATAGAAATAAAAGTCAAACAAACACAAAACTCTCTCTCTCTCCCTCTACTCCCTCCCTCCCTCCCTCCCTCCCTCCCTCCCTCCCTCCCTCCCTCCCTCCCTCCCTCCCTCTCTCTCTCTCTCTCTCTCTCTCTCTCTCTCTCTCTCTCTCTCTCTCTCTCTCTCTCTCTCTCTCTCTCTCTCTCTCTCTCTCTCTCTCTCTCTCTCTCTCTCTCTCTCTCTCTCTCTCTCTCTCTCTCTCTCTCTCTCTCTCTCTCTCTCTCTCTCTCTCTCTCTCTCTCTCTCTCTCTCTCTCTCTCTCTCTCTCTCTCTCTCTCTCTCTCTCTCTCTCTCTCTCTCTCTCTCTCTCTCTCTCTCTCTCTCTCTCTCTCTCTCTCTCTCTCTCTCTCTCTCTCTCTCTCTCTCTCTCTCTCTCTCTCTCTCTCTCTCTCTCTCTCTCTCTCTCTCTCTCTCTCTCTCTCTCTCTCTCTCTCTCTCTCTCTCTCTCTCTCTCTCTCTCTCTCTCTCTCTCTCTCTCTCTCTCTCTCTCTCTCTCTCTCTCTCTCTCTCTCTCTCTCTCTCTCTCTCTCTCTCTCTCTCTCTCTCTCTCTCTCTCTCCTCACCCTGAACGGCGGCCGCGGTCACGACTGCGGCTCCTGCTGCGGCGGCCTCGGCTCCTGCTGCGCCTGCGCCGCTCTTTGCTCCTGCTCCGTTCACGCTCGCGAGAGCCACCCCGCCGCCGCTCCTGCTGCTCCTCTTGGCGCGCTTTTCTGCGCATTTCGCGCCTTTCCTCTACAGATTTCTGTGCAGAAGAAAGTGCGTCGATTTGACAGAGACTTGAAAGCTCGAGTGGCTTGTCTGCTCTTGCTAAAGCTTTGCATGCCTCCCCCCCCCTCCCCGACCCCCAATCAAGTCCCTCTAGAATGGCTGGAAAACAGTAGCGACTAATGCCGCAACAGTCTAACTATGCCTATTTCATATCGAAACATCCCAGTGTTTAAGGTTCAGTTCATCTCCGCTCAGGAGACAATGCCACGTCACGTGACATCACCACCTTCCTGTTTTATCCATGCCAAAGGACGGGCGGATCCACCGAGCACCGCAGAGGAGTCACCTTATATCGAACCTAGTCAACCATGATCATGCGTCATGTACACGCTAGGAGCTGTATTACTGACAGCCTAGGCAGAGCATTGTCTAAATTCTTCTATACATGGGTCCCTGTTTATTGCTTGGTATCGATTTTTGAGCGGCTTGGCGCCTTCGGCGCTTGGCCCCAGTCTGAACTAAATCATAATTACCGAGCAATAAAGAATAGATATATATATATATATATATATATATATATATATATATATATATATAAATATATATATAATATATATGCTATAGGACGTTTCACTCAATTATACTGATGCAAAAGTCTTGGCCAGTTAGGACACTTGCATCAGTATTTGTACCGAAGAATACGTCCTAGCAAAGTGAATGCACGCCGGTCAACCAGTGTTTCTATCAGTACTGGTGCAGATTTATCCCTCCTGGTGGTGGTACATACGTCCTGGTACTGAATCACACGTCCTAGTATTGACGGATGTGTCGTAGTAATGATACAAACTTGGTGGTGATTATACATATGTGACACCAAACGACAATTTAGCTTCCTGTTGAATACATATTTGGCCCTGACTCAGACCATTTTCCGCGCATTTGCCTTGGAGCCAAACCCTCTGCGATGGCCATAACGGCTCTTAGCAATATTCATTGTCGGGGTTTAACGACGAACAACTCCCCAGGTTATATGGCGTTGCCGACTTTCACCCTGTTGGGAGGCATTTGGGGGAACATATCAACTTATTCAGAGACTTCGCCGGGACTTGAACCCGGGAACTGTGGCTCATTGGACTTTGATTCTATCCATTGAGCCACTCATCCCCCGCCCTCAGCAAAGGGAGAAAATATTTACCGGGAATGTCAACAGGCTTGGCTGTCGCTTTCTATCTCTTTCGAATTGGCCGAACACCCCAATGAAGCGTCGATTCAACGTTAACATATCCATTAAATTGTAGTGTTATATAGATTAGATTAGTTATTAAATTAGTGTTTCAAATACCTAATTGAAATTATATTAAAGCAGCTCAAGAGGCCTATGAGAAGGCAAAAAACAAGCCTGTTATTATGCTTTCCCATTATTTTTTGGCGGATTCCCAAAATATCCGCACCCGGCAGATCACCTTGACCTTTTCTATAGCTTAACTAGTTGAAATAAAGACAGTGTTCTCACATTCCCTGCAGACCATCTGCCTTCGACCGCGGCCTGCCAGACAGTTAAATATGTTGATTTTAGCCCGGCATCCCCGCCCCGGTCGTTGCCATGTCGGGTCCGTCTCACACCGCCTGGTATGAAATCCGGGGCAACTCCTCTGAATCATCCGTGCAGCGTCGTTTACTTTCCAGCGGTGCGCGAGCATCGCCAGAACATAAGCAATGCTGTCAGAAAAGTATCCCTTCAGTCCATAAGTCAGAAAAGAACCCCTTAACATTGGAACGCACCGCTAAATCTCGAAAGTACCCGTCACACATTTTTGTCATTCTTATCCGAATGGCTGTCTGGTCTTTTTGAGACGGCAGGTGGGACGAGACCCTATCGATCACCGACCTCAAACCGCTCCTCAGCTAGACCATTCGCGGCGATAAGTAGCCGCAACAGGCGACCAGTCAAAATCACCCAAACACATTTCAGCTTGTTTTCAGACTAATTTTTAGATTGAACTTAGATGTTGTGAAATAGAGTAAGGACGTTCATCATGTTCATAAGTGGCAGAGTATTTTGGTGTCACCTGGTCCTCCAAAATCATGCGTCCATTTAAATGATTATTTTGGGTCATGTTCGTAATTAAAAGCACCTACGCACGCAGGGCAAGCCTATCGAACCAGGACAACGCACATTTTACTGACCAACACCTTGATGAAAAATATCCATATTTTGAAACAAAACTAACTTGGAAATGGTCCTCAACCAACGAGCCATCAATGAGCAAGTAAACGCCTATTTGTGATATTCGATCCTTCCGCGAAATATCGACAAACGACTACGGAAAGGCGCCCCTAAACTTGTTCACATTTCCACATATTTGCCTCTGATCGTGTGTTCACTGTTGTTGTCAAAGAAAACACATCACAGACCAGTCTCCCGGAGAAATCAGACCGATCCGCGGGCGAATGATGCGATCACAACAGACCAACACAAAACTCAAAGGTGGAGTCAATCCCACGCTGCTAATGACTAAACGAGACGACTGGCTGACGAAACTTTGCTCATATTTCGGTATCGATTGAGACGATGCTAAACCACTGAAGCACGTGCATCGTCGCTAAATACCCTGAATTTTAGCTCCACATTCCTGTGATCAATGCCATCTAAGCCAATACCACATCTGCGTAGGCAGCAGCTAAGACAATGCTGAAGCCTCATCTGCAGTTGCATGCGTATCCCCACTAGGAAGCACGCACCAATGCTAAAAATCATGCATCGGCACCAGTAGGTATGCACTTATGTAACAATCTTCGGAGTATACGTCCGGACTAGGACGGATTATATAAGTACCATACTGATGAATACATCCTGACTGACCAGGCATATACAGCTTTAATATAACGGATCCATCTGTACCAGTACGGATAAAACCCTCCATCTGAACACGACAGATGCAACAGTACCAGGACATTTGCAGCAGTGTCGGTACGAATGCAGAGTACTGATTTCCCAAACGTCCCCTGGCATTGCACTAAACTCAAAGATCTTCCGGATCTTTTCCGAGGACAATGTTTGAAAATGGTTTAACCCGGAAACTTTCCGTTTCAGGCGTAAACCCGCATTCTTTGGCACAGAACAGACAGCAGGGTCACGTGCCAGAGAGTGTACCGCCCCCCGTTTCGCCGTATGTAGTTGGCACAGCCTGCTACAAACATCCCGCCTACGGTCAGAAGCAAATAGTGCGGCGGCGGAGGCCAATCCACGACGGGCCACGTAATACATGCAAACACATATTCAAGCTCGTGGTTACGCGTCAGTTACAAGCTTTATCCTCCAAAAATTTATTTTTTCTGGAATGCTGTTCGAGAGTGAATCATTGTAGTGATGAGAGAATGCTAACTTGTAATTTCCGATTTCATCCCGGAAACTGCTGCTATGTTCACTTTTCAGCGATAAAATGGTATCGTTTGTCCCCTCAAAAAAAAAAAAAACGATACGCCTCGGTTCTGCGACACACCCTGCATGTGCAGCACACCCCGACTCTGCGATACACCCTGACTGTCACACTCCGACTATACCACACCCTGACTGCACAACACGCTTCAACTCTACGACAGTCTGAATGTAATGCATCGACTCTACGACACACCCTGACTGTGCCAAACGCCTCGGCTTTGCGACACACCATTACTGCACGGCACCTATCGACTCTGCAACACATTCTGACTGAACGACACGCCTGGACTCTACGACACACCCTGAAGGTCATGCATCGGCTCTGCCACACACCCTGACTGCATTACACACCTTGACTGACACGCCCCTAATCTGTAACACACCTTGACTGACACGCCCCGACGCTGTGAGACACCCTGACTGTCACCCCCCGACTCTGTGAGACACCCTGACTGTCACCCCGACTCTGTGACATACTCTGACTGAACGACACGCCTCGACTCTGCAACACACTCTGACTGAACGACACGCCTGGACTCTGCAACACACCCTGAAGGTCATGCATCGGCTCTCCGACACACCCTGACTGAATTACACACCTTGACTGACACGCCCCGACTCTGTGACACACCCTGACTGTCACCCCCGACTCTGTGACACACTCTGACTGCACGACACACCTCAGCTATGTGACACACCTAGACCCGTTAAAGTCAAGACCCGTTAAACGTCAATAAAGCAATATCAAATGAAATCATATGATAGTGGCTGATAGAGGATATCTAGATTGACCATTTTGTTGTTGAAGCCCTTAACATGGATCACTGGCCACACTTCAAAACAATCGTCTGAAAAATGATCAAAACTCTAGATAAATCTAGGAAAAAAATAATATAAAAAATGAAAAATAAAAACCAACCGCCTTTCTTGGCTGAAATCGGCTTTTTTTGTTTGTTCCGGTCATAACTCATTAACGTTTGTCAAAGAAAAGACAAAGTCTCAAACCTGAATTTCACGCCCTCCATAGCTCCATGGAGGACATTAGAACGAACTCTGTGACGATGCTATTTTATTTAGTTAGTTGAGGGCTTTTTATAAGGCGTTCTGTGCAAGGCACCTTCGCCCGCCTCTAAGGTATGTGGGAGAATTTTGCGGGAAAGGGAGTATACTTTAATTTCGCAGAACAAAGGGGCGAAGCTTATTTCAATGAATGAATGGGTCGCTAAGTGTAGCAACACTTGCAAGGGAAGGGGATTGCTACGGCAGAGATGCCGAGCCTGGGGCACATGTATGATCTAAAAGGTTAAGTGAAGAAGCTTGCCAGAGCAGAGATTAGTGTTTTTTTATTTTGTTCCCTGTTATCGAATGTCCGTTTGTTTACGTTACTCGAGTTCCTCCATTGAAAAATAATAATTTTGGGTAATTAGAAACACCCGCAAGCACGATGACATGATGCCGCGGGTCTTTATCCTGCAACCAGGAGGTGAGGTCGCAGCACCCTCTCCGGCTGGGTAGCCGGCGCATAGAGGAAGAGAGATGGGTAATAGAACAGATAGAGTGTTAGGGAGGGGTGTGAGTGCTTATTTGTGAGTCTTAGATATGGTTAGAAATTAAGTAATCCATAAGTTAGGTTTAGTTGGTTAGCAAAGATGAACGGAGGGTTAGTTACGGTTTGTTGGTTGGTTGGACTTTTTTGTTTTGTTACGATGCTATGTAGGGGCCACGTCAATAAATACTGGAACGCCCCATCAGCGAGTGTAGAGCGTGTTGAGCAAAGGCGACTCCATTTAAATCCACATCGATCTTGCATCAATCATTGGCTATGTGCATTGCTTTCCTGGGCTAGTGAACTCATGAGCACACAATTAAAATAGCATCATCAACACAGCTGCCCCCCCTCATAAAAAAGAGATTAACTTAAAGGGCATCGGAGCTAGTGCGAAAATCGGTGTTCGTTGGAACACACTGGGAAGAGATATACGCAGTTTGCAATTGATCAGTGCCAATATGGCGGGCTTAGCGAAGAACTTCGCCTGACTACGATAATTCCTTGTAAGTTTGATTATGACCTCCGATGCTCATTTCATACATTTTAGCCGCAACGGCAGAAGGAAAAACAGCGAAACCAAAGTCACAAACTTCCCACAAACGTCCGATTTTCAGTGTAAGATTATTTGTTTTTGGCTTTTAAATTGAAATTGTGCACCGGAATTGAGGTTCTCTAATATCCTCCAAAAAACACATTTCGTTTGAGGGGAGATTTGAGGAGGTTTGAGATGAGTTTAGGGGTTAGAGGAAGTTTGAGGAGGCGCTGAAACATGCCCATTGTCACCACCCCACAAAGCACCAACATACCCTAAGTTCTTCCAGCTTCTCCCGGATCTTGATGAAGCCCAGATGAAGTTTGCCGCCAAAGTGGTCAGCCAGCCGGCGGTCGTTGTCATGGATACCGAGGTAGGCTGAGCACACCTCGCAGACGCGCAGCTTTTGCTGCTGGTAGCTGCTGGCCGGCATGGAGTTGCGATACTCCTGTTCTGCAACTGCCTTCTGCTTACGGATGTCCTCCACCTGTCCACAACAAGAATTTGTCAGCAGTGAAGCAGAAATGGGAAGAAGGGAAACTGGGATCAAACATATCTGGCCCTGCACACCTTGTCGATGATGTTTGTTAGCCATTCGCAAGGTCTTGCCAGATTGCAAGACCACGCCAAATATCCAGACAGTTTTGACCTTATTAAAAAACAAAAACAAGAGCGAAATCCGATCATTGACACGATTATTGAAAACTTTGGCTCGAAATATGCTTCACGATTTAACACACCTCCAATGTAGCGACATTCTTCTCGTCACAGCGCACCCTACAATAACGTTTTTCAGCAACCCCAAAGGCCTGGCTCAAATCACGCAGAGAAAAGGTGCCCTTTTCTTCGCATTCTAGTGTCTGGGAATGTCAGTTCCGAAAACATATTGGCTCAGCCTCCCAGAATATGAAATCCTTTCCAACAGGGAAATAGTAAGCGACGCCATATAAATCTAGCAGTTGGTGCGTTGATAAACCCCAAAAATTATTTACCACCGCAAGTCGGTAACTAACCATTCCTCTGAATGAAAAAATGAAATTCACCTGTTCAAGTGCTTACTTGCCCGGGGTTTCTTTCAATTTGGTTATTACGCCCTAGGAAATAACCGGAAATATGGAACCTACGAAAGAGAACACTACACTCCAAATATGTTCCACGACAGGGCGGTTCAAGGCCGAAATGGAGAGGATTGATATCGGATGGGCTTATGAAACAAGCGAAAGAAAACGTAACATAATTAAAATACACCGATTTTACATTGTTTTTGTTTTCAGTCCCAATTGCCTAGTTATCACGCGAATTGCGGATTAGGGTAAAAATAAGGCGAGGCTTATGCGGTGTTCAGAATCCCAGGGTTCTGGGTGAAGAGGGACATCCAGAGACTCTGAATCTTACATTAGTTCTGTGTCATTTTTACATTTCTTCACTCACTTTCTAAGTGCAGCTTTTTAAGCAGAAGTTAATAACCCTGGTGTATATGAACTCATCAAAAATATAGTGATTAGGAAATGTTTAGGAAAATATCTTCCTTTACGATACGATTACAATACGGGTTTAAAAAAGAATTTCAATATACCCCCTCCCCCCACATCAAAACTTGTGAATTTTCCACTAGCCAACTATATTTTCCAGCATGAATTTTACAATCAGCACCCTAGCGCAGAAGCAGTTTTGAGACACCAGTGTTTTTTTTTGAAGAAAATAAGCAACAATCTACAATTAGGTGTAAATTTTTACCTCTTGAGACATGGACGATGACAGATAGACAGACAGAAGTATTTTATTTCAGACTCAGTAAGCGGGTACCGTTCCATATAATAACAGCAGAAACGTCACATCCTAACCAAAACTACAAACATCTTCCTCACCTACAATTCATACAGACTATATACATATAGCTCTACATTCCAATGTCTCCAAATTCTGGATTTGAACACCAGATCACTTTTTAACACACTGTTCAAATATGCATTGTTGGAGACCGACAGTCTCCGCTCAAGGCGATAGATATGTTTTCGAATTACAGCCGCACATCCTAATACATTATAAGTCAAGCATGTTTCACCATTACGATCAAATTTTGAAAGGCCAAGAAGTCTCTTTAACCTTCGACCGGGTGGGGGGTCTTTTTAGACCCCCTCGGGTTTTTCCGAAGGGACCAAAAAACGGCGGCGCGCAGCGCCGCCAAACTTGGTCTAGCTGTTCCTTCATCATTTTTACATCTTTCCTGAAAATTTTGGCTCAAGGTCATATCAGGTCAGGTCACCAAGCCAGGTGAAGTGACCTCACCTAAAAAAATCCTTAGGACCGCATAACTAAAAGAAGGGTTAAGCGATCAAGTTGAAACTCATACCACATATTGGGCTCACCAGGAGCTACAACATTTGTTCCGGGATTTTTGATATTGGTGACCTAAGGTCATGTGCAAAGCATGACCTCCCCATTGTCAATACATGGGGAAAATCACGAAATGAGCTTTTCTCAGTAAGTATGGATTGAATCAACTTCAAACATCGGTTGCGACTTGCTCTTAGCCCATTTCTGAAGCTGATGTCAAAATTTTTGACTTGTGACCTCTAAAAGGTCACCTTAGGTCAAATAAGCATTTTTCGGTGTTTTTCTCTATAAATTTTAAATAAACTAAGATAGAGCTTTTATTTTGTCACCCAAGTATTTGTATAGTCGCTGGAAGTCAAATGATATACATCATGACTATACCAGGTCACGTTGAGTCAGACCGTTGACCTGGGTCAGGTCAAATTCTTAAATTTGACCTGGCATAGCAATATCATATATAATTCGATTCGTATTGACAAGAGGATTGCAATGGTGTATAAACTATGGCTGTATCTTGTTTGGTTTGGAAGCTATTAGCGAAAAAGTAAACGCCCTTATGCATGGGTGGCTATGGACATTCCCAAGAATATGCCCAATAATGAGTGACCTGTAGTTCCCTAGGCTTTGACCTGACACGAAAATGAATGCCACTGTAATGAAAGCGCATCTCAAGAGCTTTCGAATGGTGTTAGAAAAATTTTCTAGCTATCATTGTTTCTGAGATATATGAGGTTTTCTTAGTACACCTCATATTAGCGATTTTTACCTGTTTTGACCTCTGGTGGCCTTGATATTGACCTGACAAGAAAAATGACCGAAGTATTTTCGATATCATTTTTGAAGAGCTTTCGATTGCCGTTTGGCGCTTTTTTCTAGCTCTCTTAGTTTTCGAGATCGTGAGGGGTCTTTTTAGCCCCCCCCACCAGGGCGAAGGTGGCTCGTACCCGCCACCGGGGCAAGGGTTAACACTGTGTGATATGCGAGAAAGAAACCTCGCATTGAAATGTTGTCATACTGCCACCACAGCTGCGCACAGTAAATGGGTGAACAGTAAGTATTAAACAATTTCAATTTGACATCGACAGAGCACATATGGAAAAGTTTTTAAGCATATTGCCTTGGGCAAAGGTTTGCTGCCTTTCCGCTTTATAACCATATCGTCTTTTAAATCGTCGCAAATAACATGTCCTAAATATTTAACACTTTTAACACTTTTTGATGGTCGGGTAGGACCCAGCTCTCATTATTCCCAAGCAATGAGTCAGTGGTGAGACAATGTCTGACTGTAAGCCGTTGTATTTGGACGGCTGCCAGGGAGTATGACTTAGTTGACTAACTCTGACTTAGTCGTAACAGTGTTGTAAGCTCGATCACAAGACCGCAATCAAATCACCTGTCCTAAAATGTTCTACAAATTGAAAAGTTTTCACGCGGCTGCTCTAGCAGCGACTCACCTCCTCCATCAACTTCATACTTTCGTCCACCAGTCCGTCGGCGCCCAGCTCCTCAGCACGCGCCAGATTCTTACCGATCTGTTCCGCCAGCTCGTGCACCTGAACGACAACGGACAGTCACCACCACTCCCGCACAGTCACAGACACAGACAGTCACGCCCACGCCGCCATTTAAACAGTCACAGCCGCTACCGCCCTCACGGCTACAGTTCCTTCCAGTGTCACAGGCACAGTATCTCTCAACCTTTCACTCACAGTCGCAGTTCCCTCCAGCCTCTCCCGTCGCCACAGCCACAGTCATAGCCGAGGTCCCTCCCACCGCTAAGTCTCTCCCGTCGCCACAGTCATAGCTGATGTTCACACCGCCAAGTCATAGCCGAAGTTTTTCCCACCGCCACAGTCATAGCCGAAGTTTTTCCTACAGCCACGGTCTCTCCCACTGCAACAGCCACAGTCATAGCCGGGGTCCCTCCCACAACATCAGTCACAGTCATAGCCGGGGTCCCTCCCACCGCCACAGCCACACAGTCATAGCCGAGGTTCCTGCCACAGCAACAGCCAAAGTCATAGCCGCGGTTCCTACCATTGCCATAGTCATAGCCGAGGTTCCCCCATCGCCACAGTCACAGTTACAGCCGAGGTTCCTCCCACTGCAACAGTCACAGTCATAGTCGAGGTCCCTCCCACATCAACAGTCACAGTCATAGCCGAGGTTCCTGCCACCGCCGCAGTCGCTCCCGTCGCCAGTCAGTCACAGCCGCGGTTCCTCTCATAGCCAGTCTCCCCCGTCCTCCCTGAATACCTGAGTACCTCCCCGTCCCCCGTCATAGCTGAAGTTCCTCCAACAGCCAGCTGTGTGACCGAGTAGCTGTAAGAAGCTCATAAGCCAATATATCTTACATTTGACTAGTATTCCGTACATGTGATTATTGCTCAGTACAGTGGAAACGTGAGGTCAAAGACACCCATCAAATGGTACGGCTCGGGAGAACGAGGCAGCAGGCTTGCGCCGACTCTTGCCTTGTTGGCCTTGGCGGCGACTTCCGAGGAGAGCTCCTCCTGTGTGTCGGCCAGCCGGCGTTTGGCGGCCTCGGTCCTGCGGTCGCAGTCGTGGATAAACCCCTGCAGGTGCTCCGAAGCCTGCCGGAGAGCCGAGCAAGGACGTCAGCTGGCGCGCAACTGGGAGACGAGCCGAGCTAAACCCACGCATCAGCTGGCGCACAGCTAGGAGGCGAGCCGAGCCCGCCGGTCAGCCCGGTTCGGCTTGCCCAGCTGACCGCCGTATAGTACAGCTGGCGCACAACTAGGAGGCGGGCCAAAGGCGGCGCTGATCTGGACACTGCAGTCGCGAGCAAGAAATTACATTTGTTTCATAGGTAGATAATAGGATGTTTGAAAAGGATAGGTCTGAGCGAACTTCTTTTTTTAAATTGGTAAGCCTAAAGGACACCAAGCTACCAGGCGTTAGAGTTCTGTTTCTCCCAATTCCCTTACAAATACGTTTTCATGTCACCTGATAAGACCAAAAACTTATGAGCTCTTCCGAGTAATCCAGTGCCAAAGCTTACGTCAATGTCGTAGAAGTAGTCCTTCTTCTGGACAGCGGCCTCGTAGTCGGCTCTCAGTGCCACGTCATGCACCTTGGGGCACTGGCCCAGGTCCATCCGCTGCAACACGTCACAACCATCAGTGCCACATCATGCACCTTGGGGCCCTGACCCAGGTCCATCCGCGGCAACACGTCACAGCCATCAGCCTCAGTTAGTGGACAGTCCCGGATATATCAAAATGGCACGTGCCAAACAAGACTGTGCACGCTAGCCAATCGACAGCGTCTTCTCATTTGCAAATCAATCAGTGCCAAATCTGGTTTCAATCCGTCACATTTTGGTCCCTTTCTTCCTAAAGATTAGACGCTACCCAGTTTGAGCAAGACATTCGAAATCAATCGTACCAAGATGCCTCATTACATTTAAAAAACATGTACGCAACGAACATTAGGACTAACGAGCGTTTGTCGGATAGCCGACAAAGTCCACACCTCTGGCATGCGCGCTTTCTAGAGCACCAGCCTTACCGTGGACGACAGGATCTCGTTAGGACAGCAGCCGAGGAGGTAGCTCTTGCAGACTTTGCTGTCGGTGAACTTCACCGTCAGCTTCGGCTGGCCTGAGGAACCATGGCGAGCGTCAGCACGCGGCGGCAGCCGCCCGGTCCAGCTGGGCGTCCCACGCCTTCCGGACCACCCAGGTCGACACATACACCCGCCGCCTTCTAGTGCAGCCCCATGCAACAAGTTCGGTATTGGATGGCAACAGTATTTCCAACAATCTAGACAGGACCAGCGTCCACGTATTAATATCCAATGGTCGCGCTGGGATGTCGCTGATAGACACACAGTAAACCGGACAGTGCACTTAACTGCGCAATGGAGGGCGCTTCTCCTTTTGACTTCAGCAAAGAAAAGTTATTGATTCTGGAGTTCATGCCGATAACAAGGGATTAACATAGGGCTTGATATAGTAAGAACACTCAATGCACGAACATAGACTAAATTCAGCCCAGTGTGCGGAAGCTTGACCCTTCCTCTCTCACGCTATGGTCCCTCGCCCTTCCCCACCCTATAGCCCCTGAAAACCCCACCTCTTTTGAGTCTCAAGAGACTGTGGTGCCATCCATGAGTCTTTCCGGATAGCATGCGCCTTACTTGAGTGGCATTTGACGCCCACAATTAAGCCTATAGCAAAACAAAAAAGGTGTCGCAAATTAAATTCGATGTATTCTGACAGCACTATGTCCCACAATAAAGGAATTGATCACATGCCCTGACCAGCTTCCAAGTTCACACGGCGTTGCCAACTCTTTCCCCGTTAGAAGGGTTTCCGAAAAACCAAATTGAGCATTGCTCAGGGAATCCACAGGGCCTTGAACCCGGGTCAGCCGTGTAGAAAGCGAGCACGCTAAACGCTATACCAGCGCCCCTCCCCTTTGTATGTATTTTCCTCAGTAATAAGACTCGTTGGCACTCTTTCATTACAGTCCGATTTTAATTCGTTTAAAATTTTATCATCTAAAACCTGAGTAACAATAAGATTTTCTTCTGGTACATTGCAAAGTATATGGGCTTTTGGTGCCTGTAGCGACATCCCAGACATCGACACTATATGTTGCACCACGGGCGAGGCACATCCTATACCGAGCACAATGCAACAGATGCCTGCCATCACCTCTTCCGAGAAAAAACAATTTCCACATACACTTGGACAATTGACGCCGATTACAAAGTTGAAAAAACAACAAATATGTTCACCGATTATTTGAAGAAAAACTCCTCCAGCTCAGTTTTAAAACTATGAAATTGCATTTTCAAAAGGATGCAAGAAGCGACTGTAAGAGCATATTCTTTTTCGAATAGCTAACTGAAGCCATGTGCAGTTTCCGCTTGGTACTCTATAATCAACGAGAATCGTCCCAGAAAAAGGGTTCAGAAGCAGAAAAAAATTGTGCACATCGTTCCAGACCATGGGCACACAGGGAATGCTAAAAAAAGAAAGAAAAACGGTGATGACAGGCATCCGCTCAGGGCCGTTACAGTTTCCCTCAGTGACACCTGGAGAGAAAGCCAGATAAGGGCGCAGATTTCCGGCAGGAGCCAAGAGAAAGCAGTCACAAAGGCAATAGAGGTGCCACCAAACGCTTCCCGGCCAGAACGGGAGCCTCCCGCAGCTGGCTGTAGGAGCCAGCTTGTGAGCACACCGCAGCGCGGGAGATGTACAACAGAGGCATCGGCTGCCATCGAGGACACAAGGCCCGGCCGCTCGGACACACTCACAATAGAGCGCCGCAGGTCCATCCTGCAAGTGGGTTAGGCGACGGCGCAGCGCTGAGCAGCAGCTGACGACGCAGAGCGCAGCCCTAAGGAGACTCACAACTCCTGCCAACTCTCTACCTGGAGACTCACAACTCCTGCCAGCTCGGCATGCCCAGACTCGCCGCCCCCGACCCCGACCGGCCCGCCCAGCCTCAGTAGTCGTCGATACCGATTCCAGCACTGGTCGCTGATCTTGTGTTGGGGTGTTTATCGATATTTCTACAGGCACTGCGTTCCTAGTCTCAATGAACTGGTGATTGCGACCAAACTTGTTATTTATTACAATCAAGTGAGATTATTTGTACATTAAATCTGGCAGTTTTGTGAAGTCAGATGAAGGATGAAGATAATTTTACGGAGATATTTGAGTCAGAGTTAAGCCAGAGTAAGCAACATTACGACAGTGACAGTAAATGACATTTGAGAGTTTCCTAGCCTGAATTGATTTGAGCAAAAATAAACAAGAAAAACGTCAAAAGGAGAAGGACTAAGACGCCGCAAGTATAGCTGTTCCGTGGTATTTAGATCACGTATTATTTAAAAAAATTAACAGCCGGGTTTCAGCTGCTCCAGTGGAGCGCCTTAACAGTCTGCAATTTTTCGGTCATACAAGTTTGTGCGAATCGGTATCGACCTAAGACTAGTTTCAGAGATGTCAAAATAGATACCACTCGCACCCAGTGTGGAGAAACAAGGCCCTTACCAGACACGATCCGGATACATACACCCACACCGGAGAGGGCGTCATCCGAAGGCGACGTACTTACAGATACCCGTGAAGCGTAAGCCAAATTTGGAAACTATGCTTGCACTCTCAGAATTTCTTGCATACTTGCCAATCAACAGGGGGCGAACGTCAATGCTTTCCTTGCAAATATGCCAACGCGTTAAAAAGAAAACACCTTGTATATGTGCACACTAAAAGAAGGCAGGACACATAATAAAAATACAACATATTGAAGTGTTCTTTATGATTTATCGACGCCTCTACTTTTGGTCTCATGACTAGAACCATATTCTAAAACTAGCCAGATCAATGCGTCCATCTGATTGATATATCTAATGCCCATATAAAACATACTAACCACTAATGTGACTAAGTGACAGTATTCTGACGAACAAACAAATTCTCAAAATGAAAAGATAGGCTTGAAATTGGCATCGGCATACAATGAGCGAGAGTGATATTTATAGAGTAATACACACGTGACTGCTGGGATCTGGTCGCGGGATACGCGTATTTTAAGCTGGCCACACCCTAGAAGAAAACACATGCCGCTTACTATCAGCGGTTAGACCCAACACACCCCAATGCACGCCAGTCAGAACCACAGCGCAGGCCTGCACTGCCACGACAAACACACATTGCCTAGCACAACTTCAACAACTTCCAAAGGTGTTAAATCAAACTTTAGAAATACTGTTCGACAAGACAAGACCTACAGCAGGCATGCCAGACAGGGCAGCAGCTTGACAACATTCTTATTCACTGAAGGTCAAAACCTGCAGCTTACCATTTTCAACTACTCAAGCTTGATGCTGCATCATTACGTCTGGTTAAAGGGAATGTGGCACCTTGGTCGAATCCAGGAATTTAGTCTAATTAGGGGTATTCTTAGCCGAACATCATGAAAACGTCCATGATTTCTCTGAAAAAATGTAAAATGAACTCAATGTTTTGATTTGTTATAAGCTCCTCTGGGTTAAAAATAAACCTCTGCCTGTGGATGACGTCATCATCTGGCAACTAGTATCATATTCAATAGGTTTCAAAGGGGTTCAATTGCCTGATTACCCACCATGACGTCAGCGCTGTCGTCACACCAACCGCTAACAAATGTGGCCGCCTGGCTGGGGTACATTTGGGGTAGATTTCAGGTAGGTTTTTAGCTTTTCTCCACGGAAATTTTGAGTTTCAAGAAAAATGATATATTGAGTACCGGGTTTTCCGGTATGCTTTACAACTTGGCAATCTCAATTAAAATAACGTTATAAAGGTGCCACATTCCCTTTAAAGCTTAAAAAGTTCAAAACTTTTCTGTCCAATGCACTTCATATGATAAGCATACTTAAAGGCAAATTCCCCCTTTCTATTATTAGCAAAACCGATGAGTTGAACGATTGTTTTAGACAGATTCTCCTCAGTCCTCACCCCGTGCACTGTTGTTTGAACCCCCTCTCCCTCCCTTCAGGTTTTCCTGGGCAGCCAGATAACGATGGCGGAGGCGCGGCACGCTTTCCATAACTTTCTTAATTTTTGCTTCTTTTCCAAAAATTGCAGGTCTCAGGGCCTCAGCTGCGGCCACCAGGCCAGGTCCAGTGACCTCCCCTGCACAATGTTCCAAGTGGCAGGAGTGGCAGTAGGTTTAATATATTTGCCACATATGCATATTACATTATAAGGTCACCAATTTCTGCAAGTTGCGGCGACGAGATTAACTAGAGCCGGGTATGGACCATGACCTCTCCATTGGAAATGCACAGTTGAAGATTTAAAAATTGGGACAAAACCATAGAGTTCCAATCTCCCGGATCAAGTTAAAAGTTTCCATCCGTGTTTTGTGAGTGGTCATCTGGGGTACTTTCCGCGCGCCTGGCACAAGGAGGCTTTTTTGTAACAGTTCAGACCTGTGCCAGGGACGGGCTAAACAGGTTTCAGGCTCTGGGCAGTAACTTCACAAGCAACGTTGATAGGCCGCTTGATTTGACCTCATAATGTTTGCAAATCAATTTTTTGGGACATCAGCTGCTATAGAATGCGCCAT
Organism: Lepas anatifera; assembly: GCA_034440635.1. Lineage (NCBI taxonomy): Eukaryota > Metazoa > Arthropoda > Thecostraca > Lepadidae > Lepas > Lepas anatifera. The sequence goes on along the minus strand of JAOTON010001978.1, from coordinate 2,648,335 downwards.
TGTCATATAAGTCACAGCTTGACCTTGTGCTGACCTTGGTTGAGGGTAATTTCATGTCTGGTATGTTCACATCATACACCATCCAAATAACTATACTGAAAGGATTATAATACCACGTAAAATTGTCTCTCACTAACCCCAACCAGAGGCTAGGGGCGATGCAGTCACCTTTGAACCTCCCATAACCTCAATATTGACCTGAGCCAAAAGGAGACCAATCACCCCCCCTCTCCAAACCTCGGGGCAAAGGTGGATCGGGAACACGCTGGGCCGGGGGTTAAGCCTTTTGCGAGGGGGAAAAAGTTCAAAAGGAGAGCGTAGAGGATGGATTGAGGCTCAAAATCTGGGTGCCTTTCCATTTTTAAAGCTTTTGCTGCAAGAGGCAGAAGCCGCACGTTTTACAAGTGGAAGCTTTAGTCAATGTGACCGCCATCAATGCAGTTCACAGATATGCAGCAAACAATATTCAATGCGATATCATGCGATGTCGACAATCAACATCCCGTCAAAGAACCTTCATCTTACTGTTTAACTACTCCGCACGGCTTTTGAAACATTTTATCACTGGATAATATTGATCCCAGTCGACAAAAACCCTGTTTTAAAAGGGGCATCCCCAAACAGTTTAAAATCAGAATAAAAATTTACCAGACAAGATGGTTGAGGCTCCGTTTTGACTGGTATCTGTGTACCAGAGGCAATCTTTAAACATCTTGAAAATCTCATAACTAGCCCTTATCGGTCGGGAGCACATGGGCGTGGAAGTCTAATTTTACGATCATCTATTAAAAGGAACCGCGCTCCGAATATCCATGCTGAAGAAACCGGGAACTCACAACTTTTTGACATATCTTATTCTATAGATGGTATTGTGCATTGAAATAAATTAAAATGAGTGACATTTGTGGGAAAAAATAATAAATTCCCCATTTGAAGTATAATTCAGATTTAATTTTTTATCTTAGAGCACCCAGTCCAAGTTCCACCGACTGCCCGGGGAATAGGAACAGGGAGGCCATAGGACCGCTGCCACCTCCCCCCACATTTCCGGTTCTTGCCCACTAACCCTATGACAAGGTGAGAAAACAATCTGACTTAATCCACAGGACATCCCGTTTCGCCCCACTCTCAACATATTCATAATTCATCCTCACGCTTTTGCCAATAATGAAAATGAGGGAATTCAACTTTAAGCTGCACTTCCTATAGATCAAATTTTATCCCAGAGTCATGTCATTCTGAAGGAGATCAGAAAATAGATGGTTTGATGAGCCATGATATACTCACCATCGCGTCCGGTGCCCATCAGCTGGTCCAGCATGGCCCGCATCTGGTCGGCGGCAGACATGGTGAGCAGATCGCCGTCAGCTCCTGTCAACGGGTACAGCATCAACCACATGATCCAGTCTTAAGTGTTGTGCTGAGGTCAAGAGGTAATATAATAACACACACATGCGCATACTAATTGAACATTGTAAAAGAGGCTGACAGGACGTTGTCTTCAATGATTCAACTATACTATGTGTCCCAATCAGTTAGCAGACCTGGGACCAGAAAAATATTTATTATGAACTATCTTCAAGCCCCATAAAATTTCCAAACAACAGACGCTAGTCACAAAAGAACTAATTTTATCACATCCTAAATACAAGCAGGAGCATCGATAATAACACATTTCAGCAGGAATAACCAAGAATGCATAATGGGCCTGCCCCCTCCCCTCACCTGTGTCCCCAATCAAAATGCGTTGAGTGCAAAGCCACACCCATGCACTTTGAATTTACCACTCACTTGCAAACATTGCAACTCATTTTCTACTTATCTATAACCAGTGTTGCTCATCGCGAACTTTTAATCCGCGATTCCGCGGTCGCAGACAACCCAAAATCGGTTGCCGAATTCATATATAATTACATGAAATTCTGCGATCACGATCGCGCCCACGGACCTTAAATTCTGCAACGTTTAGTCCGCGAACAAACATTTTGACTTAACAAGTGATATAAAAATGTGTTGCATCCCAAAACTACTCAATGCTTAAGGGGTTGTTCACATATGATGTCAGTGACCAAAGGAGAGAGTCTGGAATTTTCAGATTTTTGTCAAATACAAGGGAGATCTAAAACGTCACTTCTGATGGCTTAAGATAGCCAGATTCATAGTTGTAAGAACATCCAGAATAATGGGGGAAGGGGTAATGTGCAGTTTAAAGTGACTTATTTCTATTCAACGGCACGGGATAGTGGTTAAGAACTTTAAAGATTCTCGACCCCCAGTCAGTAGCAGGTTAGCTAGTCCATGGTCAGATACTTTACTACTTGGAAACCAAAGTTTCCCTATCGATACCCGATCACGGAATATTTAGTGAATTTTGAATCAACATTCCCCGATCGTGGAATCGCGATCGTGGACCGCCAAATTCTCGACGGCGGAATAGCAGTAGTAGCTCACCTATTTTTCGATACTGTGAACAGCACTGCTTATAATGATAAAACTTTGATACTTTTTAACTCTCAGTGTTTCAGTCAATGATAAGACACTTAAGGGCAAACTCCTAAAGGGCAGGGTTAGCTAGTTGAAGCTTATCATAAAGGGAAGGACTGCAGAAGGTTCTCACCCTTTTCAAGGCACTTCTATGAAAGACCTAGTCTCCGCGGCCAAAATATGATCCAGATCAGACTGGGGCTTGAGTTCAAGTGCTAGTTTCCCAGCACTATGACCTAGATTTCATGGCCAAAATTGTAATCTTTATTGGACTGCCAATCCACTCCATCAAGGACTATTTCCCAGCCTATAGCCCGATCTGTGCTTAAATGCTGGTGAAATAACACTTTAAGGAGTCAATGACTCCATACTATCCTGGCTGGCGGTCCCATCCGGATTATATTTCCCATGGGAACTAAGTCTGTAGCACACAGTGTACTAAAGCACATGGTAAAATAGCACTTGATTAAGTTGACAACCCTATGACGCATCCTGGTTGGCAGTCCCACCCAGATATCACACTTTGACCAAGGAAACTAAGTCACAGTTTGTCTCCATTTATGTCAAAACATGTATTCATCATCACTTGAATCACCAATATACAACAGAAGATGAGACAAACCCGATGCATCTGTGATGGCCATACAGAGTGAAGCTCCTGAATAACACTGACATGGTTGCAGGCACAAGGGGAGAAGAGACAGAGAGAAAGAAAATAGATAAAGTATAAGACACAGATTTTAAGCGATAAAACATAACATAAAACTTCTGTCACATACAGCTGCAGCCCAGTGAGCAAAGTATATGGCACTTTCAATGAGATCTTGTCACAGTGCCCTTGGAGACATGAACAAGTGGTGCACATTTTATTACCAGGAGCGAACCTGCGAGACTAGTGCAAGGGAGTCGACACTGAAAACCAAACAAATCATGAATGAATGATTATTAAGACACACAACGGGGCCTTTTAAAGTGACTAACTAATAAGGGAGGTTGCGTTGTGTAGATAGAGGTGGGTGCTTTTTTCTCTCCTGGTACGTTGCAGATTGGTGCCAATTTTAGGTGGCTGGCAGTGCAAATTAGTGTGAGAATTTCAGATGGCTGGTGATACTCATCCGGCCTGCAGCCAAACTTTGCAGACAGGAAGGGCGGGAGGGGGGGCGACGGATAGCCTCTCTCTCTCTCTCTCTCTCTCTCTCTCTCTCTCTCTCCCTCCCTCTCAATCCCTCTCCCTCCCTCTCTCTCTCTCTCTCTCTCTCTCTCTCTCTCTCTCTCTCTCTCTCTCTCTCTCTCTCTCTCTCTCTCTCTCTCTGTCTCTGTCTCTGTCTCTGTCTCTGTCTCTGTCTCTGTCTCTGTCTCTGTCTCTGTCTCTGTCTCTGTCTCTGTCTCTGTCTCTGTCTCTGTCTCTGTCTCTGTCTCTGTCTCTGTCTCTGTCTCTGTCTCTGTCTCTGTCTCTGTCTCTGTCTCTGTCTCTGTCTCTGTCTCTGTCTCTGTCTCTGTCTCTGTCTCTGTCTCTGTCTCTGTCTCTCTCTCTCTCTCTCTCTCTCTCTCTCTCTCTCTCTCTCTCTCTCTCTCTCTTCAAACTTGGCCATCACTTTTGTCATTTACTGTTGTGATACATGGGGAATCAGACTAGCTCTTACCAATATAATAGGTATTTCACATGAGACAAAACCTGACATATCTTAATTTCAAATACATAACTAAAGGAAATGTGGCACCTTCGTCAAATCCTGGAATTTTGTGTAGTTAGGAGTACTCTTAGACGAAAATAATGAAACAACTAACGATTTCTCCGAAAAATGTATAATAAGCTCAATAGTTTGCTTTTTAAAATACTCCTCTAGGAAAAGAAATAAATATCTGCCTGTGGATGAGGTCCTGATCTCGCAACCACTACCATACTCGAAACGCTTCAAGGACTTTGATTGGCAGATGCTCATCATGATGTCAGCATATGTCGTAGCACCAACAGCCATGACAACTGTGGCTTACAGCTAAGGGTAAAGGGGTACATTGCAGGTAGGTTTTAGCTTTTTTCTACAGAAATCTCAAGTTCCAAGACAAATAATATATTGAGTACCAGAGTTTCTGGCTTACTTTACAACGGTATTATTGGTAGTAGGCAGATCACATATCGCAGTTCAAAAGGATCACATCAGAAGGTCCACTGATCAAAGGGTCTAATTTTCATTGGTTCTACCCTTTGAAAGTTAGACCTTTTGAATACGAAGTCCAACGTCCAAAGGTCCAAAGAGGCGTGCTCAGATGCACGAGAGTGGGGTGTATGATGCTGCAGAGGCGTGCTAAGACACATGATAATAGGAGGCAATGAGGGTTAGGTTAGGTTAGGTTAGGTTAGGTTAGGTTAGGTGAGGTGAGGTGAGGTCAGGTCAGGTCATTTCAGATCAGGTCAGGTCAGGTCAGTTGTGTATGCCCTTGGTCCCTATTTCCTAGTCTGGGGATATCACCACTCTTTCTAGAATCTGAGTGCACCTCTGGTTTGGGTACCACTTACCACTACTCAAACCCTCGCTCCTCCCGTCTGTTTCACCTCTAGGGATTTTATTGCAGAATGTGGGGATATTTCTAAAACATTTCCCAAAGTTATACCCAGACCAGAGGCGCACTCAGAATCTGGAAAGAGGGGTGATATCCCCAGACTAGGAAATAGGGACCAAGGGCATACACAACTGACCTCACTACCTACCTCACCTGACCTACCTGACCCAACCCAACCCAACTCAACCCAACCTAACCAACCTAACCTAACCTAACCTAACCTAACCTAACCTAACCTAACCTAACCTAACCTAACCCTCATTGCCTCCTATTATCAGGTGTCTTAGCATGCCTCTGCAGAATCATGCACCCCACTCTCGTGCATCTGAGCACTCCTTTTTGGACCTTTTGAACGTTGGACTTCTTATTCAAAAGGTCTAACTTTCAAAGGGTAGAACTTATGAACGTTAGACCTTTGATCAGTGAACCTTTTGATGTGATCCTTTGAACCGCGAGATGTGATCCTTTGAACCGCGAGATGTGATCTGCCTACTATGATAATACCCTTTACAACTTGGCTATCTCAGTTAAAATAATGTTGCCTATGAACCAGTGTGCAAAGTACGGCATTTTCGATGAGATCTCGTTGGTGCGTCTGCCCTTGGAAATGAGACAGGAGCGAGTGGTGCGAGTTTTAACAACCTGGTGCGAATTTGTGAGACTGGTGCATGGAAGGTGACACTTATACCAAACACAAAATGGCTGAACGGTTATTAAGACACAGGAGGGGGCCTTATAAAAAGTCCTTAAGCAATTAACTAATAAGAGAGGAAGAATTGCATCATGTGGGTAGGAATGGGTGCATTTTTCTCCAAGGTGTATGGCACATTGGTGCAATTTATTGGAGGCTGGTGGTGGCAGAATTTTAGATGGCTGGTGCGAATCGTCTGACCTACTGCCATACTTTACAGACTGGCCTATGAGGGTACCACATTTACTTTGCTTAATGTGAGATTTTCACTTAAACTAAGGTCAAGTAGGAACATACCTCCAGAAAATCGACAGCCTCAGCAGAGCAGTTGAAGACCGTAGAATACCATACGCCCCCGGAGACGTTTTCTGATATATAAATATATCGATCAAAAGCTTTGAAATGAATGATAATACAATATAGAATAATAGAACTCCACGCAACAAACCGCAGTCACGGACGACCTAATCCGTATATTATCCGTAGATTATGGTAATCCGTGCCGCAATAATCAAAATCTCACGGCGGGTAGCAGTAAGTCAGAGGCAAGATACTTTTACTTAAAGTCAGAGGCCCTTAGGCAGAGCAAGCATGATGGCTTAGGTTGCAAAAAGATGATAGTTTACACAAAAGATAGCAGTAATAGCATGGAATAGAGATACCTGGAATGGAGACCTCAATGCAAACCCGCCCCGCTTTTGGGTGCCAATCTAGGACATGAAAAAATCCTTCGGTAAGTAAAGCTCGGTAAGGACCAATGTAAAGTCTATGGGAGATGTGGTGGCCGATGACTTTGATGCGTCATAACTTATAAACCGTGTCTTGCACAGGAAAACGACCATGCATTTCGGAAAGCCCAATCTGTGGTGCGTCCGCTAAAATACATTTTAGGCATGAAATACCTAAAATCTTGGAGCAAAGTGCAGGAGAAATCAGAATCTGATACTGCAGCTCAACTTGTATTATAACATGTTTTAAGAGCACGCGGCCCAGCGCCGTAGTAGCGCAGTGTGTTAAGCCTCGTCTAGTAAGAGGAAGATCTTGGGTTCGAATCCCACGCGTGGAACTTTTCACTTTCATAATGGTAATTTTGTTGCTCAATAGCGCAGTTGGCAGCATGCTTGTCTAGCAATCGTAGTGTTCCGGGTTCGAATCCGGGCTCACGCTGATTTTGCATTCATATTTTATGGCTATTATGCAATTATTTAGGTTTATATTGGATAAATAATACCTCAGTAGTAGTTGTTTCCTCTGGGTTGAAGTAAGGCACGCGCAAAGGCCTGTTTTTTGTTGAATATTTTACTGCCGTCTATATTTTAATGTTCTTGGCTATTTACCCAATTCTTTTTAATGAGCCCCACAAAAGCATCCCAGAAATCAACGAGCCTTCCGTTCCAGGTATCTCAATCTGTATTCCATGGTAATAGTGCAGTATTTTAGGGGCCTTGAGTATTTTCAAGTCCTTGATAAGTTCAGTCCAAATTTGCTACCACAATATACTAGCTTTGTTCGGTAAGTGGTGATCACCCCTCCTAGAAATTTAACAATTTTTTTGCAATAAATTCACTTAGATTCAAATATTTTAAAATATTTTTTTCGAACATATTGTTATTTTTTGAAGCTAAAATATTTTTGTGAAGATCTAGTATACTGTTTACTGGTAGGATACTAGATATTCAAGTTTGTTATTTGTGCGCAGGTCAGGCGTAGAATTGCGCACTTAACCTTTGGTGTTTATTTTAACAATATATAATACAATAGCAATAGTGGCCTTGGTGTGTGTGCGGGGGTAGTAAAATCGGGTAGAAAGAGCGCATACCTGTTCCTTAAAAAATTGAGAAACTTATCAGGGGCTACTTTTTCTTTTGCCATTTATTAGGTACATTCACTTCCGATTTTCATGAGCATAGGGCATAACTGTGTCGTTCCAGGGTGCATAAAGGTTAATGGAAAGCTGAATGGTATACCTATCCTTCGATGATCGACGCAAGCAGCATCGTGCACGTGCAGATGTTTGTGAAAGATAAATAACTTTCTAAAAATTGAGCTCAATTGATAGATAGTGGATTTTTTGTTCTGAAAGTTGAGCAGCCTTCCCATTTACAGGCACTAATTTGAAGAGACCCTTGGAGATTAATCTCAAGAATCATGCATGTACTTAATGGTCAGTGTAAGCTGATACTGATGCATGAAGATTGTGCCATTACAGAAGTTTGTAAATGGAGAGAGTAAGGGTTTTGGTGTGGATATTATTTAAGATTTATTTTCATTGCAGAATTTGGCAGATTTTGCGGTCTTGTGCAGACAAATTTGATATTTTAATTGGTTTGCTAACTTTTTCCCTTCAATCTCGAGTTCAAAACTCAGAAAATCTCTACAATTAATGGACTTAAAGATGTGGCTTTTGCCTCACCCTCCTTGGTCATTTCTCGGTCAAAATCTGTCTCCCCGCCCCCAGTTAAATGTTATTTGTGACGCCACTGCTAAGTGAGCCACAAAATTTCTGGCAACAGTTCACAAAATGTATGCAGGTGCTGTTTTTGAGAGGGACAGTTGTTGACATTGGAAATTATATTTCAGGAAACACATTCCTCAGCTCTGGGACATCTGATCTGACCACAAGAACATCACACTAATTGCTTCAGCTGCATGTCCTGCTTGACATTTTAGGGCCGCCTGTCTGATGTCCTCAGCGGCCAAATTACAGTCGGAGCCAGGAGACATGGCAGGCGCGGCCGAGAAGACGCTGGCCGCCGTGCGAGCCGTAATTCCCGCCCTGCGGGGCGGCCTGCACAAGGGCCAGGCGGGCCGGATCGGCATCGTGGGCGGCAGCGCCGAGTACACCGGCGCTCCCTTCTACGCGGCGGCGGCGGCGCTGCGCACCGGCGCCGACCTGGCACACGTGTTCTGTCCGCGGGATGCTGCCGCCGTCATCAAGGCCTACTCGCCGGACCTGATAGTGCACCCGGTGCTGGACAGCGCCGACCCGGTGTCGGCGGTGCGGGAGTGGGTGCCTCGGCTGTCGGCGCTGGTGGTCGGGCCGGGCCTGGGTCGCGAGCGCCGCGCCCTGGAGACGGTGGCTCGCCTGCTGGAGGCGCTGCGACCGGCCGAGCTGCCGGTGGTGCTGGATGCCGACGCGCTGTGGCTGATGAAGCTGCAGCCGCAGCTGGTGCGAGGCTACCACACCGCGGTGCTGACGCCTAACCCGGTCGAGTTCGACCGGCTCTATAAAGCTGTCATGAATAAGCAATTGAACGTGGCGCACTATGGCGAGCAGCATGCGCGAGCGCTGTCGCGGGAACTAGGCGACGTGGCTTTGGTGAAGAAGGGGCTGGACGATCTCCTGGTGTGCGGCAACTCCACGCTGTGGTGTTCGGAGCCGGGCAGTGCGCGGCGCTGCGGTGGACAGGGCGACATCTTGGCCGGCGCGCTCGGCACCATGCTACACTGGGCGAGAACCACTAACCAGCCGTTAGACGTGGACCCCCGGCTGCTGGCTGCCTACGGCGCATGCGCGTTAACGCGGCGCACCTCGCTCCTGTGCTTCCAGCAGCAGGGCAGGAGCATGCTGGCCAGTGACATGTTGGCACATATTCACCCGGCTTTCGAACAGCTGTTCGGCGAGTAGCGGTGGCCTGCGTTGCTGCCCCTTGTTGGTGACCATGTTATGCGACTGCTGTGTTACTGTTTGTATTTCTATCTTTGGTGTGTATGTGCCGCAGCGAGACCAGCTCGGGAAGAATATGTGTTCTGTACGTCTTTGATACTACGAAGACTCTTGCTTCGTTGAAGTACCCCCTTTCTCGAATTTTGCGGATACACGATAAGGTAAAGGCACTGCTGTGGGCAAGTTATGCATCACAATTTGGCACATACGTGCTATAGGTAAGTGTGTGAAGTGGGAAAATTCTGAACTTGGCAAATTTGGATATGTATTGTTACGAAGCTATTATCACAGTATGATGATGCCTTTGGTGTGTTTTGAGCAATAATAGGGAAAGGACATTTGAGCACGAATTGACCGGTACTACGATAACGGTTTAGCTCCAACTCCGGGAAGCCGACTCTGTGCCGTGCGCGCAATACCACCGGTCTGTCGAATCATTGAAAGGGAAAATACTCTAAGTCCAAGCGAGACGCTTGAATTAAAAAAAATATTTTCTTCCCAGATCAGTGAGCTTTCTTTTGGTATCCGAGAACACCATGTTAGTGACGAGCTGGTTAGAGAGATTATTGTGTTTTTGAACAACATATAACCGATAAAACCCCTGGAGGAACATATATAAATTCACATATTTAGAATAAACAGGCTGTCGGTTTTCTTATGATGTAACCTCTACTCCCTGACGCACACATTGTCTTCCAAAGAGCCGTGGGCAGGGTAAGTTACCCAGCGTGATTCATTCATTCTTGTTCATTCATTTTTCGTTCATTTTTTTCATTTTTTTATTCATTGCTTCATTCATTTCTTGCTGCAGAAATTTGACTAGGTCCCAATGCTTGACTGAAAGCTTAAATTTTTACGATGCTGAACACCCGATTTTCAAGTATTGCAACCACCCTTAAAGTCAACTTATCAGGCAATGTTAATCATTTGGATACAAAGTGACATGGCCATGTTTAAGAATAAAAGATACCGCCGATCGTTAACATGTCGATATATTTTTAGGACATACAAAACATGGGCCAAAATCGACAACGCGTTTTTATCAATTAATTGATTGATAGAAACGCGTTGACGTATTTAGGCTCATGTTTTGTATGTTCTAAAAAATATATTAGCATGTGAACGATCAGCAACATATTTTCATCATCAAATGAAAAAACCGCACTGACCAGGACAGCCTTTACGGAAAGGCAGTAGAAGGTAGATGCATTAGTCTCAGATGCTTGCCAGGATGCAACAAAACTGCTAGTGAAAATTCAAGGTTTAAGAAATAAGCGTCAAACAAGGAGTTCGCCGAACACGTACTGGAATCAACGCAAGGAACTGTACGGGTCACACTCGTTCACAAACATGACAAAACTCGGTAGGTGTTAACCCGAACTTTTTATACTTTCGCCGAAGCAGTGTGTCGTAGAGGTCACCAAAGGTTAACTAGGTTGCCGAAGGTAGCAACAGGCCTCCAAAGGATACATAAGGTCAAAGGAGGTCATGGCATGTCTGGCATCCAAGCTTCCGAGGGACCGCAGCACAAACCTTTAAATCCAAAGCTTGCCTTACAAACTGCCGAAAATGACGGCATAGCTCACAGGTTTGATGTGACCAGGACATAATTAATCGGGACACATAGCAGCCTCCGTACGCCCTGTTACGTTGTATAGGAGCAAGACGAAATATGGCGACGCAGAACATATCCTTGTAAATAGCAAATGGAATGATTATTCATTTTGTTTGAATGGAGCATGTATGTAAGCCCATAGAACTTTTTTCTCTTTCTGTTTTGTATAGTCAAATAATTGGTATCATCTGGATGTATTGTATTTTATATCATAATTTGTGAACGGTGTTATTAATGTAAAGTTATTTTGCATACTTCTGGTATCCTCCAACTAAAGAAAATACGTGCCGGATACAGGAGTGGATTGCTTCGTTCCCGCGGTCGGTACGGAAATAGTTCGCGCTGAGACTGCTGGTATCCAGGGCAATTTTTCTGAACTGATGCGCAATGAGTACTCAATAAGCTGTACAATGTGGCACGAGCCACAGCGTAACCGGCTCCTTAGTGGTTGCAACACTCCTGAATGCCGAGGCTGAATCACCGGGTGTCCATATTTTTGGTGTGGAGGCCTTGTGTTTCAATACAAATTAGCGTGGACTGCCGTTCACATGTAGCGCGCCTGAGTCAACCGCGCGGGGGGAGCGATCCCTCAAGCGAAGCAAGGCCCAACATACTTGTTCGACACCGCATCAGACAACGCGCAGAAGCTACTGGTGTTTCCTCAGAACCCACAATGGTATACTGTATTGTCGACAGTATTACATACTGTATTATCGAACGGAGACAAGTAGGCTGAATAATAGACAATATTCGAGGCAGACGCCAGGTAAACAAAAACAATATTGTCTCTATTCAATTAGCCCATGGGGACATTGAACGGTAAATTGACGGAGAAATGGGAGCACTTCATGCATACTTGCCGACTCAGTGCTTATGCCCAGCAACATCTCTGCTATAAGCCAAAGCAAAAGCTAGCACAGCGTCTCTCTCTCTCTCTCTCTCTCTCTCTCTCTCTCTCTCTCTCTCTCTCTCTCTCTCTCTCTCTCTCTCTCTCTCTCTCTCTCTCTCTCTCTCTCTCTCTCTCTCTCTCTCTCTCTCTCTCTCTCTCTCTCTCTCTCTCTCTCTCTCTCTCTCTCTCTCTCTCTCTCTCTCTCTCTCTCTCTCTCTCTCTCTCTCTCTCTCTCTCCCTCTCCTCTCCTCTCCCTCTCCCTCTCTCCTCTCCCTCTCCCTCTCCCTCTCCCTCTCCCTCTCCCTCTCCCTCTCCTCTCCCTCTCCCTCTCCCTCTCTCTCTCTCTCTCTCTCTCTCTCTCTCTCTCTCTCTCTCTCTCTCTCTCTCTCTCTCTCTCTCTCTCTCTCTCTCTCTCTCTCTCTCTCTCTCTCTCTCTCTCTCTCTCTCTCTCTCTCTCTCTCTCTCTCTCTCTCTCTCTCTCTCTCTCTCTCTCTCTCTCTCTCTCTCTCTCTCTCTCTCTCTCTCTCTCTCTCTCTCTCTCTCTCTCTCTCTCTCTCTCTCTCTCTCTCTCTCTCTCTCTCTCTCTCTCTCTCTCTCTCTCTCTCTCTCTCTCTCTCTCTCTCTCTCTCTCTCTCTCTCTCTCTCTCTCTCTCTCTCTCTCTCTCTCTCTCTCTCTCTCTCTCTCTCTCTCTCTCTCTCTCTCTCTCTCTCTCTCTCTCTCTCTCGCTCTCGCTCGACTAATAAATGTTGGGTCAGAAAGTCCAAAAACTGTTTGCGGCTTTGGCAAATATTTAGAAACAAGCTACTGTGGGAACTCGTGCGAGCCCGGCATAGAATAGATCTTAATTTGGTGCAACCCGTATCGAAAGTAATCCAAAAATACAAATTTCGCATGATCATCTCATCACAGAAATATATACATAATACCGCCTTTAATCTGCACCGGAAATCCAACAAGAAGGGTAAATCCAGAAAACGAATCCTGGAGAGGCATTGACGCTCACGGACTTTCACAACATACTCGTAGTTTCAGTTGAGCACTGTTGCTCCCTGATCACAGACGATCACCGTTTGCCTAGCCTCCGCGGCACGACCAACATTGAACATAGCAAAAGCCGGTGCGATTCGGTAATAAAATGCAGAGACCGAGCCGCAGCTATAGAACACAGGCTCGGTGGCAGTCAGGCTACTCCGGCTGGGTGAACAGCTGCAGGTCAAGCTTCAGGTCCACCTCGCCGCGCTTGACCTCGTACAGAGGCATCCGCTTGATGACAGGGCCGCGGTAGCGTTGCCGGTCGCTGTAAATGTCCGCTAGTCGTAGCTCCGTGCGGCCCAGAAACTCTGCAACAGGTAGGGGGCTCAACTCGCATCGAGACACGCACCTCGCCCACACAACTCACACCGAAACACGCCCTAAAGCCCGCACTTCGCTCACACAACTCACACTGAAATACGTCTGAAAGCACGCACTTTGCTCAACTACTCAAAACGAAATACGCCTCACTGGGCGTACGTATGTACCACACGCCAGACGCAGAACAGTGCTCACCATTGGGAGAGAAGTGATCGCGGTCGAAGACAGATATGCACAGCACGTCGTCCCTCAAGTCCTTCACCAGGAACTGCATGCTGTGGTTCCAGCGCGGGTTGAGCGTGCTCTCAATGACGGGCGTGCGCTGTACCTGGCTTCCCATCGTCAGCTCACAGTACGGGTCGCTCTTGCCTGGCACACGTCCACAGTACGGGTCACTCTTGCCTAGCACACGTCCACAGTATGGGTCACCCTTGTCTGGCACACGTCCACAGTATGGGTCACTCTTGTCTGGCACACGTCCACAGTACGGGTCACTCTTTCCTGGCACACGTCCACAGTACGGGTCACTCTTGCCTGGCACACGTCCACAGTACGGGTCACTCTTGCCTAGCACACGTCCACAGTACGGGTCACCCTTGTCTGGCACACGTCCACAGTATGGGTCACTCTTTCCTGGCACACGTCCACAGTACGGGTCACTCTTGCCTGGCACACGTCCACAGTACGGGTCACTCTTGCCTGGCACACGTCCACAATGCGAATCACTCTTGCCTGACACACGTCCACAGTACGGGTCACTCTTTCCTGGCACACGTCCACAGTACGGGTTACTCTTGCCTGGCACACGTCCACAGTACGGGTCACTCTTGCCTGACACACGTCCACAGTACGGGTCACTCTTTCCTGGCACACGTCCACAGTACGGGTCACTCTTGCCTGGCACACGTCCACAGTACGGGTCACCCTTGTCTGGCACACATCCACAGTACGGGTCACTCTTGCCTGGCACACGTCCACAGTACGGGTCACCCTTGTCTGGCACACGTCCACAGTACGGGTCACTCTTTCCTGGCACACGTCCACAATGCGAGTCACTCTTGCCTGACACACGTCCATAGTACGGGTCACTCTTTCTTGGCACACGTCCACAATGCGAGTCACTCTTGCCTGACACACGTCCATAGTACGGGTCACTCTTTCCTGGCACACGTCCACAGTACGGGTCACTTGCCTGGCACACGTCCACAGCACGGGTCACTCTTGCCTGGCACACGTCCACAGTACAGGTCACTCTTGCCAGGCACACGTCCACAGTACGGGTCACTCTTGCCTGGCACACGTCCACAGTACAGGTCACTCTTGCCTGGCACACGTCCACAGTACGGGTCACTCTTGCCTGGCACACGTCCGCAGTACAGGTCACTCTTGCCTGGCACACGTCTCACCCCAGACACAATTATCGACGCATCGTTAAATCTATGGGAAATTGATACGTCATACATTGTAGAATGAAGACGTTTGAGAACAAGACTGGTCGGGTCAATATCTGAAAGCAAGCTTTAAAGTTGAATTTTACTTCGTCTGGTGGGAAAATAGTGCATGCACTGGACAACTCATGAACACAGGAGCCCCACACAGACAAGTGAGGGAGGACATAGAATAATTACCCAAGTTGAAAGAAGGCATGCCAGAAAGTATGCTTTCAAATTAATGAGTTGAATGACTGTTAACATTTTTAGGGACCTAGGTGACCTAAGCATGGCGGACGGAGCGAGCAAGTCTCCGCCCCTCAGCCAACTGCACCTCCTTTAGCGAGACCAGCTGAGTCTATGGTGGGACCGGAGAGTATCGCAGTATGTTAGTTGATGCACTAACCGTACCCACTCTGGCAATGCGCAGCCTTACGGTATTTGCGAGGGGGAGGGGGCGCAAAGTAGCGTACCAAGCAGCCATGCGCCATGGCATACTGGGATGGAGTTCCCGCACTCCTGGAATGGACCAGAAGCTACCTGGCCCAACTGCTTCTCTGTATTATTGAAGCCCCACCCTGACAAATCGATCCGTGCACCTCAAGCCACAGTCAGGCCAGAACATCAATGTTTAACAGGTCAAACATGAGCCGCGTTTTGACAACTACCAGGGCCTCAGAGGTCTCAGTTTCGAACCCAGACACATGGAATGCGGACGAGACCGGGATAACTAGTGTGCAAAAACCGAGGTCTGTCGTGGCACCCAAAGGGAACAAGCAGGTCGGAGGCATGACCTCGGCGGAAAAAGGTCAACTTGTTAGGATGGTTACAGCGGCCAATGCACTCGTAAATATGTGCCCCCCCTCCCCGCAAATGGAAGGCTGCGGGACTAATGAAATATCGATTAAGTGGTTTCTCGGCATAATCAATCGCATGTTTATCGTAGTACAAGTCCCATTATGCAGGTGCCAGTCTGATCCCATTAAACTCTGGTCAGTATCGTGTCTGAACCGAGGTAGCGCCACCCAAAACCCTCTGTTGCCAGCTCGCAACTTTTGGCTTGATGATATGATGCGACTGGCGAACTGCTGTAGGCTCTTTGGGCGTTTCCCTTGACTATGTTCTTGCAAATGCAGTTGGCTGTGCTTTTGGAGAATGCAGTTGGCTGTGTTTTTGGATAACACAGCTGTCACATGCTATGACGTTCATAATATTCAGCATAACGCCGGGTAAGCCGCCTAGGTCACACTTAGGGCTAAAAAGGCGATATCACAATTAGATCGATGCATTGTAAAGTTAGTAGTGTGTCACATGCGTTATATACAGACAAGGGAAGCAAAATTGAAGCAGCAGTGAATGAATGTAGTTACCATTAGGGTCTCGTGCCTCCAGGCGGATGCCGCGAAATGCCGTCACTAACAAGTTGCCTTTGGGCTTGCTATACACTAGGGAGAAACACCAGAGAAAAGCGTCAGCCGCTGTGCATCAGCCAAACGTGCGGTAGCACACATGCTCAAGAGGCGGGGGGACACATGCACCAGGCGGCCGGCGTGAGGCTTACCGTCGGCTCCGGCCGCCACCAGATGGTTGGCTGACATCACCACCGCCAGCAGTCGGCCGCTGGCCACAAACCTGGCCTCGCCTGCGCCCACACACGGTTAGCGGGGCCACGTCCCTGCCGCCACACACTCAACAGGGCCGTAACACCCTCACAGCTTACTCAACAGAGCCCCTGGCACGTCCCTGCCGCCACACACTCAACAGGGCCCCTGACACGTCCCTGCCGCCACACACTCAACAGGGCCCCTGATACGTCCCTGCCGCCACACACTCAACAGAGCCCCTGACACGTCCCTGCCGCCACACACTCAACAGGGCCCCTGGCACGTCCCTGCCACCACACACTCAACAGGGCCCCTGGCACGTCCCTGCCGCCACACACTCAACAGGGCCCCTGACACGTCCCTGTCTCAACAGGGCGGTCCAGTACGTCCCTGCCGACACACACCAAACAGGGCGGTATGGCCCCTGACAGCCTTTCACAGGCTTATGGCCAAGAGGGCCAAAAATAGTTCAAGTTTTAGAATCAGTCAGCCAAGTTTAGGGAAGACGTTCGGAACTCTTAAATCTCTTTACGTTATAACCCCATTCCAACCTTGAAAATCAAGCCTGATGGTGATGATGTTTATTGGAGTTTTAGGGCACTGCAGAAAATCAAGCCTGAAGACGGGCTTCGTGCATACCTTACAATGTAAACTATGTCTGCATACACCCGAAAATGTTTAACAATTGGGTATCCCAAGGTCCGAAATTCAGGTTCAGGTTCATATGCGCTCGGGCAGGCGAGGCGAAGCTATTTTGGGGATGAAAATATATGAAAAAGTGATTACAGTCATGAGGCCTTCGAAGAAAACTGGCCGGCTGGGGTCACAAAGTTGGGCGATGGTTGCGGGAGACACGAAGTTCCCAATTCCTACGGATTATAAATATAATATCGCCAGCTCAGAGCTCATTATAACGCTCAGAGCTCATTATAACGCTGTCACATTCCATTTGACGCCCCTCAGCTGCCTCCCTTCTTAGTGAATTACTGCGCCGTAGGATTTCCTCTTATTTGTTTAACGGGAATCTACGAATGCAAATGTATGGGTGATGACAGGCTTCAGAAGAACGTTTCTATGGAAAATAGCGAGGAAAACAGTCCCTTCTTTCGTATAATACGACCTTTCTTCGAAATCCGCTAAATATTCAAACTGAATTCAACTCAGCGGCTGTGAATATCGTTAGCGAAATATCCAGAGTAATTATTTCGCAATCTTACCCTCCGCCAAATCAAAAATCATTGGGCCAAGCCACCCCGCCAGCAGTTACCGCTCTCACCACCAGCACATCACCGCCAACCCTGCCCACAACTGTTAACAGTTCTCCCCCGGCTTTGGTTTTGAGCATCACACAGCAGTAGACCACAGAGAACAGGCGTTAAGGGGCGCGGGGGAGGGGCGGCTGGGTACTGACGCGAGTGCTGCCGCTGGACCCGTCCCTGCTCGTGGCTGCGGAACGTCTCCTGGGCGCCGCTCAGCTGCTTCAGCCAAAGGTCACGTGCCACCCGGCTGCTGGCCGTCAGCGAGATCACGTGACCGGGACAGCTGAGTTGCAGCGCGTCCTCGGCCTCCTGTGACGTCACCTCCAGCTCTCCCAGCAGCACCGGCTGTGGGCGCCGACAGCGTCAGAGGAACGTCCCCGACAGCGGCCGGCAGCCGGACTTCAACGGTCGCTGCAGTAACCACGAATTACCACAGAAATGAGGTCGGAGTTGTTCTGATCTCTGCGTACAGTAATCTATACTTTGGCATGCCGTTTTTTCATTTTATTTACACGAAAACTTCATAGATATTCAGCCTCGATGCGCATTGTGACTAAAAAGCGAGCCTCAAATTAGTGCTTCAACATTTTTAGTATCAGTCTGCACTCCTCAGTTCCCAAATTTTCCATCTGTCATCTGAGCACTACCAGTTGTTTAAAAATTAACACTCATCTCCTGGATCAAGAATAGCTATAAGACAAAACTGACACTAAAATTTGAAGTGCTCAGAACTTCATGTAGGCGAGTATGCATTCATGCACATTGTACCACGTACCACTGTACCTACATGGAAAGAACAAGCCTACTGCACTCAGCACTCCATGCCGCAGTATGGAGTGCTGAGTGCAATAGGTCACTGCGACACTCGTCTTTAGTCGTCTTTCGGCATGAGAAAAGCGCTGGATCTAACAGAACCTGGTTCCAAAGAAAGAATCCCAGAACAGTGGAACTGTGTTGAATTTTCTCATTGTTGCTGTATTTTCCGACTCGGCTGGCTCTTAGGCTCAATACTTTGGTATAGCAAGCGGAGGCATTCTGCGACATTTCAGTACAGCCGTCAGCGAGCCCGCCCCTGTGGTGGACGGTGGAGGGGCGTGCGTTCGTCTCCCCGACGCTGGGGACCGTGCTGCGCGCCGGGCCCCGGGCGGCGAACCGGGGTCTACCAAATGGAGCTCAACCGCCCCGAGGTGGGGACGCCGGGGACCGACGCCCTGCGGCCCGCTGCCCGGAGCTGCTGCGACGTCGCGGAGGCTGGCAACCGCCGCGCCGTCGCCTCACCTATCACCGACTCTCCATCTCACGCTATCCGCGGGTCCGGGCGTACCGACTGGCACTCGGTGCGACCCGGCCCGCGTAGATAGATGAACACCACGCCCCCGCCGTGAGGCCCGACGGCGGGGCTAAGGGGCCGCGGAGAGACGGGACCCCGGGGCGGCTTTACCCGACGCGCCAAGAATAGGAGGTACCGCCACAACTGCCAGATCCGAAGCCGACTGCTGCTAGCCAGCTGGAACGCGGAGGGCATCCGTAACAAGATCACGGAGTTCAGCCGCTGGCTCTCGGACAACAAGGTCGACGTGGTGGCGATCCAGGAGGCTCAGTTGGCCGGTAAAGCCTTCTCCGTCCCTGGTTACCAGACCGCCGCGGTCACGCGCAGGGCTAGAGGGAGGAGGGGCGAGGGGCCGGTTCGGGGCGGAGACGTGGCCATCCTCGTGCGGGCCGGCCTTAACTTCGCCGTCATCAGAGACTCGCCCCTCCAACCACAGGACGACACTACCGAATGGTGCGCCGTTCGTGTCACTCTGAGCGCACCAAGAAGACCTGTATCCCCGACACTGGACATCTTCAACCTGTACCGTCCGCCGATCAGATCTTCCGGTGCGGACGAGAGTGGACCACTTCTCTCTCGAAGCCTTCCCTACCTCGGACTCCACGCTTATCGTTGGCGATATTAATCGGCACCACCCGGCCTGGGATGTTGTCTGTTTAGACCCGGACCGGGTGGGACGGCTTGTCCATGACTGGTCCCAGAGGAACGACTGGCGGCCCGTGAACAGTGGCGCGGCCACCCGTGCTAGTTACGGGGAGAGACGCCCTGTCGGCGCCTGATGTGGTACTAGCCCACCGAGACCTCGCGCGGCGCTGCACGTGGGAGCTGGGAACCGACCTCGGGAGTGACCACCTCCCGCAGTTGGTCACCGTCACCGTCTCCGGCAGTCGCCCGCGCCGCATCCGCAAGACACGGTGGGCGTTCCACAAGGCCGACTGGGCGGGCTACACCGCTGACTGCGAGGCGGCGGTAGCCAGCATACCGATATCTGAGTTGTCGGTAGAGGACCTGGCCACACAGCTCACGAACTCCATCCTCGAGGCAAGTAGGCGCAGGGTGCCTCGGGGGCCCGGCTGACCCGAAGCCGTGGGCGCTGGCCCTGAGCTGGCGGACGCGGTGGCGGAGCGCCGCAGAGCTAGGGCCGCCATGGACCGGAACCCCAGTAGAGACGCCACGGAACTGTGGAAGGCAACCAAGAGGAGGGCGGCAGAGGTTGAAGACAACGCACGCAAAGAAGCCTTCAGAACCTTCGTCACGGAGGAGCTCAACCGACCCGCGGCCATCGGCCGCGTTACGAGATCATGAGGCGGATGGAGGGGTCGGTGCAGGACGTCTGCCCCGGTCAGGCGGTTAACGGCGACCGCGGTCGACAGGCCGTGGAGGACCGGGCCAAGGCCGAGGCTTTCGCACGTACCTACTCCCTCGTGAGCGCGCACACCCGCCACCCAGGCGAGACCGGGCCACCAGGACCGCGTTGCGGTCCGAGCGGGCTCGCCCGTGCCCCTGTGACGAAGCCTGCCGACCCTTCTCCAGGGACGAGATGCTGGACCAGCTGAGGATCATGAAGACGAGGAAAGCGCCGGGACCGGATGACGTATGTACGGAGCACCTCCGGCACCTGGGACCAACCGCCCAGGAAGCCCTCCTGCACCTGCTGAACCGCTCCTGGTCCACCTCAGTGGTCCCCTCTGCCTGGAGGAGGGCCGTTATCATCCCTATCTTAAAGGCCGGGAAGGACCCGCAAGACGTGACCAGCTACCGGCCCATCTCGCTCACCAGCCACATCGCCAAGCTGGCAGAGCGGATGGTCGGTGCCAGGCTGAGTCATCTTCTGGAGAGGACCGAACAATCCCCGAGGAGCAGGTCGGTTTCAGGAGAGGCCGCTCCGCCGAGGAAAACCTGGGACGCCTTGTTCAAGAAGTCCAGGACGGGTTTAACCTCCCGAGGCCCCGAGGCCGCCCGTCCGACGGCACCACAGCCGCCAGGTTTGTTCTTGTCGCCTACGACTTCTCCCGTGCCTACGATAAGATAGATCACCGGATGCTTCTGCTGAAGATGCTGCGTCACCTCCCCAAGTGCATGGCCTCCTGGATTTTTCAATTCCTCCGAGACCGCCGTGCATGGCCGAGGTGAACGGGGTGCGAAGTTCCGGCCGCATATTCCGCGCCGGATTACCGCAGGAGTGTTCTCGCCCCAACCCTATACACCCTGTGGTCCGCGGACCTGGTGGAGGCCCTGCGGTGCGTTCCGGGCACCTCGGTCTTTATGTACGCCGACGATACGGCGACATTGAGCTCCGGGTGCACCGTTGCACTCGCCAGAGAGCGCGCCCAGCAGGCTGCCGACACCATGGCCAAGTGGTCGCGTGACTGGAAGATGGTTATCGCTGGCAGCAAGACCCAAGCCCTCGTGTTGTCGCGCCGCTTCCAGGACGCCCAGAACTTCGCCATCAGGGTGGACGGCACGGAGGTCCGCGGAGAACGGCATTTGAAGCTACTTGGAGTCACCTTTGACCGTCAGCTGCACTTCGGGGAGCACTGTGCACGCCTCCGTAAGAGCTGAAGCCCCGTGTCGCGCAGCTCCGCACGCTGACGGGCCGCTCCTGGGGTCTAAGAGAGCCCAGCTCCGCACCGTGGCTAGCGGATATGTCCGCGGCGCCCTGGAGTACGCGGCCGCAGCGTGGCTGCCCGCGACGTCCGAGAGCCACGTGGAGCTGCTGGAACGTGAGCTCAGGGCGGCGGCTCGCGCGATTACGGGATGCCCCGCCGGCACCCCACGAGACCCGCTGATGGCCGAGGCGGGAATCGTGCCCGTCAGGGTGCGACGGCAGGTTCTGGCCGCGAGGCTAACCTGCACGGCGGCGGCTCTTCGGGAGGATGACCCCCTCCGAAAGACCGCCGAGCGCACGGCACCCCAGCGCCTTCTTACCACCACCGGCTGGCGCGCTGTCGGGGCGCGGGCCCTGGCGCTGGCGGGTGCTGTCGGTGCCCCCGTGGAGGAGCGGCTGCACGTTACCATCCCCCGTGGGTGGACAGGAGCGGGTGTCCATCCGCTTGGACGTCCCGGGAGCCAGTCGCGAGGCCCGACCACCCGGCGGCGAACGGCGACCGAGGAACTCCTGGCCACCCTCCCAGATCAGGCGATCTGGATCTGGAGCGACGGCTCTGCGGGCGAGGTACCCACGACGGAGGGCGGCGCCGTCATCACCCGACCCTCGGGCCGGACGCAGGAGGTCGCCGTCTCTGCCGGCGCCTTCTGTAGCAGCACGCGCCTGAGCTCACAGCGATGCGGGCTGCCCTGGAGACCGCGCTGGATCCCATGGGAGATGACACCGTACCCATCGTCCTATGTACGGACTCCCAGGCCGCGCTGGCCACCCTGGCGGGTGGAGCCGGCGCGCAGCGATCTCCGATGGGTGCCTCCGTCTGGCGCCTCCTGCTGCGTGCCACCGCAGGGGCCGTCAAGTCTTCCTACAGTGGGTCCCTGCTCACTGTGGACTACCTGGAAACGAAGCTGCGGACGTGCTGGCCAGGGGGCCTCCAGCCTCCCACAGGGGATACCCCTGTGGACGTCAACAGCCTATCCCGAGCTGTCGCCCGCGCCGCCTCTAAGGCCTGGTGTTGCCGCTGGCCCGACAGCCTCTTCAGGCGAATCATGGGGACCGGATGCCGGCTCCGGTCCTCACCGACGTGCGGGAGGACGCCGTCAATGTCCACCAGCTGCGGGCAGGTCACTGGAGCCGCTCAAGACAGTACCTGCACCGCATCGGCCGTCTCCCGTCGCCCGCCTGCCAGCAGTGTCCCAACCGCGAGTGCCCCGCTGCACGATGCATCGTGTGCCGAGAGGGCCGGACACCCCGGAGCATGTCCTGCTCCGGTGCCCCAGTCTGGCGGGTGCGAGGCTTCGCCTATTCGGCACTATCTACCCCGACCCGACGCAGCTCCGGGACGGCGGGGCCGTGGCGGCCTTGGCCCGCGGCTACCGGACTCACCAAGAGCCCCTGGGCTACGGCCGGCCGTAGGCCGGCGAGAAAACAACAACAACAACAACATTTCAGTACACGCCTTACACTCCTATGTCTCCGATTGTCTTAAATCGTTGACCATAGGGTTGAGCCATTGAACGACCATATGTTTTTAGATGAGCGGGTGCAGCAATTCAAAAGTTATAGCCTTCGGCAATCTTACACTTTTTGCGTGCAGCAATTCCTTCTAGTTATTTTATCCGATAAATAATGATAAATGGGTACAATTGTATATGCAAATTTTTAGAATGAGCCGATGGACACCTATTGTTTTCGGTTTAACGACGCACCAACTGCTGAGGCCATATGGCGTCGGAGGGGGAAGGGGAATGAGCTGGGCTTGGGCTGAGGCAGTGCGCCAACTCCCACCTCTGGGTGGGCTCGAACCTGCGACACTGCAGAACTAACAGACAGATTGGTGCCTTTGACTGCAGGCGTACCTTCTTGTAGAGCTTGAACTTGAGGTTGGAGAGGCTGCGGTCGAACTCGATCTGGCCGACGTTGCCGAGCTGTCGGCTCGGGGTGGTCAGCAGGAGGAAGTCGTTGAAGAGGAACGCCACCACCTCGCGGCCGCTCTTGGTCTGCGGAACACACGGCATCCGCTGAAGAACACGGGCCAGCATTGTCTAGCCGTTACAGTCCAGCGCTCACCGTGGTGACCACCGGCGATCCTACATGAGTCGGCTGCCAGCCAGCGCCGTTCGGGTTCCAGAGCCAACCGAGAAACAACAGGGAGGCTCTCATGACCAAGCTAGTCTGGGATATATCACCAGGATAAGTTTACCATGAACAGATATGATATGGAGAGATAATATCATTCTTCAACGGGTAGAATAACCCTCACCCAAAGAGGGATAGGCCTACATTTGTTCCGAAGTGAAAGAGCATTGGTCTCAAGTACGCGAAAATCAAAAGTGCTGACACATAAGAGCTTGGAACAAATGTTCGCTAATTAACATGCAAAAAATAGTTTTCTAACACGTTTAGTCGGCCAGACAGGGTCGTAAAAGGCCTATATCGTACCGGGCAACGCTAAAGCCTCGTGAAAACAACCTAAGTTAACATGGTTTCACCTGATAAGAAGAATCTCATGCGTTTTTTACCTTTCTAAATCACTGATGGACGATACATTTATTCCCCATACATCAAAACATCTATAAAAAACCTGTGATTTCCCAGCTTCATGCGCCGACATCTTGGACCATCACAAAATACTTTAAAGGCAAGTGTTAAGACTGTCAAAAACGGTTTTTCACGCAAAGTTTTAGCAGCTTATTAAAACCGACTACAACGGGCAGGAGGTACAAAGTGCCAACCCTGTGCCAAACTATCTTGAGCCTAGTCGCGTGGTGCGACCACGTGCCCTCTGTGAAGCAGCGTGCCTACCTTATTGAGAAGTCCGAAGTGCAGGAGCCGGCGTGGTCCGACGGCGTTGGTGAGCGAGTTGAAGACGAGCATCTCGGGGATCTCCGAACAGTCCACCCGGTCCTGAAGCCACTCCAGCCGGTCCGAGTTCTGCTGTTCACGTACGCCTTCGTTCACCTGCCGCGCCGCACCCGAGCCGGGTCAGAGAGAGAGAGAGAGAGAGAGAGAGAGAGAGAGAGAGAGAGAGAGAGAGAGAGAGAGAGAGAGAGAGAGAGAGAGAGAGAGAGAGAGAGACGAGAACAGAAAACAAAAAAAGAAAGCAAAGTAGAGAGCAAAGAACAGAAAAGCAAAAGAACGGAAAAAAAAAAAAAAGAAAGAAAAAGAGATTGGGAGAAGAGAATTAGAAAACAGAGTGAGAGAGCGAGAGAGTGAGAGAGCGTGAGAGAGTGAGAGAGAGAGTGAGAGAGAGCGTGAGAGAGTGAGAGAGAGCGTGAGAGAGTGAGAGAGAGCGTGAGAGAGTGAGAGAGAGCGTGAGAGAGTGAGAGAGAGCGTGAGAGAGTGAGAGAGAGCGTGAGAGAGTGAGAGAGAGCGTGAGAGAGTGAGAGAGAGCGTGAGAGAGAGAGAGAGCGTGAGAGAGTGAGAGAGAGAGGGCGGAGAGAGTGAGAGAGAGCGTGAGAGAGCGAGAGCGAGTCAGTGGGGGATCGTCTCACCTGTTTGCACAGCTCCTCGGCGCGATGCAGCGCCTCCTCCAGGTTGGCGTGGTCCGCGTGCCCCTCTCCTGTGTGCTTCAGAATCTGCGCACAGGCACGGCGTCATGCTTGAGAAATTCATACGCCATTTGAATGGAAAGAAGAGTAGACATACAGTTTAGGTGTACTAATAAGTTCAGCTCGAAATTTTCTGGTGAAGTATATCGTCCATTACTCATGGCATGATCGAGAGAATGACGGCGGGAGGGTGGATGCTTTTGATCGGACAGCCGAGCCAGTCGTAAGCCAGCTTTCCTTACGAGCCATCATGCTGTGTTCCAATTCGATTGAGGCTTTCCAATTGAGGTCGGAACCAGACAAGAACGCTGACGCCTTCATCGAGTAGTATGCCAGAGTCCCTCCAAGCATGGGTCAAGAAGGATGGATGCTAGGGGGCGTGGTGGTGTAGGGTTAGCGTGTTCGCTTTCCACGTGGCCGACCTGGGCGTCAAGTCCCGGCGGATTTCCTGAGCAACGATCACTTTGGCTCCTCGGAATTCCTTCCAACAGGGAAAGGGCGACGCCGTATGACCTTGGCAGTTGGCGCGGCGACAAGCCACACAAATAGTACGGTCTAATATATACACTAGTAATACATCCTGGTGGACGGCCATCAGGATACCTGGATGATGAAAAGAAAAAGGACGAGACCGTTGGATGGCCAAGCCAGTCAGGTCTGTAGGCTTTGAAGTCTTTGATTAAAAGAGATCTGCAGTCCTGCACAATTACCGACCGTAAACTGTACAAACTGTAGTATCCGCATAGGGACAACTGCCGTTCACTTATTCTCCGAGGTTGCATTGATAAATATAAAGAATAAAATGGGGTAAATCAATAGAATACACTCTGCTTCTGTTGAACAAATATGATGACAGGCACCATGAGCATAAAATCGTCCAGACTATTAGGAGAATTGAACAATGTATGGGCGGCCATGGTCTCTGTGACATCCTTCTTCTTTAATTTTACCAGGAAGACGGAATGAATCACGTGAAAAGCGTAAAGACAGCAGCCGAGTCGCCCCCGCTGTATCATACCTGCTTGATGAGTAGCGGATACTTGGTGACCCGTTGTGTAGGCTTCAGCAGGAAACTGCTGAGGGGCATGCCGGCCGCGCGAGGGTCACTCTGACAGCGACGCACCAGCTCGTCAAACTGGGGACTCTGAACCTTGCGCTGCAGCAGCGTGGCAGCGCGCAGCTGGCAGCTGCAGAACCGCAGGTAGGACGTCATGTGCGGCAGCTGAAACAGGGCGGCCAGGTCAGCGTGTGGCAGCTGAAATAGCGACCAGGTCAGCGTGTGGCAGCGAAACAGGGCGGCCAGGTCAGCGTGTGGCAGCTGAAATAGCGGGACCAGGTCAGCGTGTGGCAGCTGAAATGCGGGACCAGGTCAGCGCGTGGCAGCTGGGGCATCCCGTGGTAAATGAAACAGTTGACAACACCCTCAAGTCAAAAATTTTGATCCACTTGTTTTCATATTCCGAATGTAAATTTGGCAAGTCAAAGTATCAGCACAGTTAAAGATGGCAAAATAGCGGCTGGCTAGCTGCGTCGGGCCCTAGCAGCAGGACGCTGGGCCTGAGGGTATCCCGCAGCTGCATGTCACACACTAATGTTCACACTTTCAAGCCTCGGCAGTGAACAAAACAACCGTCTCCCGTTCAGAGACATGGCTCGAAAACTCCAGGCGCATGCTCCCATTGGGTGCTATGTGGACAGGCGTATCCCATGCGGGAGGTTCAGAAATGTCCCGTTCGAAATGGTATTAAACAGAGCAGCGCTTCATACAGGGGTTGGCGGCAAATTGGCTGTTGGTTCGGATCACCTCCTAAGTCGGAGGCTCGAGACACTAAACATTTTTAAGTTCTTCACAGTATGGAAATATTTAGGCTCTGCCGCAGGTTCCCCGAAGCAGCCGCTTTATTTTGGCAGACGGGAAGGTTTAGACGAGCCTAGAGACAGACTAGAGACTAGAGGCTCACGTTTTCGCAGAGGATGTCGCCGATGATGTGGACGACGCCAGTGGGCGACATCTTGCGGCGGACGCGCAGCGCCACCGCCAGCTTGCGGCTGGTCTTCACCAGGTCGGACCAGTTGACGAAGAGCATGCGGGCCTCCTCGCGACTGAGCAGGCCTGCAGCCACCAGAGGTCGCCGGAACACCTGTCCGGAGTCATGCCAGCTCAGCACTGCCCGCGCCCGCACAGAGCTAGTCACGGCAGCACTTATTGAATGATACTGTATTACCATGCAAGTTTATATTAGATTTGCCATACAAGTTGATATTGCATTTGGGGACATTGTATTTACCAGGCAAGTTGAAGAAGTATGCGACTAATCTAAGACAAAGTTCCTCAAACAATTTTTCAATATAGTTGGAATATGTATCATTCGTACGATATATATATATATATATAATAATAAAGTTTATCGTTCAACGCTTCAGTAAAAACACCACACAAAAGCCGATAGCGAGAGAGCCCCACATAATACAGGCTATATTATAGCCTCTGCAGCTGAAGTGCCCTAAAACTCCAAATATCATCGTTTAGAGACCCCGGCACCCACATCAGCAGGCCTTCCTGGCTGCCCTTATTCAAAACATCAATCTGTATAGTCCGACATACCTCGGTGACCAGTGAGAGGCTGGTCAGGTACGCCTCCTCACTGGTGACCAGTTCACTGATCGCCTCCTGCCGCTGCCGCTCCTCTTCACTCAGTGACGTCATCTCTGGCGGATGTGACGTCATCTCAGGGGGCAGTGACGTCACCTCCGGCACGGGCGCCGAGCTGTAGCCGGAATCGCGCCACTGGGTCTCCTCGCAAGGCGCTGTCAGCACACCCGAACTGCCATCAGCTCTCACAAGAGCAGTGCATTGGTGGAACTCGGAGGTCACCGTGGTAGATGCCTCCTACCCCCTCCCCGACTGAGCATTAACACCCCTACACCGAGCCCCACCACCCATCTACAATGCCGTTTCCCAACCTCCTCCCCACACTAGCAGCGGTGCCCCTTGATAATCGGGCCGCCAGAAATGGCGCCTCTTTCGTCCAAATGATGTCACATTAGCGCACCACTTGTTGGGACGCAAACGTGGCTCTTCTGGTGTCGGTTTCCGAGGTCCCCGTCCCGTCGCTCCGCTCCTGCCATAGTTGTATCCCCTATGCTTCGTGTCCGCGTTTTTTTTTTGTTGTCAATACATGCAGACGGTTTCAAATAATGCTCACTTACCCAAGACCCCCTTCTCCGATCGGTAAGAAACTTGATTTCAACTTCTCAAATCCACATTTAATAACGTCAAAGAAATTCGCCATGTCACCCATTCCGGCATCGGGCAGACTGCTTTACTCATGGGAAGAGATCCGGGGGCCAAGAACCCCTGGATTTTTAGTCTTCCGTAGACTTTGTATAGGGCTTGTATTGCTGTTCCAGTGTTAACCCTCATCCCGGTGGGGGGTGTTTGAAGTTTGAACACCCCAATCCTCGGGTTTTTCCGGCGGTAGGAAGAAAACGGCGACGCGAAGCGCCACCGTACTTGGCACAGCTTATCCTTGATCAATTCCGCAAATTTCCGTAAAATTTAAGGTTGGGTCATCTCAGGTCAGGTCACAGAGCAGGTCAAGTGACCTCACCTAAAAAATGTTTAATGTGGCATAAGAGAGAAATGAGTGAATCTATCGGATTGAAATTTATACCAAATAATGGGCCCACCGAGTGCTACAACATATATTCCGGGATTTTTCATATCAATGACCTAAGGTCAAGTACTGACGATGACCTCTCCATAGGAAATACATGGGAAAAACAGAAACTGGGTTGTATTTGTGTAGATACAGCTGAGAATACATTCATATTCTCCAAATCGTAGTATCTTGGGCCCCTTTCCAGGTTCATGTTGCAATTTTTGATCTGTGACCTCTGAGAGGTTATCTGGTGCTACTTAAGCAGTTTTCAGACTGAGGTCAATAACTTTGCATGAAATGATGATGCAGCTTTTATTTTGATATCATTGCTTTTGGATTGCTCTGGCGAATCGATTGATATGCATATTGACTATGCTAGGTTAAAAAGTGACCTTGACCTGACCCGAGGTCAGGCCATTTTTTGTTTTGACCTAGTATGGTCATATTATACATCATTCCATTCGCCGTGACGAGAGGAAGCGAATAGTGCCTAAACAATTATTCTAACTCAATTCTGTCAGACGCTAGAGCCCAAAAACTCTGCTTAAAATCCCACTTTCTTTGACCTGCCATGACCTCAATATTGACCTGAGCCAAAAAGTGACTGATATAGTTTCTTCAGGAATTTTTATGGGCTATCCGCCAGCGTTCGCGTTCTTTCGCTATCCCGCATAGGAGCTGAGTTCGAGGGGGTGCTCAAACACCCCCACCAGGGCGAAGGTGGCTCGGAAGTCCACCGGGGCGCGGGTTAACCAATTCAGGACTCCAAGCCCCCTGGGTGGAGAAGAGATCTCCAGCTTTGGCTTCACTTAGGGGCTGTTCACATATGACGCCAGTCAATATGGGGGTTTTCGGACCCCCTTCCCCTCAGAAATCGTCGGAAATCGTCAGAAATCGTCGGAAAATGGTTGAGCCCCTCTCCCCTTAGTCAGAAATCCTCAGAAAATGCTTGGCCCCGATCTCGTCAGCAAAACCGTTGTCCACCTCAAAAACACTTGTGAAAGGCGCAGTGGCCTGAATTTATATCTCTTTTAGGGGTGCCCGGGCATCCCCCCCACAACGAAACGTTCATAGTGGTATTGAAATATTGTTTCAATCCTTTTGTTTTCCCATTTTAAATGTTTTCAACTTGTTGTCTCGAGTGAAACAGGCCTGTGAGGAGGCTCAAAACACACAACTATCTATCCCTTTTAGTATGTTGGTAATTATCATTATTTCAAACTTTTGCAACCCCCAATCATTTCCCAAAATACATGCCCCTGGAAGGACGCCAAAAACACAACAAATAAAAGGTAGAAAAGAGCATTGCCGAGGGCTTTTTCGAGCAAGACCTGTTGACACTTAAATTTTTTCAACTTTGCAGACTAGTGAGAAATAGTTCGGGCATCCACGAATAATAACTGTACATCAGTGACGGCGGAACGTTAGAATTTAAGGGGGGCAACATGGGCTTTTCAACTCATTTCTTTCCAGTCAACGCCACAGGGTAAGTGTTTAAATTTCTGATTTAAGGGGGGAACCATGCCCCGGTACCCCCAGTTCCGCCGCCAGTGCTGTAGGTACATACATACCTACAGCTCAAAACATCGGTGCGCAACGTTAACGAATGGAAGAACCGGACAAAAGCCTTGAGAAGCAGCCACTTCACAACAGAAAAGAAACTATATGACAAAGGATAGTAGGTAATAGTATAAATGCTGCCGTGGAAATAATAAAACATAGGAAGAAGCCAAAACGAAAAATACGACTCCTTGTTTTTTTTGTTTGAAGAAATAACCAAAGAGCCACAGGCTGCAGGCGTTTGTGGTCTAACATTGTATGAACGTACTTAGCTAGCATAATATCGAGAATGTTACTGATGATTTGTTTAGATGTTCCCTGGCCTCTCCCTCGAATCCGGAAATGTAAAAAACACTGAAGATTATATATTCGGGCACAGCCCTTCATCAGAATCGTGGAGTAAATATCAATAATTCTCAGTCCTAGTATAGCCAGACCTCGAATTGAGCTTCACACAAAAATGCCTTTTAGAATGAATCGTTAAAAATAAGATTGGATGTCGTGACAACAACCATATTGGTACCTCTAACCTAAAAGTAATGCCGACAATACGACAAACGTAGAGCAGTATTTGTGACAGTCTTTTCTATTATTTCAGCCAAACACTAGCTTTTGATTAACAGTGAAAAACTCGCTGAAGTGCCTTAATCGGTTATTGGATATTTCTGTTCTTCTTAGCCTTAATCGGTTATTGGATATTTCTGTTCTTCTTAGCGAGTTTTTCTACTGTTAATCAAAAGCTAGTGTTTGGCTGAAATAATAGAAAAGACTGTCACAAATACTGCTCTACGTTTGTCGTATTGTCGGCATTACTTTTAGGTTAGAGGTACCAATATGGTTGTTGTCACGACATCCAATCTTATTTTTAACGATTCATTCTAAAAGGCATTTTTGTGTGAAGCTCAATTCGAGGTCTGGCTATACTAGGACTGAGAATTATTGATATTTACTCCACGATTCTGATGAAGGGCTGTGCCCGAATATATAATCTTCAGTGTTTTTTACATTTCCGGATTCGAGGGGAGAGGCCAGGGAACATCTTAACAACTCATCATCATGCTCCTCGCCGCAGCACTTCAAAACTTATCAATGTTACCGATGATGGTTGAAGTTTTAGGGCACGTCAGCTACTGAGGCTATAACTGGTACCATACTATAGTCCCATTATATTTGGTTGCGAAACTTTGATTTACTCGCTTTTCGATTGCCCTGGGCTTGCACAGTTCTCGCTCAATAAAAGTTCCATGACAGCCCATGAACCCCCTCCCTTAAGGAATCGTCAGAAAAAGCCAGACCCTCCCTCCCCCTTCATCCGAAAAAGTCAGAAAGTGCCGGACAACCTCCCCTCTTCGGTAGCCGACGTCAGATGCCACGGCCCCTTATCGTATGGTAATTTTCGAGACTACCTAAATGGAATCGAGAAAAGGAAACATGGGTCTGCTCCAGCGTTTCTGTTCCTCTAACTTCCTCACAGAAGAGTAGGATGCTCTGATCTGGCTTTCTATTGGACGGTAGAGTTTAGTAGTCTTCTGCTTCTTCTGGAGCCAGTTGGGCGGAGGTTAGAAAAGGCACTGGAACAAGCTCATGATCATTTAAGCCATAAAGGTTGCCGTTTAGAACTCAGTAGAAGTATATTATCATAAAGTTCTTGTTTGCCAAAGACAATCAAATAAAAAATTCCTAAAAATCAAAGGAGCCCCCTAAAAAAGCCGTTTCAAAAGTTTGGACTCATGAAGAGACCCATACGATTTTCTTTAAACATTGCATGTGCACTCAACTTGGGGTCCTCTTTAATTTGGCTGAAAGACTCCCTTTGCATTGATATATAGGGGCTATTAGAGGCTATTAGAGTTTTGGGGGCCAAACCCATGTCTGCCTCTCCTCCTGGGGGGTGGGAGCGAAGATTTTTTGCTCTACAGACCTAGTGTAAACACCTTTTTTCAGTGCTCGACAGACCTAGTATAAGCTACCTCTCCAAGTGCATCGCTCTCCGGGCGGGGGGGTGGGAGCGAATGTTCTTTGCTCTAGACCTAGTGTGAACACCTTTTTTCAACAATTTCTCCGGCGTTTGGGGGGCAAAAGATAGTTTGGCCCCCTCCAGCGCCTTGGGGGCATGGTCGGAATGCCCCCCCCGCGTCCGCCAATGGCCCCAATGATTTCTTGATAATTTGCATATCGAGTCGTCTGCTGGTGCACATAAGTCTCGCTGATCCCCTGGGCTTACATGTTTGATCCTATACACCCCTGGTTGTCTTTTCGCATATTCCTATTGCTCTGAAACCCTTGGTCCCGTTTGTGAGCTGGATTTGTTGTCGGAGTAGACTGATTTTCATGTGTTTCTCAATTCTTAACATCTCTCATTCCTAAGTGGTGCCAGGATTTTCGAGTCGGAGGCGGCGCGCAGGTAGGTGGCGCTTTTAGTCGTGAGTCGAGGCAGGGGCGGACGCAGACCCAAGTTTTGGGGGACCAAACCCATGTCTGCCTCTCCTCCTGGGGGGGGGTGGGAGCGAATCTTTTTTTGCTCCACAGACCTAGTGTAAACACTTTTCAAAAATTTCTCCGGCCTTTGGGGGAAGGAAGACAAAAGATAGTTTGCCTCTCCTCCAGCGCTTTGGGGGGCCATGGCCGGAATGCCCCCCCTGCGTCCGCCAATGAGTCGAGGTGCAGCAGGACAGGTTATTAAGTCGGACAACCTGTGTCAGTAAATTCGCGGTGTTATCTCAGTCATATCTATCTATGCCATCGTCTGTGGGTATTCTTACTTCGGGTTGCCTTCTATCGAATTCAGAGGACAAGAAAAACAAACTCATCTTTATCCATACTAAGGAGGGTCCGCATGGACATGGCCAGCGGGGGGATCAGAGATTCCCCGCTGTGTGCCCCATACAAATCTGCTGTTCCCAAGGTGTACCAAAGCAAGTGCATAATCTTACCAGCATGAACTACGTGACACTAATACCGCGTCACACAGGAACACAATGGGAGTCTTAATGGCGGGAGTTAAGGCTACGCTAAGTCCCGATGTACTCAGAAGTAGATACCCTAAACAATTGACTTCCACGCATAAAGTCCAGGCCACCCTGGGGTTAGCCACGTGAGAGTGCTATCACACCACTGCACTGGACGGGTAGGGACGCACCACTGAGGAGACACGCTACTTACTTGGCAGGTTTATTATCATAGAAACGTAGTTGCACAGGACTGTAGCATAGGCCTGTGACCCCAGGAGAGGCATATGGATTGTGGCGGCGGCCAGGGGAAGGCAACAAATTTGGCAAACATGCCCTATTGAGCAATTGCACACAAATACTTTGTGATTTTGGAGATTGTTTCGGGCAATGCGTGCAGTCGATTACTGGCTCTTGGTGTTATATCTACCCGCAAGATACCCTCGATGTTCTTCTCAGGACTCCATAAGGTTGTCTTTGTCGAAAAAAATTCCCGCCTATGATTAAGGGATTATATATGCTCTGTCGTGTAATTAAATCAAAGGCCGCACTTGGTGTTGACTCAACGTTGATGCCGATATCGAGTTCATACAAAATGTGCGCGAGAAAGCTGTCCCAACTACAAATCCTTCCGACTTCTAGGTTGACAGTCTTGATGAGTTTTTCCCAGCGCAGATTCAGATCGAAGAAATCATTTCGATACTTCCCCGCCCCAAGACAGCCGGTAGACTCTGGAGCCCTGGTTTTGGAAGGGTTTAATCTTCTATGTGTCCGTGAAAGTAAAGGCCTTTTTGAAACTAAGTTTGGCTTCCGCTTAGACGGGTAACCTTCAAGTACCACTATGTTTTAAATGCGAATACGCGTGAATGCGCTGCGAGGGTGACACTGCACCACACTAACCCGTGCCCTGCCAAGAGGCGCCGTGCGTCGTAGCGGAGACGTACGTCACGGCACCAGGGAGTCTCGTCAGGCGGTCCGCTGACCCGTCATCTCCTCGCTGCCGTCCCTGCCCCACCCACCAACCTCTCAATTTTAACATAACTCTGTCCAGGGGCGGATCCAGGATTTCCTCGGGGGGGGACGGACGCTTAACTTGGAGCTCTTTTATGACCGGAGACTTTCGCCATTTTTTCATTTAATGAGCATGAAGTATTGTCAAAATGAAAACGTGTTACATGAGGGGGCAGATCCAGAATTTCGCCCAGGAGGGGGGCGCATGTAAGTCTCGGGGGTCCCGCTTGAGGGTGGGGGGAGTAGCGAAATTTTTATTGAACATGGAATATTTGAATACTTATTTGTGAGGCATGCTGTCTTCACTCTTTTCAAACCGACTACGAAACTGTTATATTTAGTGGGGTACCGAGCAAATATACATGTAACAAATATACCTATTGGAGGTTGGGGGGTACTCAAAGCCAGCCCTGGCCCCCACCCCCCGAGACCAACACTTGTGCTCCCGGGATGAACTCCTGGAACGCCTGAGATTATCTCTTGGGGACCCCCAGATCAACCCTTGGCGACTCCCAAGACCAATACTTGGAAGCACTTGAGGCCAACTCTTGCCCCCCCCCGAGACAAACACTTGAGGAGCAGAGATCACCTCTTGCGGGCCCCCTAGACCAACATTCGGGTGGCGTTTGGGTTCCCCCGGAACACTCATCAGACACCACTGCCCCTCCTTCCTGCGAGGCCCTTCGCAGTGCTTAAGCTCAGTCAAAGGAGAGGACCATAGCTAAAGGATCTTGTCATACAGCCCAGCGGCTGGCGACTGGCTGGCTCGCTAGTACAGGCTCCCTACATGTCGCACATGCTAATCGCCCCAAAACCTCCAATTCTCCAATTCTCAAAACTTTAATTTCTTCAGTTTCTAACCTATCTGCCGAAACACATTGACTATTACAGCATGCTGCTCTCCTTACAAGCAGGCTGAATTCATAGCAGACTCTGTGCTCCTATACCGGCTGTATATTGGCATACAACAACAACGAAGCAGACGGTCTGTCGCGTAGCTACAGGGGTGTACAACGTGCAGGACCGTGCGGCGCGGACCGGCCCGACCACTCCAGCTCACTGACCCGCGGAGGCGCCGGCGGCGATGAGCCCCGTCTTTTATGCGCGGGTTCCCTCAACTGCGCCGCCGCGCCGGGCGCCCAGCGGGCTGACACTTAGCTAGTCACAGCGGTACAACACACAGTTCTAAGCGGCGACTACTCAGTACG
Organism: Lepas anatifera; assembly: GCA_034440635.1. NCBI lineage: Eukaryota > Metazoa > Arthropoda > Thecostraca > Lepadidae > Lepas > Lepas anatifera. Next base: position 2,612,905 of record JAOTON010001978.1, on the reverse strand, counting down.
CCGTAGCAGCCCAGTACACGTGTTTTATTGGCATGACTATTTTATGTGGAAGTTGCACCTGTCTTGGACTGCAGTGCGCGGCGGATATTGTGTTCGTTTGTAGCATAGATTCAGTGAACGGAAGTTCCAGCTACTCCTGAATCGGATACGCTTTCAAACTTCTTACTTGGATGTGAGATTTCTATTACTGCAATGCTCGTTCTTAATTTTGCCTAAAAGGGTTCTGATCGTGAATTTTCATGAATTTCACACAATAAATAGGGAGCGCAACCCATTCCTCATGAAAACTATTTTAAGAAACAACTTCCGTCACCAAACCATAAAGTTGAAGTAGATAAGTTTCTCGAACATCTATAGACTGGAGCGCAGGGGCGCACACACTTTTAGCAGAGCCGTTAGATCGATTGGGTAAACGTCAACTTAGATCCCGCTGGATCATAAAAAGGGTCACAGAACTTGCACAACCAAGGAAGACGCACTACCCAAAAACATGCACCAAAACATTTCGCGTTATTTCCATTTCTTATCACTGAATATTTCTGCCGTGCAAAGGAGAAAAGGGGTAACTCTAATATATAATAGCAATGAGAATACCCACTTTCCTTTGCACGGAAGATTTTGTATTAAGGGCACACTAGCTTGTGTGTTTACATAACAACCACACTAGACCTCGTCACGTCTAGGTCATACTTAGCAAATATCACGTTAAATGAATTCAACACAACGACTTGTAACTAAGAAACAGTGTCAGCAACAGAGAGCCAGATTTCTACATTAAACTTTAGACATACTGGCGTGGCGAAACATCTCTAGAATGTGTCTGTCACATAAAGAAAAAGTATCAGCTCTCCTTTTGACTGGAAGTGGCGCAAACACATCACAATACGGCTCCAGTATTTTTCTTTTAATGCTACACGATGGCAGGGAGCAACAAAAACTACCCTACCAACCAAATAGCTTTCCGTTGAACCAACTGCGCGGAAAGCCCGGATGATCCCACAATCCCAACCTGGCTACAACCTGTGCCCCAGAAACCATAAACCATATACCTTCTTCACAACACAAATATGATACCAATATAAGTCCCCACTTTTCCCACTGCAATAACTAGGAAACCATTCATACGGGCCATTTCCGAACCAGCTACAGTCAGAAACCGATATGTTCCAGACTGAACTGGCTTTCAACTGGCGATATATACTGTGCTTACTTGATTCCTAGCCGTTTCAATGTTTCAATAAACATTATCAAGCTATTTGTCAATATAAGGTGCAGAAATAAAACTGGGATGAGAAATTGGAGAAATACAGGTTTTTTCAAGCAGAGTGAGAAGGCAGTTGAGATTCCGACTGTGCAAGGTCAGTCAACTTATTTGATTTGAAGCAACTTTAGTTCTGATAACTCCTGACGATCTCAGGCGGATATATTTGCGAGAATAGGATCCTGCTAGCAAAACAGTCTTCCATCATTTAATTTTCATTTTGAGCTGTCATTAAATGATGACAAATATTCATTTCTGACAACAAAAAGATACAGGGACAAACGAATGGGCCACCGCCTCCAAAGCCCTGAGATTCATACGCTTAACTCTGGATTCAACTGACAGTAGCTCACCTACTTTCAACACACATACAGAGGTGTTTTCAGAGAGAGTCTTATTATCAAGGCTGAGCTAAATACGCAGATCTAGAGGAATTGGTATAGGTATAAGGGTCGAAGAGGAATACAATTCACCAACAAACAACCACCATCCACAGAAAAGCACGCAGATACATGGAGAGAGATGCGTAAAGTTGGGACACCCCTAAAAGACGGCAGCCTAGCGCGGCACTACGCGGTCATGTGTTGGTAGCCAGCAGGTTGAGATGATGGCGGGGCCTACTGAGTCAGCGTCAGCGTTACGGAGCCAGTCACGGAGCCAGTCACGGAGCCAGTCAGTCCTGTCGGCAACACAGTCAGCCGTCAGGAAACGTTCCAGCCGAGCAGCGCGGGCAACAGCACAGGGGGCAGCAGTGACACCACCAGAGCGCGCCAGGGACCGCCCACAAGTGACAGCTAGAGCCAGATATAACCACAAGGAGACGGCGTAACAGCGAACAAGGACAGGAAAAAGCAGGTAAAAGAGGAGAAGGTGTGAATCAGAGACGGGGAGAGAGAGAGAGTTGATTGGGAAATAATTATTTCTTCCAACAGAGTCCAGAGTGGTAGCATCATCACAACAAACGTCCAAGAAAAAAATGTCAAGAGCAGAGCACTTTTTTAACTATCGTCTTTTATGAAGAAATGTGGACTTAATTAAGTCCTTAGGAAGTAACTTTGAGAGCATTTATCCTTATTCCAAAGTTTTGTACGTGAGCCAGGACGTCAGAAGCCTGCCTGCAATTATTAAGTTCAAGCTATCACCCGCTAGCAACTCTCTAACCGATCTCTTCAGTCTCATAGCGGAAACAGCCAAATGGGAAATCAGGTGCTCCAATCAGGCAAGTCTTAGTTTGACGCCGCACACTCACCGCAAGGCTGCGATTACCTCTCTTAAAAGTAAGCAAAGTTGAAACTTATGTCGATGGGGGCATTTAAGAGAAAACGCCAGGATTTTTAGAGCCTCGCGTTTATGGGAAGTGAACTAAAAATATGTTTTCATGATCAAATAGGACGATTTATCCCTGTTCTTGAAATTAGCTGGGCATCTACTCCAAGTATTTCAACATATATGTCAGATCAAATTTTCTTTTACGCACTCTTACAGATAAAAAGACGAAACGAACACGGGAAATCAGTACCCGCAAAATATAGGGTTCCGGGAGGAAATGCACACCCACCGGAGCTGGACTCTTCACTCTCACTGTTTTTAGACATTAAACTTGCTCATTACTGTTTTTAGATTTACTTCCCACGCAAGTACCATATGGTATTTTTCTACCTACTTCGCTTACCATTGTGAATCTAACCTTTCGTGAGTGGAGGGAAACACAAAAACACAATGAGATACGTTGATCCCTTAAACCGAGAAACGGTGTTTCCAAAATTCCAGCGAAAATATCCCGGCGCACAACTGCTAAGACTGCGTCCCCATTCGGCTGATGCTGGAGTTTTCCAGCATCTGCCCATTACACTTTCTGACCCTTCACTGCCGATTGTAAAAATAATTTGGAGACACTGCAGGATATAAACTCTCGAGCAGCGAAAGCGTGCGTGGTAGACACTAAAATATTCTATGAAAATAAATGTACAACTCCTCAAACCAAAATGAAGCGACCGGCTGTGGCGTGCACGCGCGCTCGTGCTGGGACGTCCTGGAGGTCAGCTGGTCGGTCGGTCCGTCAGATTCGTCAGTCAGTCCATGACAGATGTCATCACAACAGGCAGGCACAACAACTACCACAACAAACCAACACACTCACAATTACAGGGACGCAGCGATATTTACAAACAAAAAATGTGCCTTTCAATGCACTATGACAGATGAAAATGGCGGCTGTTCGATTACAAAACCGAGGAATAACCGCAACTTTGATACAACTGCTTCTACTTAACGCTCAAACGAAGAATGCCCTGAATTGGATAGTGGGTTAGAAGAGCTCCATCTCTCAAACTACGGCGCGGCATATCCGTTTGCTTCTGGCAGGGGATTTAAACGTAGCTCTAAATGGGGGAACCTGACTCACATACGCACGCAGGGGAGCCTCGGCACGAGAAGTGGAATAATGAAAATGATTGAGAAGCGAAGTAGGTCTCACGATTACTGTACAATGAAACACAATGAAAAGCATTTCTTGCCAGGCTCGGCGGATAGCGATTAAGCATGTTTATCCCGAACAATTTCTGCCACCTGGGCTCCTTCTCGTTTTCTGAATCGTATGATAAAACCATAATAAAGAAGGGTTTACTCCATAACTAAGATCAGCTTAAATAGTGATGAACAGAACCGGGGACGAGGTGTCTTCTGTATTTTTAAGAGTTTGAAGTGCTGTTTTGAGCGTGATAGTCATGATGATTATGCTATATGGAATTAACCGGCAATCGCTCATAATATAATGCAATAGAAAACGCCAAAGAGTATATTAATATTTCGACGTGTCTTCTTCAGAAAAAGTTTTGAATTTGAAAGTCATTGAAAGCAATGATTTTTAAATTCAATTTGAATCTAAAAATCATAGCAAAGCATGCATAGCATAGCATAGCAAAAATCTGTAGCATGTAGTTTTTAGATGTCATTGCTTAAGTAACAAATAATTTAGTTAGGTCATCACACTGTATCCTTCGCAAGATGTTAAAAATTGTTTTCACGTGTATCTGCTTGCTGTTCGCCCTAAATTCAAATTGAAATTTAAAAATCATTGCTTTCAATGGCTTTCAATGACTTTCAAATTCAAAACTTTTTATGAAGAAGACACGTCGTCGAAATATTAATATCTTCTATTTTTGCCAGTCTTTGTTTAAAAAATCCCTACTTTGTGTCGATAGTAAGACAGGGGCATACACCATACGGTACACCAGCATGCCAAACTAGTTTAGAGTGACGAATGTATAGAAAACCGTGCTGGGGAAGTGGGTTTCGTTACCAACGACTCCAGTTTCTAACAGTCCTTGTTCGAAGTATTCGAACAGAGACAATATCTAGTAGCATACACATAACTAGATAGACGAGAAGAGAAAATAGCTGAAGAGGAGTCAGTGGCGGATCCACAGGGAGCAAAAAGGCATTTGCCCCCCCCAACGGAACAGCTCAGGGGCAAAACTATGTTTTTACCCCCAACCCCCCAGCTGTCGAGCTCATTTTTGCACCGGTTCCTTTTTTAGTTTATAAGCAAGGTTTTGGGGTGGCCACATGTTTCATCCCGTGACGTTTTTTTATTTTTGCTTTCCGAATTGGGTTGACCCCCATACATCTACTGTGTAGTTAAACGGTGGTCAAATCTTTCACCGTGTGACTGCTTCTTTTTTCTTTTTCATTTTTGCTTTTCTAGTTTAGTTTGCCCCTTCAAACCTACCGCCTAGATCCACCACTGATAGGAGTAAAATGTAAATAACGGCACTGATATCCCAGGTGAAATAGAGGGCTACACAAATTGGTTAGACAATTGGCGCAGTAAAAAAAAATAGATGGTTTGATAACACAGAGCATGGCTACACTGCATTATGGCGGGGACAGATAAATAAATATATGAGGTTGCAGAAACCTCATTCATGTGAATGAGCGTGTTTGATGCAGGGACAGGTACAGTAACGAAACAGGAGATCATGACATATCTTCTGTAACGTTTTGGAAAAATATGTTTTTGTTGAGTTATCTTCACCAACAGATAGACAATTAGGTGAAGTAATCAAATTAAGCCCGACATAAACATCAGATGTGTACATGACACTGCAGCGCTCAAAATAAGGCAAAGTTACGAAACAGTATTTTGAAATCGTACACACTCTTGTTAAAAAATGTCCATCGCCAGAAACCTGTTTACAATTCGGGGTCTCCGGCTAGCAAGTCCCAGAGTAAAGGTACCAACGCGGCCGGGGCACTCCCCAAAAGAAACAGGCTTCAGGCCGAGAGGGTAGCAGCGTGAGGGCCGAAACAATTCAACGGGGCTTCGGAGTGAGTTAATGTATAGTGGAATAATTAATCATCAATATCTAGTGAAATAATGAATTTAGGAAACGTCTCGTGGATGGTTGATAGATTGGAAACTTGTTCTTGGATTTGAAAGTAAAAAAACTTTAGGCATCTAAAAACAACGTACTTATACAAACGAATGAGCTTGAGTTCGTTCTGAAAACGTGAAAAGCAAATCACGAGGATCTGACAAATTTTCCGAGGAATTTTCCCCTTAGTTGTGGAACGTGGTTAAATATTTTTTTCTTACGAGTGTCGGGTACAGTTACAAGGCCAGGGGGACAGTTTCCTTTAACGATGCGTAAATATATATTGAAGCTCCTGCTAAACCCAACATCATTGGGGACCACCCTCAGTCTTCTCGTCAAACAAGTGTCCCTAATGGCAGCTATAACATCTTTTCCTGACGAAGGTAGAGGGGTTCTGGTTTTTTCTGACGATTTCTTACACGTGATGTCATGGGCTGTCGTAGGACTTTTTCATTGGACGAAAACTGCTAAAGCCCAGGGCAACTAAAGAGCAGATATATCAAAGTTTCCTAGCCAAAACTATTGTATGGTACCAGTTTTAGCAACCTTCGCGGAGCTATGCTAGCCAAGTACGTTCATACAATGCTAAGCCACAAAGGCCTGCAGACGGTGGTTGTTTAGATATTTCCTAAAAAAATAATAACAAGGAGCCATACGCTATCGTTGCAGCTTCTTTATGACCTTTTTATTATTTTCACGGCAGCATCTATGCTATTGCCAGCTATTCTTTTCATAAAGTTTCTTTCTGTAGTTTTTCTGGCTGCTTCTCAAGTCTTTTTCCGGTTCTTCCGTGCGTTAACAATGCGCACTGATGTTTTGAGCTGTAGGTACCTAGTTATTATTCGCGGATGCCAATACTATATCTCGCCAGTCTGCAAAGCTTAAAATATTCATTTGCATTACAGTCTTTCGAAACATGCCGTTGTATTTAACACTTTGTCGCATCTTTTTTCTCCTTTGTAGGCCTTAGATTTCCAAATGTGAAACATCCCTGTGTAGGTTATAGATAGTAAGCAGCAAATACTCTGTCCTCCTCAGTCCTCACGAATAAGCGTACACTGACGACGCCGCTCAAGGTGAGCATATGATGTTCCATGCCACTGTTCAGTAACAACCGGTCGTGCATGGCCCACCGCGCCGGGAGCCCATCATACTCGACCAGCGGTGACTGTGTTTCAGTTATAAACACTGCTGAAGACGTCGCAGACGACGACGCTGAAGCAGTGTCTCGGCAGCCGCTAACTACCCACGCCGAATGAAGCGCCCCAGTGTCGCGAGCTCGGCTTCAGCTCGGTTCATTGGTCGTCCGGGATTAACATTTCACTCTCATTCGAATCAAGTCAGCCTCGGTTCCCCAATAAGTCTAGTCACCACCAATACAAGCCAAGTAAAAATCAATATTTTGGGGAGGGATCAGGTCAGCGTCAAACTCAGCTCCCACAATACGTAAACGCATCAAATTTCCAAATAATGCGCAATAAATCAAACCCAGACTACACACAGGCATGCATGTTGCTACATTTTTCTTATCCCATGCCGACGAACGATAACAAAGAAGTCTAGCAGCAACACAATCCGAGACTAGAACATGAGGCAGCTACTCACACTGAGGCGACTTCTCGGTGACGTAGTTGGAAGGGAAGAGTCCCACCACTCCGTTCAGTTCACCCTTCCACCACGAGATATCGTCCTGTCGTGAACGCCACAGGTCAGGCAATGAGCAAGCACAAACCTGCCCAAACACATGTAAAAACACCGACCAAGGCCACTACAAACCTACCCAAACACATGTCAAAACACCGACCAGGGCAACCACAAACCCGCCCAAACACGTGGCAGCGCCAGACTTGATTGTTCCAACATGACATCCCCAAAGGTGCCTTGCCCACCTTGTTGATGATGGTGATGACTTCGTCAGCTTGGAAGGTGAGTTCGTCGTCATTCTGCGCCGTGTAGGCGAACTGCGCCACCGCCGTCGCTGCAGGTGGCCACAGACACGACATCCGTCAGTTCTTCTCGCTCTGGCTCTCACTCGCACTCGCGCCGGCTCCCGCTCCCGCTCCCTCTCTCTCTCTCTCTCTCTCTCTCTCTCTCTCTCTCTCTCTCTCTCTCTCTCTCTCTCTCTCTCTCTCTCTCTCTCTCTCTCTCTCTCTCTCTCTCTCTCTCTCTCTTCTCTGTCTCTGTCTCTGTCTCTGTCTCTGCTCTTCTCGCGTCCTGTCTCTGCCGTCTGTCTGCCGGCTCTGTCTCTGTCTCTGTCTCTGTCTCTGTCTCTGTCTCTGTCTCTGTCTCTGTCTCTGTCTCTGTCTCTGTCTCTGTGTCTCTGTCTCTGTCTCTGTCTCTGTCTCTGTCTCTGTCTCTCTCTCTCTCTCTCTCTCTCTCTCTCTCTCTCTCTCTCTCTCTCTAAAAAAATAAGAGGTTATAAACTTATCTAGACAGCAAATACAAAATTGTACAAGCGATTCTGGGTATAAAAATACAAACTGTTACAAACGATTCGGGGTGAAATTAAAAACTCTTGCAAATAATTCAGGGTAAAAAGAAATTGGGTGAGTTTGGTTATTTACATTTCTACTTCATTTTTATCGGAAATTTCATTAAGTTCATTTCCAAGTCTCTGATTTGCATGACACGTATCGGCCGTGGCGAGGGGAGTCGACTAGTGTTATCAAACCTTACACATAGGCGTCAAAAGGGCGGGGATTGAAATCAGAAATACATGCGTTACATGATTTTTTAACGCTGAAGTCTGGTTTTTATCATGATATATTACGTTCCCTCAGAAAGTGAAATATTTCGGATTTTGTCTGAGAGGCACTTTGGTCTGAGGAGGGGCGGCATAATGGTCGAACAGGGTCTGCGGCCGGCAGGGAGAATGCAACCACGTAGTGGAACGGGCGCTTATAGCCGCACGAGCAGGCGCGGCGGATATTGAGGCAAAATGCCAATGGCAGTGAAGATAGGCCTATTATTTTGAGGTGGTCGGGGAAGCCGTGTAATTCCGCTTCTAACACCTCATTAAGACAACTTTAAGCATCTCTGACAGTGATATCATTCCATATACATTTGCTAGTCCAACTTCAGCGCCTTTGACAAGAGTGTCGTCATCAACGTCAACGTTGTCACCTCAAGATCGTTGACATAGGTTAAAAAAGTGTAAGAAAGGAAGGCGGTGGTCAGTGAAATGGTCTCTTATTGTAAAGCATATCATATTCATTGACAGAAAACTGCCCACTGCAAAACCTAATACCCTCCGGATGTTGGTTCATTGTTGCCTTTCAATCCTGTTTGTCATAACTTTCTTTTGTTCCAAGCTGGTCAAAACCAGATCATTGTTTCATAAAAAAGACCGAACCACTCCACACCCCGACAGCGGTTACAAGCCTTGCCTCCCTCCCTCCCCACACACACACACAAACACACATGTCGCAGCTCCTCTGAGAAGTGTTGAGGGCGTCTGAGATACAGACCGGTTAGAGGGCGTCCGGGGAGGAGAGAGGTCCTCACCTTTGGGGAGTCGGAGCTGGGCGCCGGCGCGTCGCCGGGACACTGCGCGGCCGGCATGGGCGGCTCCGTCTCATCCGGCAGCGACATGCGGCGCGACGTCTTCAGCTTGACGAAGGAGGCGGGGAACCAGCCCACCTGGCGCTGCTTGCCGCGCGTCTGCCCGCCGGACGGCCCAGGTTAACAGCACGTCCATTCCGTGGCGTCTCCAGTATGGTATTGACATTCAGTAGCAAAACAGATATATACTGTCGCTAGCGGTAGACATCGGTGACTGGTTGTGATGTTTCTACGTCAGAGGATTCTTACATCATCGTTTGCCACACACATGCACACCCCAAAAAGACCCCATCGGAACTGTTTACAGCTACACGAGCTTATGCATGTATATAAGTTTTATCACCAATATCCTTAAGATGGGTAAGCTTAACGGGTAAGCAGTATCCCACCTTTCTTTACTCTCATCTTTCCTAATCCTTGTTCTCCCCTCTACCCTTTTCCTTACTAATCCTTGCCCTACCCTTCCTTAGTTTTCACTACCTCCCATCCACTACGACGGCAGTTAAAAAACCACCGCGCGTGTGGAAGTGTTCGCAGAAAATAAATAAATATATCCTCATATCCCCCAATGAATCTGTCATAAACATCACAGCTGAACAACATGACTGCCATAGTTTGAGCTAAAAGTGAAGATTACAAGAGCACTTATGGGCGGCCTGCGTCAGGTTGGCACTATCTTCCGAAATCTAGCATAAAACACCCTTATAGCTCTGATAATTACAACCAAACAATACCAATCACCCATCAGCCTGCCTGGTTGCTGGTATTGTGTTAGACAGCACCACGTGTCATTGGTACAGTTCTGTGGTGCCCGTCACTAAAATTACTACTCAGCGCTCTGTGTGCGCCAATATTAGCCTTGACCTGAGACAACGAACAGTCACGCAGCAGCACTAACACAACCACCAGACACGCAGCAGCGAGGACACTGACCTGGATCTCGCCCTCCCACCAGCCCGTCTCTGACTTCTTCCGCACCATCACCAGCTGGCCCCGCTGCAGGGTCAGCTGCTCGGCAGAGGTGGGGTCGTACGGCGCTATCGCCACCGCCACCTCGCCCCGCCGCTTCTGCACCGGCCGGCAGACGCGGTCACACGCTGCCACACCGCCCGTGGGGCCACATGGGGACAGAGGCGTCACTGCCACCGCCCGCGGGGACACACGGGGACAGGGGCACCACTGCCACCGCCCGCGGGGACACACGGGGACAGGGGCACCACTGCCACCGCCCGCGGGGACACACGGGGACAGGGGCACCACTGCCACCGCCCGTGGGGGCACAATGGGAGAGGGGCGCCGCTGCCACGCCCGTGGAGGGAGGCCACCGCCCGGGGGACACAGGGGGACAGGGGCACCGCTGCCTCCATCCGCGGGGACACACAGGGACAGGGGCACCGCTGCCACCGCCCGCGGGGACACACAGGGACACAGGACAGGGCACGCTGCCTCATCCGCGGGGACACACAGGGACAGGGACGCTGCCTCCATCCGTGGTGACAAAGGGACAGGGACTGCCTCCGCCCGCGGGACAAAGGGACAAGGGGAAGGACCTGCCTCATCGCGGGGACACAAGGACAGGGCACCGCTGCCTCCATCCGTGGTGACACAAGGACAGGGCACCATGCCCCGCACGCGGGGACACACGGGGACACAGGGGAGAGGGGCACCACTGCCACCGCCCCTGACAGGGGCACCACTGCCAGCACCTTCAGGGACAGATGGGGACAAGGGCACCGTTTGCCATCTCCCGCGGGGATACAGAGGCACCGCTGCCTCCGCCCGTGTGGACACATGGGGACATGGGCGCCGCTGCCAGCGTCCGCGAGGACACACGGGGAAGGACAATTCCGACTATAAATCGACCAAAAACTTGCAAAATACACCCCGATCGTGTATGACGTAATAATCTTAAACATTTTGTTCCAGGAGTATCTGAAGCCCGGATACACCGGGCTTATGGATTGGTCTATTTATACAGGAGTGCACGAAGGGGGAGGGCAGCGCCGTCCCGGCCCTCAGTAGGATGCTGAAGCTCAGATGTACACAGCGATTTTTAATTTGACGTTGAGGGGGCGGGGTCAAAATGGTGCAGGAGGAAGAAGACTGTGCTCACAATCCAGCTTTGTTGTGAGGATGCTGATGCGAAATTAGCGGAGGCAAGGCAAGGATCTCCAGCATGAAACAAAGGACCCGATTTCTGATATGGGAAAGGACAGGAGCTAAAACAAATCGAGCGATGTTGATGACCGAGAAGGCGACGGCCAGGGAGTGGTAACGCCCAGAACGTGGCTGAAATGCTGGCACATTTCAACGAACACATCACAAACACAGGGTAGCCGAAACCCAGAACAAACGGCGGCAGAGTGACAGTCAACATTTCTAAAGTAGCGTAGCAAACATTCCAGTCCATAATTTGATTTACTCACACAATTCAAGATAAAAATCAATTAGAACACAGAACAGGAGCATGACTGACTTACAATGATAGAAAACTCAGCGATTTTAAAAGATAGAAAACGCTGCACTGGCAATGTATATACAAATTCCATAAATAATGATACTTTGTGAACCCAACATATATCTTGGATGGCCATCGATACATCATGCCGACGGAGTTCATTCGTCATCATGCAAAAGCATACGGCGAAGCCAGCTGCGGGAAGGGCTGGATAGAGCAGCTCCTCCCGCGCCACTGCAGCGTGCTAGGAAAGCAAAGCACACATGCAGGCGTCTCGGGGAGGGGCAGCCGACCAGCGACTGGGCCATGTCAACGGCACGCAAATGTTGACACGCCCCAGCTCTAACTAAAAACTGCTCACTCCTGATGGAAACTATGAAGGTAGTCTAATCATAGGCGTGATATTACTAAACTGTAAATACTCGGTAAGCCTCTCCCTCCTCGCAGTATTCAAAAGCAGCACTACAAATGAAACGTCCAAAGATGGGAATCCGTTTTCCAGAATTAGTATGTATATCCTTTATCCAACACAAACTCTTAGCGGTCGGAAGCCTAGAATTCCTCAATCACAAACACTTTAAGCCAAGTGAACCAATAAAAACATCTACAGTCTGTCTCGTGAGTATCGTTCCTGTCCTTTGGTGCCGAGACGTCCAGACTACGTGATTTGAGAGCCCCACAACTGACCATCACCACTGGGGCATGCTAAAGCTCCAGTAATGATGAGACGTGGGACTCTTAAACATCCTCCATCCTGGTGAGTCAGCACCATATAACAGCAACAAAACTTAAGAGAAAGACAGTGCGTTAGGGTGGGGCGTATAATAAAAAAGTGAAAACAAACCATTTTGCCACCCCTAGGTTTGAAGTGGGATACTTTGTGTGTTTGGGGGTTTTAGGGCGCTTCAGCGTCTTGGTTATATCGCGCGAAGTGGGACACTTTCAGACCTCACAACATGCTTCCAGATATGTTTGGGAATATACACCTACCGGAAACATCTTTTTGTAAAAGGCCTTTTTCGTTCATTTTACCGTGTTTCTTAAGTCTTTAAGTTGTTTTGCAGTTACTGAAAAATCAATATCGGCATTCATTTACAAAGACCCTATATTAAAAAAACATCAGTTATTCACATCCTCATAAGGAGTCATTCCTGTATTCAAAAAAGTTTACCAGTCATTAATATCCTCATAAGAGGTCGTTACATGTGGTTATCATGCCGCGATTTTCTGTTTATGAATATACTGAGGATGTGAATGGCCTCCTTGAAGAAGAGCTAAATAAATTAAAATTTAGTTTTAACACGAGAAGTGGACAGGTGAATTTCGTATTTTGAAGGAGACTTTCCAGACATGCACAATGTACATCACATAAATCCATACTTCCATCTAGAATACAGTTTTGACAAGCCTTCTCAAAAATTCCTGTACAGACAATCTTAATGCAAAACACAAAACGGTCACATGACACCAAAGGCAAATAAAAGAATCACACGAGAACAGAATCAGATAAAGAGAGCAACAAAGTAAGACTGCCGGGTGCCAACACGTCCAACGACTATGTGACAAGTGCATCCACTGCACAGTGGCTGGACGTCAGTTCAAGGCAGCCTCCGTGTGGATGCATCTCGGTGCTGTGCAGCTGCTGTGTACAACAGGGGCGAGGGGTGCAGGGTACCTTGACGCTGGGGGCGCGGCCGACCCCCAGGCCGGCTGGCGGCCGGTAGTCGCGACTCTCGTCCACCACAGGAGCGGGCTACGGCCGGCGGTGGGAAATCAGAGGCGGCGTTAGCCAGCGCGCCGGTCTCACGCACACGCAGCCAGCGCACGGACCATACAGTTTCCTACGCTACAGATGAACGCGGCGGCTCTGCTGTCGCCCTCACATGTTCCACTGATTCACAACTGCCTGGGTTTTTCTTCAGCACTCGACAGCTCAATCCAATTTGAGGTAGTGTCCCCATAGCCCAGTTTAAGGTAGCGTCCCCACAGCCCAGTCTATGGTAGTGTCCCCACAGACCAGTTTATGGTAGTGTCCCCACAGCCCAGTTTGTGGCAGTGTTCCCACAGACCAGTTTGTGGCAGTGTCCCCACAGTCCAGTCTGTGGTAGTGTCCCCACAGCCCAGTTTGTGGCAGTGTCCCCACAGCCCAGTTTGTGGCAGTGTCCCCACAGCCCAGTTTGTGGTAGTGTCCCCACAGCCCAGTTTGGGGTAGTGTCCCCACAGCCCAGTTTGGGGTAGTGTCCCCACAGCCCAGTTTGAGGTAGTGTCCCCACAGACCAGTTTGAGGTAGTGTCCCCACAGCCCAGTTTGTGGTATTGTTCCCACAGCCCAGTTTGTGGCAGTGTCCCCACAGCCCAGTTTGTGGTAGTGTCCCCACAGCCAGTTTGTGGCAGTGTCCCATGGTTCAGCTAGCATTGTCTGTCTTAAGAGTTCTCGGGATGTGAGTGCCTATGCTGGAAATGCACGTGGTATGCACTTTTACAAGCACGCGCACGAGTGTCCTCCGGTTAGCGGTCCGGTAAGCCATCACTGACGACACCGGATACCCGGGCCTCCAGATCGCTTGGTGGGGACCCATGAACCAGCGCGGGGACAGCAGCTGCCTCCGGGAACAAAGGTGAGCGCTCCACAGCATCGGGCAACGGAGAGGGCCACAGCCACACAGGTGCTCAGCCCACAGTCAGCCGCCGCGGGGTATACAGCCTCGCCCGACACCACAACCTCATCTACCGCATGCCGATTAGGCCTGGGCCAGGTCAGACTACTTTCCTGGTTTCTGCGCGCTGGCACCGACAGCAGGGAAGGGACCAGACCACCGCCCTAAAACACAGCCGCGATCAAGGGCGGTGCCACGTCAGGTCCTGGCTCTAAACTGCGCTGGGCTGGCGGGTCCAACCCTAGCACCTCGCTGACCAACCGTAATTTTCCTGACAAAGCCTCAGTTTTGGACCAAACAGTGCATTCCGAGAAAAACCAACTTTTGACAAACAGTAGCTGTTCTTAAGATAAATTAAGCCGATGCCATGTTTGCTAGGTGTAGGAGCAGTGTCATCATAAAGGATGGGGTTTGGCGCACTGTGTACTGGACTAGCTAGTTTTGCAAACAAACAAACAAATTGTGGAACTTTTTGTCCACACCTCTGGTTAGACGCATTTTAGGCCCTGATTGCGAATGTAATGCAAAAATGCAAATCGTCGAAATAAATTAACAGCGCCTTATGTAACGCCTAGCACACAGTTCTTGGGGAGGTTGAGGTCCACTGCTCTTGCCCACTCCGCGGGGCGTGAGAATTAAAGCATGTTGCCATGGTTCCCAATGACAATCTGATCTCGCGCAATCACACGGAGATCAAGGGGTGGACAGGGGGTGAATTTCGACCTCTTTTCTTCAAGCACGGACGTTCTGGGACAAATAGAATATCGACCAAGTGTCTTCTCGCCACGCCCTATCACATGTCCACCTCAGTTTAAATCCCTGCATGAAGCTACCACTTTCCCTTTAGGCATTTTCACTATCATACAAAACATGAAGAAAATGCTACATTCATAGCAATCCGCCCCATGAACGGTCTAAATTTCCAAATCATACTCAGCATGCACCGCGACTTTCGTTTACAAAACGTAGTAGATAATTTATGAAATAACCATGCAATGTTCAAGCAGCATTTGAGCGCACCTCGTGCCCCGCGTCATCTCTTTTGAGTGGCGATGTGCGACCTCATACTGACTTTTCATATTGGCCGATGAATGCAGGTAACCAACGACAACGCGTGTGGACTAATAGCGCCGAGCGGGGCGGATTTAAGAGTCGGGTGCGTCATGGGACGGTCAGATAGGCCCACACAGTACACAAAATAAGGGAGGGTAAGGTGCTAGTGGGTAGTCTGGAAAGTAAAAAACAACATGAAATATTCAGAAATAGTGACTTGAGTGCAATGTACGGGGGAATGTAGTTTGGATTGTGGTCGCAAATCCTCACAATCAGGGGCAACAGTTGCTGGCACGTAGTGGATGGTGGACGGTGGAGGCCACAGCACGCAGGGCTGACAATGCCCACCCGTCAGCAGCTTCGAATATGCCCCGGGAAAGCCCATGAGAAAGTTGTTGCACAATAACTCCGGCGAACGTGCAGCAGACACATATTTCCCTGCAAAAACATTGACCTCTTGCGTTGCGTACCTCTTGACCTCTCTCCTGTTCATTTAATATAAAAAGACGTTTCCAGAGGCTCAACTGCTCAAATACTATAAGCAGCATTACCTCACGACGCCCAGTCGGGAGAGCAATGCAAGGCGATCACGCTCACCGATTAGCAGCAGCATTACGTATAGCCTCCAAACCCCCGACATCCACCAATTTAGTTACAAAGTCGTCACTTCCGCGGCATAAACAGGTCGAGTATCCCGAGCAAACTGTTTTTTTCATTTTGGATAAACAGACTTCTGGGCTTTGCAGAAGTTTGCTCTGACTAAAAGATGTTCAGATCACAGAAGACATTGATGGATACAGATACTTTTGGAAAGGTCACTTCAACATCATGAAACGTGATGCCAGTAGAAGAAACACGGAAGAGGTTATCGTACAAACCAACACCACCGTCACCACCACCACCACCGAGTGCCCCTTTGTGTGGCGACCCGCCATCCACCGACCTGTGACCACTGCGGACGCTGCTCCACCGACGACGCCGACTCAGGCTCCGCCCCCGTGTCCTGGGCGGCCAATCACAGCCCGGCGTTAGTCAGGCTCAACCACTCACAGCAGTCGACACACACCAGGGGTTCTCAAACTCGTGCGGGTACCCACCTGAACGGCAGCCACTGCGGACTCGGCGCGAGTCTACGAGCTTCTCTGGTGCCCCCGTCAGCACAAGCCGGGTCAGTCAGCGGGGTTTTTACCGTTTAACCCGCATTAAAGCAAGCCCGCGCGCAGGTAAGCACGCGCGGGCGGCTCACCTCCATCAACTGGACATAGTTGGAAGGGAAGATGCCGGAGGCGGAGCCCAGGTGTCCGGTCCACCACTCGCCGTGCTTCTCAGTCACGCTGATGACGTCGCCCTGCTGGAACACCAGGTCTCCCGGCTCGGCCGACTCGTAGGTGAAGAGCGCCACGTAGCGCTCTGCGGGAGGGAGGAGGGCGTCCACCGCGGTCCTGCTCGGCACTGCGCCACAGGTCTACTCCTCAGAAACGTGTGTCGTTTGCTGAGATGTACATGTTTTACGAGAGTATGAAATCTTGAAAGTCTATTTCGGCACCTGGTTTTGAAGTCACGTTCAACACCAGGGTAAATCACCGAAGCAGCAAACAATTACACTTCGGTCTTCCTACATGTGCCTGGGCATATTTGTTTGCAAAACGAAATCTTAAGTGGAATTTACCCTCCCCAAATGAGCTACTTTTGTTGAAAAGGCGTTAGAAGCTTCAATGCCCCATTGTGTAGGCATACCAAGGGGAGGCGTCGTGAAAAAAGGCAGCAAAATATTATTTAAAACTTGCCCCGGAACAGACAATAAAAAATGGAGCCAAAACTAGGCCAACAGAAAACCAATAAAATTAATTTAAAAAACACCAAGACGAACGTGCAACACAAACACGAAGTAGGCAACGAAGGCTAAGGCAGATAAGTAATTTAATATGACAGATACCAGTCACAAAGGACTAAAAGGAGAACAAAGGAAAATAGCATAATACATTACAATCAAACCATAGAAAGGAGTAGAAAAAAACAAGTGGTGAGAGCACAGAATGAAAAAATACAATAATGATAAAAAATACATACAACATAAAATTATCAGGCGGAAGCAATGTTCTTTCATTATTTGAAATGAAAACTCAAATCGGTCAATTAGATTGTAGATATTAACGTTGAAATGAAATAACCAAAATTCAGTCTGGAAGAACTGTAAAGTAGGTAAATTCTGCGTTTGCACTAAAACTATGCCTAACACTACAAAATTTTCCTACACCCCTAGTAACTCCTTCAGCTAACGAGGCCTGTCTCGACATTTCGAGCGCAAAGTCGGCCACAACTTTACAGGTTTTGCTCGCGTGAAAATCCCGCGTTTCGCGCAATAAATATTGTCGGATCAGCTCAATTCGTTTCCTAGCTGGCCCTTTTATCTTCGAAAAGGACATAAGTTCAAGTTCGTAGGTTAAATAAAATTAAAAAATATAAAACAGAAAAGTTTCCAAAATTTCTAAAACTTTTGGATTTCGACTCGGGGCTTCAGTTTGGGTGTTGGACAGAAGGGCTTCCCTAAAAATTCCAGAGCTCGACATCAATTCTCAGGACGGACAGACGCCAACAACAACAGACCACGACGAACCCGTCTGAGCGGCCAGAATAGAGCCGCTGAGAAATCTCAATGCGCTTCGCTCCATGGATTTCGTCATGCGGCTACGAAGCAAGTAGTGAGCTAGTTTGACACACGGTCCCACGTCTGTAGAACCGGTCCCCAAATCACCAGAAGCAGGCGCCCAGGCCCGCGCACGCCGGCATCCACCGTAAACCCTCCGTTTTCCTAACAGTGTTCACAATACTTCTGAAAGTAACGCCATCACTTTTGTTCCCAAATTGCTCACACAGGGACATGTGACGGGCTGAGACAACATCATCTGGCTAAGATAATCCAGTGTATAAGTACCGGCGGATCCAGGACAATGAAGGGCAGGTGTTTCTACGTACCGGCGGGCCCAGTCTGCGGCGCGGGAGGAGAGACCTGAAACAGGACGGCGGACAGGCATTAGACTAGCCTCCACTGGACATCACCACAGATCCACCTTCGCCGTGGTGTCAGGGCGTTTGAACACCCTGCCCTGTCTCCCTCCTACCCTCGGACTTTGCTCCTATAGGGGCTGGCGCAGCAAAGTGAACGGTGCGGCGAACGCACCATAATCCATCGGAAAATAACAGACGAAAGAAATTGGCTACAAGCAGCCTTTTATTACTTTAATTGAGTCCTTGGACACATTCTTGAAAAAAACATGAACAATAGAAGAAAAAACACATTTTTCGTCCCCCAAAAATTAATAAGATACGAAACAGTTGCAGCCAGACACATGGCCAGTGGGGACTAATGCATAATACAACTGGTTGGTTATTCGGGTTATCAACTATTGTTCTTCTCGCTTACTTACTTATTGTTTTACATTGCTCGGCATAAAATACTCCTAAACTATTCCGCTGTTCAACTCCCAAGCAGTGCAATTTATTCCCGAGAATTAGGTAATAACAGTGCGCTACTGTCTGAAACGTGAGTATTATATGGCCCTAATCTAAGCTTAACGGGCATAAATCCTTAATGGAGCCCCTTGAACAAACGAAGAAAGATGCAGCTATTGGAGATTAGCTAGATTTTGCAGTAGATATTGTTTTTATTTTTAAAACAACACAACAACAATTAAAAAACGCATTGAAGTGCGACCTCCTGCGTTCCAATCTTCGGAAGGAGCGTTTCCAATTATTGGTCATTGTTCCCAGTTTTGGGTAGGTTACACAACAACACAACACCTACACAACTATCTTTGGGAACTCAGACCGCAGTTTCGCCCACTGGGGAAAGGTGGGTGGGTACGCACCTGGGATGGAGCAGAAGGCGTTCCGTTGGTAGCACCTCCACTCACGGTCGCCGGGCTGAGGTAGAACAGAGACATGGCCATTACGACGGGGACCGTTACGATGGTGATAAAAGCCATGTCAGACACGAGACACGCACGCATTACCAGCGGACCTTCCACAAAACGAGAAGCGATTCTCAGATTTTAGTGTCACCTCTATCTAAACAAGTTCACTGCTTGCTAATCCTGGCCAAAAAAGGAAAGCTACCATCTGATGTAACAGCACAGGAGCCCCGCGGAGGTCCCTCGCGGTGATGGTGATTGGACACTGACCCGTCAGCATCCACCTTCTCCACGTAGGATTCTGGCAGCCACCCGGTGTGCCCGTTCACCTCGCCCTCCAACCAGCTCACTTCAGCTTCAGCGTCCAGGTTTATCTGCTCCGGAGAAGTCCGCATTACCGTCCGTTACGGGCTGAGTCACACAGCCACTCCCACAGGGCAGCCCAGTACAAGTCTCAAATCAACGTCCTCGCCGAATTGACACAGCGTTTGCAGATAAGCTGATATATGATTTCCGAAGCTTTTACACGACTGAACATTTAGCAGAAAGCATTACAGACTGTATTTAAATGTGCAAGGTCATGTGGTGACCTACCATGACAATGTCGCCGGGTTTGAAGGAGACCTCATCGTTGGATCGGCCCTGGAACTCGTACAGCGCTCGGTACGCCACCTTACGACACGGAGCTGAAGCAAAACCCACAGCGAGTTCAGATGCCAGCCCTGTTCAGTGGGACTGGGGCGGGAGAGGGGGGGCGGCAATCCTGGGTCGAGGCAAAACAAGACTTTGAAGATCAGTGCTGATATTCTTAGTTTTGGGACTATTTCTTAGTTCAGGGAGTGTGAAACAAAGGGAGTAATTATCTGACCAGGGTATCGGAAGCAGGTGTTTTTCTCGGGCTTCCGATTCACTGCTGGCAGACCATTTCCACTCCCGTTTCCGGTAGTCGAATCTGGCGCAGGTCGCAAAAAGAAGTGGCACTGCACAGGTAAGTAACAAAAGGCTGGAGCCCTATACTCTACCAACTGAGCTAATGGGACGGTCATTACTCTGATCATAAACGAAAGATGCTGTTGGCACGATCAGTATATGCCCGAATAGGTCCCTTTTTTATCACAGAATCCCAAACTATTCCAATAGTCAATTCTGGAATCACTTGGTCCCAAAACATCCACATCCAGCTCCAGCACCTTCAGAGGAGAAAACACTCAGGTGTTGGCCATCAGCTACTGCGGGTGTGGTGTTATTCTTTTATCCAACGGGGTAGACTTTGATAGTCTACTAGTTATTTTTATTTTTATAACTTGAAGTTTTTGTACGATGGTGGGTCGGAGTCTCACTAAAGTCATCAAGGACTTTCACAACGACCCACCACCACGAGCACTCCTATGGAGGTTAATTTGGAAGCAAGTTTAACGTCCAAAAGCACAGGGACGGCCGCCCAGGTCACCCTCTCCCAGTCAGTTGCCAGCGACCTGTACCTCGGGTAAACTATTGACGCCGGAGCGTCTCAGAACCGATCCAAGCTGGATGCCCCTCATCTGACAGCGGGCAACGTCCACTACCGGGGCGCTTTTCCGATTTTCCGATTCCAATGACTCCATGTGTATAATTTAAAAAAGAAATAACTAGGAGTGAAATGTTCGGATGAGTCGAAGTTTGATTTTAGGTTTAGTCTGTGTCGCACTGATCGCACTGTGGCCTGGAAACTAACAGGAGTGGTGGTTCACTACGGCAAGCACGGCTGACAAATGTTTCACTTTCAAAGACTAATACGACAACATGCAGAATGCTTCACAGATCTCCGCACATCCACAAGGCCAGTGGTCAGTCCCTACGTCTGGCGATGTCAGGTCAATGAGTAGCTCGGGGCCTTACCGTCGGTGGCCGGCTTCGGCGAGGCCCAAGGCTGGGCGGCGGCGGTTGGCGCCGTCACTCCCGAGCCCCAAGGTTCGCCAGCGGCGGCCGGCGCCGACCCTCCCGAGCCCCAGGCGTCGGTGGCCCAGCCGGTCGGCTGTGTGCCGGTGCCAGTGGCGGTGGCAGCGGTGGCGGCGGGCGGGCCCCAGGCATCGGCGGCAGCGAAGTCGGCCGCCCAGGCGGGCTGCCCCGGTGAGGGCGGAGCCGCGCCTGTGGAGCCGGCCGCCACCAGCCGTGACTACGTGCAGTGTGTGGTTGCACAGAACGAACCCAACACGTGCCGGTCGTCATTAACTCTCGGAGGTGACCTTTGGGCCGGTTTCCAATCGATATAACGTGGCGTCGTCCAGTGAGGCTGGGAATGCACAGCATGCACGGCCACCAATCACCTGTAACTGGACCACGCCAAAATCCTCCCACCTCTCAATACCAAATTACGCCTAAGACATAGCAACTATGTGCAGGGGCGGATCAAGTCGGTTGGTTTTAGGGGGCCAAAACCATGCCAAGCTGGCGTGGTTCTGACCTCCATAAAGGCCAGTGCCCGTACTAGTGGTGTCAATTTGCAGCATTTCTAAGCTGATGGCCGATCACGATTGTCCTTTTTGTACGAGTGACGAGTCCGATTTGTTTTTGAGCTTGAGGTCCGAGCCATTACCGATATATAAAAATTTATATGATGATTTAATTAAACAGATAAAGAGCGTTCAATACAAGTAGTGTCATTTCTTCACGCAACACCCCTTGTGTGGAGCCATAAGGCACTTCTGTAGCGCTGTGTTGGACAGGCTACTAGGCAATAATAAGGCGACACAACTAGCAATAGTTCAGTTACTACCTAAGAAGTAAATTTGCAAGGCTAGTACAATGTTCGAAACTTGTAAAATACGTCCTGGCCAGTCAGACTAATTCCCGAATCGGACTCCAGCATTTTTCGATTTCATACCAGAGGAGTGACGAACTGGCACCTCTAGGTGTTACCACCGTCACCTGGCGCAGACTCCGCATATGAAGGCTTGATAAGCGTTTTCACGGTTTTGCGCTCTTTGTCAGATGACTGTCAAGACTGCATCCGACAAATATTGATGGCAAGGCGGATCGCCTACCACACGGGGAAAAATATTGCATTTACAAAAAACAAACATTGCAGCTTCACCAACTGCAATGATTGGTAGATAAAAAGCTACACATTATTGCTCGCGACATTGTTATGCCCACGTCTTATGAATAATAAAAATTTCGCACAGTAATGAGGTTTTTCTTTCTGCACCTCGCCAAAAACAGTGCTGTGTCAGCTATTCGGTAACTGTGCTGGCACCTAGTTCATGCACGCTAAACAGTCCACATCAGCACACAAACCAATTTCATCCACGATGTACAGACACATACATTTCATTCTAATTCAGTCTAACAGTGTGACGTGCAGTCCCACTTACAGTGCTGGGTCGTGCTCATGCACGCTGTCAGCTTAGGTCCTAAACAGTGGCATCTTTCTCGGGAGTAAAGTCAGTTCCCTCCTTAGACTGGCGGAGGAGGGTGACGATCTGCGGGCAGCCACTGACCCGTGCCGGTTGAGGCGCTCCGCAGCTGCAGTACCGCCTGCCGCTTGGTCTCGTGCTGGGCGTGCATCTCCTGACAGCTAGAGACCAGAGCATTCAGCATCTCCTTCGCCTCCCGGAGACTCTCCAGCCGGGCGGCCAGCTCCCGCTCCTTCTCAGAGCACTGCCGCAGCGGACATTCATTAGACCACTGCCGCAGCGGACGTTCATTAGAACACTGCCGCAGCAGACATCCATTAGACCACTGCCGCAGCGGATATTCATTAGACCACTGCCGCAACGGACGTTCATTAGACCACTGCCGCAGCGGACATCCATTAGAACACTGCCGCAGCGGACATTCATTAGAACACCACCGCAGCGGATATTCATTAGAACTCTGCCGCAGCGGACGTTCATTAGACCACTGCCGCAGCGGACGTTCATTAGACCACTGCCGCAGCGGATATTCATTAGAGCACAGCCGCAGCGGACGTTCATTAGATCACTGCCGCAGCGGACGTTCATTAGACTACTGCCGCAGCGGATATTCATTAGACCACTGCCGCAGCGGACATCTATTAGAACACTGCCGCAGCAGACGTTCATTTGAGCACTGCCGCAACGGATATTCATTAGATCACTGCCGCAGCGGACATCCATTAGAACACTGACGCAGCGGACATTCATTAGAGCACTGCCGCAGCGGATATTCATTAGAGTTCAGCCGCACAGGACAGTCACCAGAACACCGCCGCAGCGGACATTCCTGAGAACACCGCCGCGGCGGACAGTCACCAGAACACCACCGCAGCGGACATTCCTGAGAACACTACCGCAGCGGACGTTCCTGAGAACACTACCGCAGCGGACAGTCACCAGAACACTGCCGCAGCGGATAATCACAACACAAAAAAACAAAAAACACTGCCGCAGCCGACAGCCACCGGAATGGTTTCGCAACGGGCAACCCTCTGAACACTGCCGCAGAAGACAGCTTCTTATTTCTGTCATCCTGGCTGTGGCACTTCGTGTCAACCACGGTATAACAGCCAAATTGGTGTTGATTTTGGGCTGTAACATTCTCGATTCTAGTGTTCAGCTTTATCATCATTTCCGGCAGTTGTTGGCCCAAGTCTGAAAGCCTGCTTAAGCAGTCCTAGAGGACGTCCCCAAAAGCCACAGGTCCAAACGTGCAACAAGAACTTGGAGGGGGCCTATGATACTAAGTTTTTGAGAGTAGGAAGGTATTCTAAGCCCTGTCTACAGAAATAGAGCCAGTCTGATCAAGTTATAGATTGCTCAAAGTGTCATAATGAGAAGATTCCAATTATAACAAAAAATGGATCTCAGTTCAGTCAGAAGCTAAGTCCAAAACTGTTATGAACCTGTTACGCTCTCCGACATGTCATAACCTCAGTATTGACCTGAGCCAAAATAATGCCCAATATATGTCCGTTACAGACTACCTAACACCGTTCGCATTTCTTCGCTATCTCGCCAGGAGGCGCGGGAGGGGAGTGTTTAGCATAGCTGATTTCCAAGCCACTGACCCGGGTTCAAGGCCCGGCGGCTCCTCTGAACAAGGCTCAACCTGGTTTCCGAGGGGCCTTTCCAACAGGGAAAGAGTTGGCGACAGCAAATAACCCAGGCAGTTGGTGCGTTGATAAATCCCAAAAATTTTAGCTATCTCCTATAGGGCTCAATGTCAAAGGGGCGTTCAAACAGACCGCAGGCCATAGTGAAGGTAGATCTGGAACAAACCGGTACAGGAATAAACCAAATTTTACATTTCACAATGCCCATACCCAAAACTAGAGATGTGTGACGCATTTAATGTTCCAAATATTCATTAGCCTTCCTGGTTTGTAGAAATGACTCGAAAAGGATACCCAAGACTAAAAATTAAGGAATGCGCAAAACTCGGTAGGTTTTAGCAGCCTCGCAGTTGTCAACAAAATCGAAGCGGGCGATGGCAACTTACGTGCGATGTGAAACAGAGTGGCCCATAGACTCACATTAGCCTTGGCCACACATGTATTGGAGAGGGGATCGTGCATTTGACGTGTTATCACCCTGTCGAAAGTTATATCGCCAGAAACACAGTGCCGTGACCGGCCGTGACCGCATAACCTTCAAGTCACTGAAATAATGGCACCAAGTTTCAACAACAGTCCAGACCAGTGTGTTACATTGTCTCTATTGTTTTCGTTATAAACTCGTTTTTCCTTTTATACAATATCCCGAAATGCCAATATACTGCAAGAAAGATACTACTTCCTTAAACTGCGAAGCCCCAAACTAGGCCCTACAATAACCCAACTTTCCCCACCCTCGGCCCGGTCTACCACTAGCGATTAGCAGGGGCGGAGCGTCCGTTGCCCCGTACCTCGGCGTCGCCGGTGGAGGCCCGCTCGCGCAGCTGCTCTATGATGTGCTGCTTGCTGTCGTAGTTCATGGCGGTGCTCTCCAGGCCAGCGGCCACCGGGTTGTTGGCGTCGTTGAGCTTGTTGCGCGCCTCCAGCTGGGCCCGCTCCTGAGACGGAGCCACACACGCTTGACACGTCCCAAATGCCCAAGTTACTGATTTGTCTGTAGTGCTCTGGCGAATGTGGCATCTTATTCTGACCGTTTCCATTAGCCCTGACGAGCATGGCCAGAGGAGAACACTGAGAAATCCACCGCTAGTGGGTTTCCTCTCACTTATGCTCTCACTTCCGCCGTCACTGCCGTCCCCACTACATCCCTAACTGCCACTCCGCCCCCACTATAACTCCTACTGTCCACTCCATCCCCATTACAACTCTTACTACTCACTCTGTCCCCACTTCGACTCCCACTGCCACTCCAGTCCCCACTACAACTCTTACTACCACTCCACTCCCTCCCCATTGCAACTCCTAGCCCACTCTGCCCCCACTACAACAGCTATAGTGGGCTACGGGTTACTCCTAACCCTCTCCAACCCCACTTCCACCTCTCCCAATCATGGAACAAACTCCACCACCTCCGTAGCTGCTCAGCTCCGCACCAGCACATGAACATACCGCCAGGCACCCCCTAAGGCCAGCGGTGCCGGCTGGCTGACGTACCTGGTTGGCCTGCATGAGCCGGTTGTTGTGCTGGCGCAGCTGTGCCTTCAGCGCCGTCAGCTGCGCCATGTTAGCGTCTCGGGTCGCTCGCATGCCGTCGATGGTGGCCTTGACCTCGGTGACCCCGGTGCGGGTGTCGCTGATCTGCTGGGTCAGATCCTTTACCCGGTCCGTCTGTGGAGGTCAGGCCGGGTCAACAGCGGTCTCCATCCGCACGTGTGTGGTGTTTTAGGGCGCTTTCGGCGGCTTGGCTATATCGCGTAGCCGCACAAACTGCATCCCAACCAGGAATCAACAGTTCTGCATCGAAATGCTAGCTCATATTTGGTATCTCGAATATATAAGAAATGCTATATATCTATATATGGAAATTAAACGAGAAAGAAAACAGACTGCTTAAAAAGATATCAGGTATTTAGAGCAAATTACATACAGTAGCCGGCGAGGGAAAACGTGAACTATGTTACAGTAAAAATTAGCGTGATAAAGTCACAGAACAGGAAACAGATGGTATAATCATCCGTTCAAGATGTTATTGGCAGGCCTTGGAGAGCCTTCCAGTTAACATTGTTGTGCCTTGTAGAAACAAAATTGGCAACGCAAATCCATTCCTTTCGTAGAACATGACAAATGATTGGGAACAAAACGTTTTGGGTGGTTCTTAAACTAGGGAAAGCAATGAGCAAACGGCAACACGATGCAACAGATTTAGGAGATACGATAATTACTTTCAAAATAATATTAAGTAGAAACTACCCGACCAACAAATATCCACACTTGATCTTGCAATATCTCACGAGGTAGCGAGTAACGCAAGCCTTATTTCACATGGCCAACGGCAGATGGAATGAACAGGGGCTTTGGCTGATTTTCCAATTTTTTTCGTCAATATCTTAAAGTTTCTCTGGCGAGCAGTTCACAATTTTGCATCACGTAACTGGCCTCCAGGAGCGGTGCGAGAAGCTGTAAGACTGCTGCCTTACCGCCGAGTTGAGCTGCACTGTGAGGTTAGTGTTCTGGGCCTTCAGCTTCAGCACCACCTCCTGCTGTTTCTGCCTCTGGTTCTCCAGTTCCTGTCGCTTCTGCACCTCCCACTCCTCCTGACGTTTACGCTCCATCTCCCTGCGGAGAGAGAATATGTCTTGAACTCTACTGCGGACCTCGTTTTAAGCAGCAATACCTAATCAGTGCACCTCATCGTTAGGCTCCTATGCTCTGAGTACTGGGTACCAGGAGCTAATGAGTACAGACCGTGCTCCGTGTGCTGTAGTCACGTGACCCTGCGCTCACCTGCGCGCCGCCTCGCGCTGCTCCAGCTCCCGCCGGCGTGCCTCCTCCTGCTGGAGCTCCAGCTCACGGCGCCGCTGCTCCTGTCGCTCCTGCTCCTCTTGACGTCGCCGCTCCTGCTCCTGCCTGCATACTCCGTCCCGTCATGTCATGCCAAACATACCAAAAACATCCCATAGCCCTCAATATACAGCATGTAGTTTTCGTCCCCCTTTCACGCAACGAGCGAACATTGTTATATGCAGAGCCAACGTTGCCATCAACACGACGTTTACAACAACAACTCAACGTTTACGAGAACCTGAGTGTCGAAAGTTTCCTTGTTTGAGTCGAGCTACTCTCCCAAGAGCATCTGTACCAGCCCAGTGCCGATGCCGCGCCCTCTCACCAGATGATTAGAGTTTTAGGGCACGTCAGCTGTCAAGGCTCAGCCTCACCTGGCTCTCTCCAGTTTCTCCTGTTCCTCTCGCTCCTTGCGGGCGCGTTCCTCCTGTTCCCGTCTCTGAGCTTCCTCCAGCAGCCGCCGGCGCCGCTCCAGCTCCGCCTGACCTTTGTTGTAGTTCTCACGGCGGCGGTCCTCGAACGAGCCTGCTGAACACGCCACCCCGATTATCAGCTGGCTGACCTAGCTTCTTGTCAGCGCCAGACCAACCAGACATTCTATTTCTGGGACTGGCCGCGTCCCAGTTCCGCGTCGGACAAAGTGAGCCGGCAGGACTAACCCCGGCTGAATGGGGTGGCGGGCAGGCCGCTGCAATCGACTGACCCTGGCTGAGCGGAGAGGTGACGGCGTCGGCAGCGGCGTCGGCCGGCTGGGACCCAGTGCTGGTGGTGCGACGACGCCGGAAACTCGGCGGCACCAGCTCCGGCGGCAGCGTGTTGGAGAGTTTGTCTCCGTGCCGGGTGCGCTCGCACAGGTGCAGCGCCAGCACAAACTCCTCACAGGAGAGACGGCCGTCCTGGTCCACATCGCACAGAGACCTGTGGCGTGGTACCGTGACGTCACACACTGCTGACGCGCAGGGCACACACGTCACACACTGTTTTCACATGGGACACGCATGTCATACACTGCTGTCACGTGAAAAGATGCATCACACACTGCTGTCACACGGGACACTCACGTCACACACTTCTGTCACACGGGACGCTCACGTCACACACTGCTGTCACACGGGACACTCACGTCACACACTGCTGTCATATGGGACACGAACATCACACACTGCTTTCGCAGGGAATAGCGCTCACACATTGCTTTCATAAGGGACACGCACATCGTACACTTCTGGCATATCGGACACGAACATCACATACTGAAGTCACGGGAGAAATACATGTAAAACAATGCATCATGGGGGAAGCACACATCGCATAATGATGTCACAGGGAAAACACACATCACACACTACTGTCACGGGGGATAAGCACATCATACAATGCTGCCACAGGGTACACGCAAATCACACTGCTGTCTCAGGGGTAACATAGATCACAAACTGCTGCCACAACTGTGGTCGTTTGATGCAGGGTACACATTGTGTTATGCCTAAGTGAATATTGTCATTATGTAGCGTTCTAACGCTCGTTTCAGTTGTATGCATACAAAGTCTGGAAGAAGGCTCATCTTTGACTGGTAACTTACTGCAAACATCACAGTCATACCAGCACGCCCAACACACCAGATCTGAGCCAGCACGGTGTTGGGAAGTCCGCTCTGCAGCAGCACATTACGGGCCTGCGGTCCGGAGAGGTAGCCGGACTTGGCGCGGTCGTGCTGGTTGAACGTCTGCGTGTACTTGAGCCGGGAGGCCTGGGGTACTGCCCACTCGCCAGAGGCGCTCGCCACCCTGTCGTCAAACCAGCGGCAATCACAACCTCACACAGACCACCCTGTCAACCCACCCATCACAACTTCACACAGGCCGCCCTGCCACCACACCAATCACAACCTCACACAGGCCACCCTGTCATCCCACCAATTACAACCCCACAAAGGCTACCCTGTCATCCCATCAATCATAACCTCACACAGGCCGCCCAGTCATCCCACCAATCACAACCTCACACAGGCCGACCTGTCATACTACCAATCACAACCTCACAAGGGCCGCCCTGGGCCGACCAGTCGTTCCACCAACCACATCACACAGCCCCCTCCCCCTCCCCGACAGCACGTTCCCAACTTCCCAACTCAGAGTCAACTCTTGCTAGTGGGTCGTTCCCAGATTTGAGACTGGTTCAGCAAAATAAGGACAAACAACACCAAAAGCACACACGTTACATGGATAGACAGGAATTTACCCGCATTCCTTAGAAGTGACTCGATCCGCAGCACGGCTATTCTCCAATGACGAAGGCAGCACAAGCAGCGCGACATAAAACCCTAATGGTATGTAAGATAAACCAAAGCAAAAAGAATAGCCATGTTTTCATTGGGCCTGTGAATCAATCACCGAAAGGTGACATATTTAAGCTAGACATTGTCTGGTTAACTTAAAATGTCAGTGAAGTGACAAAGAAAAATGCGCCGTTGCTTCGCATTTAGAGCAAAATATCATGCCGAACAAAATTTTAGTGGCTAGTAGATGCCCATGCAAATAAATACCTCCTCGTCAATTCACCCCAGCAGTGTTTTACCGCAGGAGATAGTTCCATCAGAGCCCTGGCAACGTCAGCGACAGACGGGCGGCGTTTGCCACAGCGGAAGCGGAAGCGCGCACTCACGACTCCTGGCTGACAACAGAGTCAGACCTCGGCCTGGCCGGCAGCGGGGCCGGCTGCAGCGGCACCGGTCCAGCCGTCACCAGCGGCGCCGTCACGCCCATCTGAGCCGCTGCCGGCGGCAGGTTCGGCGGCATCCCGGCCGGTGGCAGGCCAGCCATTCCGCCCGGTGGTAGTCCCGGAGCCATTCCGCTCGGTGGCAAGCCAGCCATTCCGCCCGGCGCCATTCCGCCCGGTGGCAGTCCCGGAGCCATCCCGCCCGGCTGCAGCGGAGCGACTGAACCTGCCGACCACAGCAGTGTCGGTAACCTGCCGACCCCAGCTGCAGTGTCGGTAACCTGGCGACCCCAGCTGCAGTGTCGGTAACCTGGCGACCCCAGCTGCAGTGTCGGTAACCTGCCGACCCGAGCAGTGTCGGTAACCTGCCGACCCCAGCTGCAGTGTCGGTAACCTGCCAACCACAGCTGCAGTGTCGGTAACCTGCCAACCACAGCAGTGTCGGTAACCTGCCGACCCCAGCTGCAGTGTCGGTAACCTGCGACCACAGCAGTGTCGGTAACCTGCCGACCCCAGCAGCAGTGTCGGTAACCTGCCGAACCCAGCAGCGTCGGTAACCTGCGACCACAGCAGTGTCGGTAACCTGTCGACCCCAGCTGCAGTGTCGGTAACCTGCCGACCCCAGCTGCAGAGTCGGTAACCTGCCGACCCGAGCAGTGTTGGTAACCTGCCGACCCCAGCTGCAGAGTCGGTAATCTGCCGACCCCAGCTGTAGTGTCGGTAACCTGCCAACCACAGCAGTGTCGGTAACCTGGCGACCACAGCTGCAGTGTCGGTAACCTGCCGACCCCAGCTGCAGTGTCGATAACCTGTCGACCACAGCAGAGTCGGTAACCTGCCGACCCCAGCAGTGTCGGTAACCTGCGACCACAGCAGTGTCGGTAACCTGTCGACCCCAGCAGTGCTGGCCAGGTACCACCATTGCAACCACCTGTCGTCGAATTGGTCCTAAACAAAATGATATGTGATACATCTACGAGTAGCTTAGGACGCCATATGCTCGTAAGACAATAGAATGTAACACGAAGATAGTTTTTCTTTATGAGAGAGCTGGCAAAGCGATAAGATTTCTTGTGTGGGAGACCCAAATAAAGCAGGCAGTGACCACCGAACCATCGTGGTGGCGACACGAGCGGCATGTAGGGGAGCGTGACGCCCGAAGCCGGGGCATGGCCGAACTGTCGGATAGACCTGCTCGAAGGAAGCCACTTTAGAATGCAATTTTCGATAATTCCACTATTTTACGGGTCCTCCAGAGTGAAATTTCCCATCCAATTCTGTCCTTACTGTTACAATGTAACATGTCAATATTGACACAAGGCTGGTATAGTTGACACATCGCAATATCTGTTGTCCGTGGCGAGTACATCGAAAATTTTCCAGATACAATGCAACGACAATTTCTGGAGCAAACATCCATGCTAGACATAAGTTGAGAGCACCTGAAACAGTGTGATGTGTTGTGCCGGTGCCACCGAACTGTGCGCCTGGCGCTGCGACAGGCGACGTCAGCAGGCCCTGCAGGGCCAGAGGAAGTGTCGCCGGTACCTCCATCCCCCTCAACTTCATCGTAATGAGCTTGCAGGCGACACTGAACTCGTTGCGATCCATCTTTCCATCGGCGTCGTGGTCCGCCAGGCTCCTGCAATGACCAGCCCCAGTCAGCGATTGAACCACGCCTGCGGGGGTGCGCGACTCTCTGGGTGACAAAATCTGAGCCACAGGTCCCGCCTTCGAGTCCCGGCGGGTTGAATGGAGAAGTGTGATCTGATCCCGAATCACTCCCAACGGGGCCGAGTCGGTGACATAATATGACCTCAGCAGATTTGGCTTCGAGAAGAACCAATAGCTATAATTAGTATGGCACACCGTCAACGGCCGTCCATAAATAACATAACGCACAGGGGGAGGGGGAGTCAGGCACAGCGGTATCGGACGATACAAGGGGAGGGGACTGGTCTCGATCGTTATGTAACGTCGGCAATTCAATAAATGGCAAGAACAAAATAAACTAGAGGATTAAAATAGGACTACCTTGGTGTCGAAGCGGGATACTGGGGAACATATCTCCACACTTTCTATAAAAAAATTATCACTTCATTCATATTGGTGAAATGGTTCAGGTTTGTTGGGATTACATTTTTGGCATAGTATGGGACTACATCATATTAATATATGTTTTGTGTATGTTACCTAATCATTTTTTTAACACAACCAGGTCTGCATGGGTTTCAGCCTTCAAGAAGAATGACAATTGGTCATAAATACTCCCTCTGAAGTGGAGGAGCCTGATAAGGTGAAACAAAAATAGAATTATCATGCACACAAACACAAGGCCAGCAAAATTGCTGCAGGCTGGTCAGTTTCTCTGGCAATACTGAAACACTGACCATATTTTGCCCAGCACGGCAGGTGGCAGCTGACTCTGCAACAGGAAACTCTTGGCCTGGTGGCCAGTTATCACTCCACCTGACGGCCCCAAACTGGCGAACTGCTCATCGTGTTTAGCACGCTCAGGTGCAGTCACCACCCAAGGGTCCATTTCTGAAATCAGACCACACTGTCACACAACAGAAATGGATGTTATGTCATGGAAACTAAGCTAGTGAACCAGCCCCTGTTTAAGCTGCCTAGAAGCAAGCAATGCTGATGTCAGAGCTGCAATTCCAGAAACAATTTACAACCTGAGCCTATGGCCTATGGGGAGTTGAATCTTTTGAGTGGTTGTTAATCAGCACCCCACAGGGGGTCCGGCGCCACCTTCGCATCACTGGGGGCCAGGTTAATGTTTTGACCTCCAGAAGTCAAGTTAGGTCATGATTTTTCATGACCTAACTTGTTAGCATTGCTATTTTCACTTGAATATGCAATGCTCAAGAAAACTGAGCATAACTCTTATGCCGTTAGAGCTATTGAGATCTGGTACAGTACATTTGATATGAAAATGCCAGACCTTTTTCCACTGTGCGGAATGTAATGACCTCCACACCAGTGGTTTGACCTCCAGAGATCACCTCGTGACCTAGTATGACCTGAGGTCACAAAAGGTCAGAAAGTGACCTTGCTGTATGTCAAATGAAAGCCAGTGATGAGAAATACACAATAATGTTTGAATTAGCGCTCTAGCTTAATTAGATCAGAAGTTATTGTCAAAATACTATTTTTGACCCCTAGTGACCTTGGGGAGGTCAAAGAGCAAATATGACCCCTGGGATCTGTGAAAGGTTGTCCAAGAACGCTTTTCTGAGCACCCTGAGCATTTGCAATCCTTTTTGTTACCTACTTTTAGAACATAACACAACTTTTCCCCATGTTTTTCAATGGGAGAGGTCACCTCATGACCTGACCCCAGGTCACAACATCTAAAAATCCCACAGATACATTGTGTAGACCCAGTCTGCAAAGTATGACAGCAGACCTGACGAGTTCGCACCAGCCTTGTAGATTTTTCGCACCACCAGCAGCCTAAAATTCACACCCAACACTGGTGAGAAATTTCACTGACCCAGAAATTTTGATGTCTTTACCAGTTTCTCCCTTCTCAGAACTCTGTGGGTGTTTGATTTGAGCTCACTCGCACCAGACGGCAAAAGTGGGCATTTGTTTGCTCCAAAGTTTGCACCACCTGAAGGGCGTCCGCACCACGAGATCTCGTCGAAAGTGCCATACTTTGCAGACTGGGTGTAGATCCTGGAGGGGTCATGAAGTGTAGGAAGTTTCAAATTGATCGACTACAAAATGTAGCTCTTATAGAGCTCAGAAGTTGAAGTGAGGTGACCTTGGTTGACCTCGCCTGGTGACCTGACCTTGGGTGACCCAGGGTTTAACATTTCAGGGATGGTGGGAAAGTGATGGGGTGAAAGATAGAGTCCTCAACTGTGGTGCTGCACGGTATTATGGTAGTAGGCAGATCACATCTCACGGTTCAAAAGGATCACATCAGAATGTCCAAAGTTCAAAAGGTCTAATGTTCATAGGTTCTACTCTTTGAAAGTTAGACCTATTGAATTAGAAGTCCAATGTTCAAAAGTTCCAAAGAGGCGTGCTCAGATGCATCATGAGAGTGGGGTGCATGATGCCGCAGAGGCGTGCTAAGGCACATGATAATAGGAGGAAATGAGGGTTAGGTTAGGTTAGGTTAGGTTAGGTTTAGGCTTAGGTTTAGGTTTAGGTTTAGGTTAGGTTAGGTTAGGTTAGGTTAGGTCAGGTCAGGTCAGGTCAGGTCAGGTCAGGTGTGTATGCCCTTAGTCCCTATTTTCTAGTCTGGGGATATCACCCCTCTTTCCAGAATCTGAGTGCGCCTCTGGTCTGAGTACCACTTTATGCTATTCCTCTAACCCTCCATCCTTCTGTCTGTTTCACCCCTTGGGATTTTCTTGCAAAATGTGGGGATATTTCTAAAACATATCCCAAAGTGGCACCCAGACCAGAGGCGCACCCAGAATCTGGAAAAAGGGGTGATATCCCCAGATTAGGAAATAGGGACCAAGGGCATGCACAACTGACCTGACCTGACCTGACCTGACCTGACCTGACCTGACCTAACCTAACCTAACCTAACCTAACCTAACCTAACCTGACCCGACCCGACCCGACCCGACCCGGACCTGACCTGACCTGACCTGACCTGACCTGACCTGACCTGACCTGACCTGACCTGACCCAACCCTCATTTCCTCCTATTATCATGTGTCTTCATACTCCTCTGCAGCATCATGCACCCCACTCTCATGCATCTGAGCACGCTTTTTTGGACCTTTTGAACGTTGGACTTCTTATTCAAAAGGTCTAACTTTCAAAGTGTAGAGCCTATGAACATTAGAACCTTTGATCAGTGGACCTTCTAATGTGATCCTTTGAACCGCGAGATGTGATCTGCCTACTACCATAATACCATGCTGCACCTCATTGTTCTGCTGTCCCAAAAAACATTAGGGGGCCATTGATGGCCCCTAATTAATAGACATAGATATATAGGGTTAATAGACATAATAGACATAGAGGGTTAATAGACAATCCTGAAAAATTGAATTGTTTTTTTTTCAAAACTGACTTTGTTCACATGTTATTAAACTACCTATAAATATTCTACCTAATGTGGTATCCTAGCCAAATGCGCCAGGGACATCCCCTACAGTCCCAAGCAGTCACAATGTGCTCATTGACCTCTCAGAATTTTGACTGGTAGAGGAAAAGTTGAGCTTTGACAGCAATTTGGCAGATAAAGCTGTGATGAGCAGTTGTTTATCAACACCCTAAAATCTGCTAGCAGCAAAAAATTATTACATACTCAAACTAGACATGCAGGTTGTAGTGACAGATCAGCGACCTGCAGCCACTCCAATTGCAGCAGCCACACATCTCGCGCAACTGCATGTGTTTTGGTAAGTACACCATATTACCTATATTTACATCACCTTTTCAACCATCAGACAACTTCGGTATCCTCTAGAATCTGCACCGACCTGGAATCCTTTTGAGGAGCCTTGCAGGAAATTATCACGATCGCCCACGCCAACGCCCTCAAAGAGGTAGCTGTATCTGGATTCTACCTACCTAATACAAGCTAGAACCTTAGCTTTATAGGCATAGTGATATTCCCTAAGTGTGACATTTCAGCTAGCAGCTCGTACCCCCTAGAACCCTGATCGATCCTTAACAGTATAAGTTAGGAGAATGCTGTCCACGGTGATGATTATGACGCGACACCACCAATCTATCTATCGATTTTATTTTTTTCAGGCGGCGGCGGCGGGACATGCTACTACACTGCCGACTCCAACTGCCAAAACTCAAAATCTGAACCAGTGCAGCAACTGCTTAGCTTTTCAGTATGACAATAGATGACTACCTTTTCTACAAATTTGTATCTTTTGGTGAGGTTTCGTTCACTAGAAACTGTTTATTAGACTTTTTGTTACCCGGAAATAGGGTCGGTTACTGCCAGAACTAGGTGCCAAAACTCAACTCACGAAGAAATGTAACAATCGCTTAGAAAAGCTTTGTGCCGAGCTAAAAATAGCAATTCTTGAAATTTGCACCTTTTCACGATGTTCCTTTCGAGGACAACTGTAAAATCATCGATTAAAAATGTTACTACTTTATTACAGAGGAATATTTTCTGTTGCTCCTGGTGTTCATGCCCGGAACCGAAGGCTGCATACCAGATCAGAAATAACCCAACATTCTTCCCCATATCCCAAGATATCAATAATTCCCCATACCAGTCGCAGGGGCGTACTTAAAACGTTGTCAACACAACAGAGAACGACATCACATAGGCGGATTCAGGATTTCCGACGGGGGCACCATCCAGAACAGGGGGCACCACTTTTGACCGGCAAAACCTATCAGGTGATCACAAAATCTTATTGGTGGGTGCTGATTTTCGCAACCGGAGCGGGGATGGGAAGCTATATTTCAGGGGGCGACTATAGACCTTACAGGGGGGTGCTGAGGGCTGATCGGGGGAGGGCGCGGGACCTCTGCCCCCTGGATTCGCCTGTGCGACAGAGGCGTGCAAAGACTGCTGGAAAGGGGTGCAGTTGGAAAAGGCGTTCAAAAGAGACTACTGGCAACGATATGTATTCTACAGAGGCGTGCTCAAAGGTTAGGAAAAGGGTACAGTTGGCAAAGGCGTGTCCAGGAGACTGCTAGTAGGAACATTTAATGCAGACAGGCGTGCTCAGAGTGCTAAAAAAGATATAGAGTACAAAAAGCGATCTCAGAGTGTTGGAAAAGAGTGCATTGTACAGAGGTGGTCTCAGACTGTTAGGAAGGGGTTCAAGTGGAAAAGGAGTCTCCAGAAGACTGCTGGTGGGGGATGATTTATTCAGAGGCGTGTTCAGAATGCTGGGAAGAGGTGCAATTGGCAAAGGCGTATCCAGATCAGTGCCGTAGCCAGAGGAGTCGTTGGGGACCACGGACCCCCTTGGGCAGATCTTGTGCACTGGAAAACACGAGCATTCAACTCGAGGGCCCCTGAGCTTGGTCGCACGGGACCCCCGACCTTAGTCTCAGAGGGCCCCCGGGCTTGATCTCAGGGACCCCGGAGCTTAGTGTACCACTGCCCTCCGAGCTCAATCTCGGGGACCCCCGAGCTTATTGTCAGGTTGCCCTCCAAACTTGATCTCGGGGACCCCGAGCTTGGTCTCAGTGGCCCTTGGTTGGTCTCGGGGAGTTCCCCGAGCCTGGTCTCAGGGGTACTCCGGTATCGAGGGCTCCCAAGTATCGAACATTGACCTTGGGGCCAACTGAGCTTGGTCTCAGGGGGCCCTGAGTTGGTCTCAGGTGCCCCCGAGCTTTGTTTCAGGAAACCCCCGAGCTTGGTTTCAGTGGACCCCAAAACTTAGTCTCAGAGGACCCCCAAGCTTGGTGTCAGTGGCCTGAGCTTGGTCTCAGTGGGCTCCATGAGCGTGGTCTCAGGGGCACCTCGATCATCGGTATCAAGGGCTCCGGATTATCGAACATTGATATCGGGGGCACCTGAGCGTGGTCTCAGGGGCCCTGAGTGGGTCTCAGGAGCCTAAACATGGTCCCAGGGGCCCCAATTGGGCCCCTGGGATCTTAGTCTTAAGATGTTAAGAAGGTCCGTGAGACCAATCTTAAGATTGGTCCCACGGGCCTTTTGATCTTGGTCTCACGGTCTTTCGGTCTTGGTCTCAGGGAGCCCCCGAGCTTGGTCTCAGGGCCCCCCAAGCTTGGTGTCAGGGGACCCCGAACTTAGTTGCAGGGGACCCCCGAGCTTGGTCTCAGAGGATCCCCAAAATTAGTCTCAGAGGACCCCCAAGCTTGGTCTTAGTGGCCTGAGCTTGGTCTCAGTGGGCTCCACGAGCTTGGTTTCAGGGGACCCCCGAGCTTTGTTTCAGGAAACCCCCGAACTTGGTCCCAGGGGACCCCCGAGCTTGGTTTCAGTGGCCCGAACTTGGCCTCAGGGGCTCCCCGAGCTTAGTGTCAGGGGTCCCTCGATCATCGCTATCGAGGGCTCCGGATTATCGAACATTGATCTTGGGGCCCCTGATCTTGGTCTCAGAAGCCCCCCGAGCTTAGTCTCAGGGGCCCCCAGCCTGGTCTCAGGGGACCCCCGAGCTTGTC
Source organism: Lepas anatifera (assembly GCA_034440635.1). Classification (NCBI taxonomy): domain Eukaryota; kingdom Metazoa; phylum Arthropoda; class Thecostraca; family Lepadidae; genus Lepas; species Lepas anatifera. The sequence continues at coordinate 2,574,920 of JAOTON010001978.1, read as the reverse complement.
CTCCGGTGGTCTGAGCTTGGTCTCAGGGGGCTTCACAAGCTTGGTCTTAGGGGCCCTCGATCATCGATATCAAGGGCTCTGGATTATCGAACATTGATCTCCGGGGCCCTGAGCTTGGTCTCAGCGGGGCCCTGAGTTGGTCTCAGGGGCCCCGAGCCTGGTCTCAGGGGCCCCAAACTTGGTCCCACGGGCCTTTTGATCTTGGTCTCACGGTCTTTCGGTCTTGGTATCAGTGGTTCCCCGAGCTTGGTCTCAGGGCCCCCGAGCTTGGTCTCAGAGGACCCCCAAAACTTAGTCTCAGAGGACCGCCAAGCTTGGTGTCAGTGGCCTGAGCTTGGTCTCAGTGGGCTCCACGAGCGTGGTCTCAGGGGCACCTCGATCATCGGTATCAAGGGCTCCGGATTATCGAGCATTGATCTCGGGGGCCCTAACCTTGGTCTCAGGGGGCCCTGAGTTGTTCTTAGGGGCCCCGGCTTGGTCTCAGGGCCCCAAAAACTTGGTCCCATGGGCCTTTCGATATTGGTCTCAAGGACCTTTCGGTCTTGGTTTCAGGAGGAATTTGAGCTTGGTCTCAGGGGCCCACGAGCCTGGTCTCTGGGGACCCCGAGCTTGTCCTCAATGGCATGGGCTTGGTCTCAAAGGGCTCCACAAGCTTGGTCTCAGGGGCCCTCGATCATCGATATCAAGGGCTCCGGATTATCAAACATTGATATCGGGGCCCCCTGAGCCTGGTCTCAGGCGCCCCGAGTTAGTCTCAGGCGCCCGAGCTTGGTCTCAGGGGCCCCGAGTTGGTTTCAGGGGCCCGAGCTTGGTCTCAGGGCCCCAAACTTGGTCCCACGGGCCTTTTGATCTTGGTCCCACGAGCCTTTCGATCTTGGTCTCAGGGGGCCCCTGAGCTTGGTCTCAGGGGCCTCAAGTTGATTTCAGGGGCCCGAGCTTGGTCTCAGGGCCCCAAACTTGGTCCCACGGGCCTTTTGATCTTGGTCCCACGAGCCTTTCGATCTTGGTCTCACGGGCCTTTCGATCTTGGTCTCAGGGGGCCCCTGAGCTTGGTCTCAGGGGCCTCAAGTTGATTTCAGGGGCCCGAGCTTGGTCTCAGGGCCCCAAAACTTGGTCCCATGGGCCTTTCGATCTTGGTCTCACGGGCCTTTTGGTCTTGGTCTCATGGGCTCCCGAGCTTGGTCTCAGGGGGGCCCAGAGCTTGGTCTCAGGGTCCCCTGAGCTTGGTCTCAGGGATTCAGCGGTCTCAGGGGCCGAGCGACCTCGGGGCCCCAAACTGGTCCCACGGGCCTTTGATCCTGTCCCATGGGCCTTTCGATATTGGTCTCACGGGCCCTTTGTCTTGGTCTCATGGGCTCCCGAGCTTGGTCTCAGGGGCCCTCCGAGATTCATCTCAGGGGTTCCCCGAACTTGGTGTCAGGGATCCTCCGAACTTGGTTTCAGGGCCCTTCCCTCCGGGCTTTGTCTCAGGGGCCCCGAGCTTGGTCCCCCGAGCATCGGTAGCGATGGCACTGGAGTGCCGAACATTGATCTCAAGGGGGGGCAATATTGATATCGGAGTACCCCCAACTATCGATATCGATGGCCTCACGAGTGAGGAACGCGCATTGGCCTCACAGAATGTTGTGTTTGGTCTCAGAAGCCCCAGGCTTCAGGGGCCCCCAAGCATCGGTATCGAGGGGCTCCAGAGTACAGAGCATCAGTCTCGAGGGGCTCCGAATATTTATCTGGGGAGCCCCCGAACATGGGTGTCGAGTTACTCCTGAGGTAAGCGCGAGCACGACCCTAAGGGTGTCCCCGAGCCTGATCTAAGTGGGACCCTGAGCTTGGTCTTAGGAGCCCCCCGTGCATTACTATCAAGGGCCTCAGTAGTATTGGTCTCGGTGGGGGGGGGGCAAGCAATGATTTCAGGGGCATTCAAATGTTGATCCCGGAGGGCCCTCGAATGTACGGATGCAGTGACATAGCCAAGGGGGTCCTAGGAGTCTGCGGACCCCCCTTGGGCTAATTTGAGCCACTGCAAATGATTCTCTGATCACTGTGCCCCCTGAGTCAGTCTCAGGGGACCCTGAAGATTCGTTCTCAGGGCGTCTCGAGTCGGCTTTAGGGCCCCCGCCCTGAGAGTCGGTCTCAAGGCCCCCAAAAAAGTAGATTTCAGGGGGCCCCTGAGAGTTGGTCTCAGGGGGCCCGGAGTGTCGGTCTCAGTGGGCCCTGAGAGTCGGTATCAGTGGGGGCCGAGCTAGTCCCAGAGGCCCCAGAGAATGGTTCTCAGGGCCCGCGAAAGTCTATTTCAGCGAGTCCCCTGAGAGTCAGTCTCTAAGAACTTCAAAAGTCGGTCAAGGGGACCCCAAGAGTCAGTTTTAGGGGACTTCTGAGATTTGGTCTCAGGGGTCCCTCCCCACGAGTGTCGGTCTCAGGGGGGCCCATAGTCTCACGGGCGTCTCTCTCAGGAGTAAATATTTACTTTCAGGTGGCCCCGAGATTAATCTGAGGGCCCGAGAGATAGTCTCACTTGATGCGCAGAGTGCTGGTCTCAGGGGGCCCCCAGGGACAATACTGGAAGCCCTTGAGACTTATCCTCAGGCTGTGCCCCCATTTTTGTATAAGGGGCCCCGAGAGCAAATCTCAGGGAGCACCCAAAAGTTAGTCTCAGGTTGCCTCCGAGAGTCAGTCTCAGCGACATCCGGAAGTTAGTCTTGGGGTTCAGACACCTCTGAGACCAGGCCCGTGGAGCCCCCTGAGACCAAACTCGGGGGCTCTGAGACCAAGCTCGGGGAACCCCTGATACCAAGACCGAAAGGCCGTGAGACCAATAAAAGGCCGTGGGACCAAGATCAAAAGTTCCCGGGGCACCAAGTTTGAAGCCCCTGAGACCAAGCTCGGGGCCCCTGAGACCAAGCTCAGGGGCTCCCGAAATCAATGTTCGATAATCCGGAGACCTTGATACCGATAATTGAGGTGCCCCTGAGATCATGCTCGTGGAGCACACTGAGGCCAAGCTCAGGCCACTGAGACCAAGCTTGGGGGTCCTCTGAGACCAAGCTCGCGGGTCCCCTGAGACCAAACTCCGGGGGCCCTGAGACCAAGCTCGGGGAACCCCTGATACCAAGACCGAAAGACCGTGAGACCAAGATCGAAAAGCCCGTGGGACCAAGATCAAAAGTGCCCGGGGCACCACGTTTGAAGCCCCTGAGACCAAGCTCGAAGGGGCCCTGAGACCACCCATCAAGTAGGATCGAACCACAACCCAATCAGGCCCATGACAGGCGCCGCCCGACTTGGTCTCAGGGGCCCCTTGAGCTTGGCCTCAGGGGCCCTCCGAGCTCGATCTCAGGGCCCCGAGGCTGGTCTCAAGGGACCTCCGAGCTTGGTCTCAGGGGCCTCAGCTTGGTCTTAGGGCCTGGTCTTGGTCTCAGGGGCCCCCGAGCATCGGTCTCAGGGAGGGCACTTGGCAAGGGACCAAACTTGGATCTCAGGGGCCCCTGAGCTTGGTCTCAGGGGCCCCTGAGCTTAGTCTCACGGGGATTTTCGATCTTGGTCTCAGAGGCCCCCGACAGAGCTTGGTCTTAGGGGCCCCCGAGCTCGTTGTCAGGGCCCCCAGGTTGGTCTCAGGGGACCCCCGAACCTGGTCTCAGGGGCCCCTGATCACCAGTATCGAGACTCTAGGAAACCAGACATTGTTCTCGGGGGGGGGCACTGAGCTCGGTCTCAGGGGCCCCCGAGCTTGTCTCAGGGACCCCGAGTTTTAGTCTCACGGGCCTTTCGATCTTGGTCTCAGGGTCCCCCTAGCCTGGTCTCAGGGACCCCGAGCTTAGTTCTCAGGGGCCTTTCTATCTTGGTCTCAGGGGGCCCTCCGAGTTTGGTCTCAGGGGACCTCAGAGCTCGGTCTCAGGGGCCCCCGAGCTTTGTCTCAGTGGACCCCCGAACTTGGTCTCAGGGGGCCCCTGATCATCGGTGTCGAACTCTAGGGAACCAGATATTGTTCTCGGGGGAGAAAGGGGCACTCGAGCTCGGTCTCAGGGGCCCCCTGAGCTTGGTCTCAGGGACCCCCGAGCTTTAGTCTCACGGGCCTTTCGATCTTGCTCTCAGGGTCCCCCTAGCTTGGTCTCAGGGACCCCGAGCTTAGTCTCAGGGGCCTTTCTATCTTGGTCTCAGGGGCCCTCCGAGTTTTGTCTCAGGGGGCCTCAGAGCTCGGTCTCAGGGGCCCCCGAGCTTGGTCTCAGGGGACCCCCAAACTTGATCTCAGGGGCTCCCGAGCTTGGTCTCACGGACCTTTCGACTTGGTCTCAGGCGGCACCCTAGCTTGGTCTCAGGGACCCCGAGCTTAGTTTCAGGGGCCTTTCTATCTTAGTCTCAGGGGACCCTCCAAGTTTGGTCTCAGGGGCCCCTGAGCTCGGTCTCAAGGGCCCCCGAGCTTGGTCTCAGGCCCCCCAAGCTTTAGTCTCACGGGCCTTTCGATCTTGGTCTCAGGGGGCCCCGAGCTTGGTGTCACGAGGCCCTCCGAGTTTGGTACCAGGGGACCCCGAGCTTGGTCTCAGGCCCCCCGAGTTTGGTCTCAGGGGGCTCCTCGAGCTTGGTCTCAGGTCCCCCAAGCCTGGTCTCAGGGCCCCCAAGGTTTGCATCAGGGGCCCGAGCTTGGTCTCACGGGCCTTCCGAGCTTGGTCTCAGGGGGCCCCGAGCTTGGTCTCACGGGTCTTTCGATCTTGGTCTTAGGGGGCCCCAGAGCTGGTCTCAGGGATCCCCGAGCATTGGTATCGATGGCTCCGGAGCAGCGAACATTGATCTCGGGAAGTGGGGGGGGACAATATTGATCTCGGGGTGTCCCCCGGCTATCGATATCGAGGGGACTTATGAGCGAGGCCCGAGAATTGGCCCCATGGGACCCAGAGTTTGGTCTCAGGGGCCGAGGCTTGGGCTCAGGGTCCCCGAGCATTGGTATCGAGGGGCTCCAGAGTACCGAGCATTAGTCTCGGGGGGGCCTTCGAATGTTGATCTGCTCCCCCCCAAACAACGGTGTCGAGTTACTCCTGAGAAAAGCGCAAGCATAGGCCTAAGGGTGCCCCGAACCTGATCTAAGTGGAACCCCGAGCTTGGTCTTAGGAGCCCCGTGCATCAGTATCCAGGGGCTCCGGAGTATTGGTATCGGGGGAAGCAATGATTTCAGGGGCCTCCAAGTGCTGATCTCGGCGGGCCCCCGAATGTGTGGATGCAGTGGCGTAGCCAAGGGGTTCTAGGAGTCCGAGGACCCCCCTTTGGGCCAATCTAAACCACTGCAAAGCATTCTCTGATAACGGGGCCCCCAGAATCAGTCTCAGAAGCACCTGAAGATTCGTTCTCAGGGCGTCCCGAGTCGGCCTCAGGGCCCCGCCCTGAGGGTCAGTCTCAAGACCCCCAAAAGTAGATTTCAGGGGGTCCCTGAGAGTTAGTCTCAGGGGATCCCGAAAGTCGGTCTCAGGGGCCCCGAGAGTCGGTCTCAGGGGGCCGAGCTCGTCCCAGGGTCCCCAGAGAGTGGTTCTCAGGGCCCCGCGACAGACTATTTCAGGGGGCTCCATGAGAGTCAGTCTCAGAGAACCCCAAGGGTCGGTCAAGGGGACCCTGAGATTCAGTCTTAGAGGACCCCCGATATTCGGTCCCATAGTCTTACGGGCGTCTCTCTCAGGAGTCAATATTTACTTTCAGGTGGCTCCGAGAATTAATCTAGGGGTCCGAGAGCTAGTCTCATTTGATCCGCAGAGTGCTGATCTCAGGAGGCCCCTGAGGGGTAATCTTGGGAAGCCTCGAGATTTAGCCTGAGGCTGTGCCCCCCTAGTTGTTGCATAAGAGGCCCCGAGAGTCAATCTCAGGGAGCACCTAAAAGATAGTCTCAGAGTGCTCCCGGGAGTTAGTCTCCGGTTCGTCCAAGAGCTAATTTTGGGGCTTTGAGAGTAATTCCCAGAGGTGCTCCCGAATTTTGGTCTCACGGCTCCGATTTAGCCTTAGACCTCTGAGGGCTAATCTGGGCTTCCGAGAGTCAGTCTCGGGAGTGCCGTGCCAAATACTCAGTTTCAGGGGTGGTTCCACGCCTCCCTCATCGAGTGTTAGTCTCGGGGGCGACCCAGGGTTAGTCTCAGAGGGCTGTCGGAAGTCATTCCCAGCCCCCCGCCTCACCCCAGAGACAGCCTCAGGGGATCCCCAAGAGCTAATCTGGATGGCCCCGAGTGTCAGTCTCAGCCCCCTCCCCAGAGCAAATCTGGGGGGCCGATAAATAGGCCCAGAGGTGCTGCCGATAACTAATCTAGGGAGCCCCGAGAGATTCTCAGGAGTCCACAATTTTGGTCAAGAGGCGCCGTGAATCAGTATCAGAGACTCCCTGAGATCTAATCGGGAGAGGGGCCGGAAATTAACCTTGTGAGTAGCGCCAAGTGTTGGTCTTGACGGCCCCAGAGCTAGTCTCAGGTCCCCCAAGAACTGATCTCGGAAGCCCGAGTTATATTCAGGGGACCTTTCAGTTCTAGTGTAAGGAGGGCCGGAGAGCTAATCTCAGAGATCCGACAATTAGTCTCACGAGGTCTCCAGGAGTTAGTCTCAGGGGTTCCCAGAAGCTGCCCTCAAGTGTCCCCAAAAGCTAGTCTCAGCGAGCATTCCTCTCCTTCCTCCCCCTCCCCTCAAAGTTATCCTCAGGGCCTCACGAGAGTAAGTTCCAGGGAGTCCCAGTAGGTAGTCTCATGGTACCCCCAAATGCTGGTTTTGGGGGACGTAAGTACTGATTTGCGGGAAAAGTGTTGTTTTCGGGGTCCCAGATACTGGTTTCTGCGCCGTGTCAAGTGCTAGGCCCCTGGAGATCTCTGCTCGACCCAGGAGTCAGGGGGCGGGGGCGGTGGGTGATGGTCCTGGATGGCTTAACACTGGCATAGCAATACAAGCCCTGTACAAAGCCTATCAGAGACCTAAAGTCCAAGGAAGTACTCACCTCCCCAAGCCCCCGGGATCTCCAACCAATGGCTAGGGAGGAGTAAGTGAGCGGTTTCATCAGTAGGACTGTCCATGGAATAGGTTTTATATAGCATCTGGGGCACACTCATATATCCTTTTTATTGAGCGTCCTTTTTCCTTTCCGTTTCTTTTAGATTTTAGAATACAATCCAGAGATATCGCTTGAGATCCTAGGCTCAAAGAAGATTTCGAAAATCATATGCCTCTGAAAAATCTATATATTCCCATTGCGTACCAAAAAAGGCAAATTGAAACATATTGATCAGGCACCATTCCGGAAGGAAAGGCAAAAATTAATCTAATTCTAGCATCCATAATAGCAAATCGAACAGGGAATTTGGAACTTAAGCTGGTTTTTCAATCTATTAGCTTAGTCCCAATAACTACCGTCCTAAATATTCTGAAATAAACAACTTTCAAATATTTTCGTAGGAAACCAGAAAAACAAGGAGAATGGCACACATTGATGAGCATAATCCCAAAAAGAAAAATAGGTATGCAAGGTTTAAAATAACAATGACAGAGTAATCCAAGGCGATAATTATCTCAGGGGCCTATTGTTTTGGTAATTTGCTCATTTACAACAAAGCAAGGGTAAGAAAGTAACTCTGGTGAATTCATCAAGATCTTTCCGCAGAATAGACGGTATACGACGTCCGGAATACACCACCATCCACCATATCCCTTGTATTTTTATTGATTTTTTCCATTTCTTTGGAAACTTTCTGATTAAAGAGTTCATTAATTCGACACCCGGAAAAAATTGGTAATCATTTTCCGTAGAAGACCATTTATTCGTACTCAAAACGACTGACCTTCAATGACTTCATAGCTGATTACCAGAGTGAATTGAGGTAAAGTCAGGTTTAACATCATGCACGCAGCAGCATTTGATTTCCGAAATGTGCCACAAAACTGTTATTATAGCCACGCTGTCATATAGGTATGGGCCAGCCTTAATATTTGGTGACCTAAACTTACCAACACTTGGTCGGATCGAGAAAAATCAAACTATAAACAAAATAATAACAAACACTTAAAAATGGATAGAAAAATTTCCGTCGTGTAAATGTTATAATGCCAAAATATTATACGACACATATAGGAGATGGGCCCCGACTACTAAGGGGCCCCGGCCTGGGGGCCCCCGACGGTAGTCGGACCCCCCTTGGCCGAATCCTGGCTACGCCACTGCATGGGACCAAGATCAAAAGGCCTGTGGGACCAATCTTGAGGCCCCTGGGACCAAGTTCAGGCCCCTGAGACCAACTCAGGGCCCCTGAGACCAAGGTCAGGGCCCTCGAGATCAATGTTCGATAATCCGGAGCCCTTGATATCGATGATCAAGGGCCCCTGAGACCATGTTCGTGGAGCACACTGAGACCAAGCTTGGGGATCCTCTGAGACCAAGCTCGGGGCCCCCTGAGACCAGGATCCAAAGGCCCGTGAGACCAAGATCGAAAGGATCGTGGGACCAAGTTTGGGGCCCTGAGACCAAGCTCAGGCCCCTTAGACCAACTCGGGGCCCCTGAGACCAAGCTCGGGAGCCCATGAGACCCAGATCGAAAGGCCCGTGAGACCAAGATCGAAAGGCCCGTGAGACCAATCTTGGGGCCCCTGGGACCAAGTTCGGGCCCCTGAGACCAACTCAGGGCCCCTGAGACCAACTCAGGGCCCCTGAGACCAAGCTCAGGGGCCCCCGATATCAATGTTTAATAATCCGGAGCCCTTGATACCGATGATCGAGGTGCCCCTGAGACCGCGCTCGTGGAGCCCACTGAGACCAAGCTTGGTGTCCTCTGAGACTAAAGTTTGGGCGTCCTCTGAGACCAAGCTCGGGGGCCCTTGAGACCAAGCTCGGAGGCCCCCTGAAACCAAGACCGAAAAGCCCGTGAGACCACGATCGAAAATCCCGTGGGAACAAGATCAAAAGGTCCGTGGCACCGAGTTTGAAGCCCCTGAGACCAAGCTCGGGGGTCCCCTGAAACCAAGCTCAGGCTGCCCTGATACCAAGTTCAGGAAGTCCCCTGAGACCAAGCTCAGGCCACCCTGAGATCAGGTTCAGGGGGTCCCAGGATCAATGTTCAATACTTCGGAGCCCCCGATACCGACGATCATGGGGCCCCTGAGACCAAGCCCATGGCGCCCCCTGACACTAGGCTCAGGCCACTGAGACCAAGCTCGGGGGATACCAAGACCGAAAGGCCGTGAGACCAAGATCAAGAGGCCCGTGGGACCAATCTTGTGGCCCCTGAGACCAGGCTCGGGTTCCTGAGACTAACTCGGGGCGCCTGAGACCAAGCTCAGGGGCCCCCGATATCAATGTTTGATAATCCTGAGCCCTTGATACCGATGATCGAGGGCCCCTGAGACCAAGCTTGTGGAGCCCCCCTGAGACCAAGCTCAGGCCACTGAGGACAAGCTTGTGGAGCCCCCTGAGACCAAGCTCAGGCCACTGAGGACAAGCTCGGGGGTCCCCTGAGACCAAACTCGTGGAGCCCACTGAGATCAAGCTCAGGCCACTAAGACCAAGCTTGGGGGTCCTCTGAGATTAAGTTTGGGGGTCCTCTGAGACCAAGCTCGGGGGTCCCCTGCAACTAAGTTCGGGGTCCCCTGACACCAAGCTTTGGGGGCCCTGAGACCAAGCTCGGGGGCTCCCTGAGACCAACTCGGGGGCTCCCTGAGACCAAGACCGAAAGACCGTGAGACCAAGATCAAAACGCCCGTGGAACCAATCTTAAGATCGGTCCCACGGGCCTTCTTAAGATCTTAATACTAAGATCCCAGGGGCCCCAATTTGGGCCCCTGGGCCAAGTTCAGAACCCTGAGACCAACTCAGGGCCCTTAAGACCAAGCTCAGGTGCCCCCGATATCAATGTTCGCTAATCCGGAGCCCTCGATAGCGATGATCGAGGGACCCTGACACCAAGCTCGGGGAGCCCCTGAGGCCAAGTTCGGGCCACTGAAACCAAGCTCGGTGGTGCCCTGGGACCAAGTTCGGGGGTTTCCTGAAACAAAGCTCGGGGGGCACCTGAGACCAAGCTTGGGATCCCAGAGACCAAGCTCGAGGGACCCCTGACCCGACGCTCGGGGCCCCTGAGACCAAGATCGAAAGGCCCGTGAGATCAAGACCGAAAGGCTGGTGGGACAAAGAAGAAAAGGTCCGTGGGACCAAGCTTGGGCCCCCAGAGACCAGGCTCGGGGTCCCTGAGACCAACTCGGGGCCCCCTGAGACTAAGCTCAGTTGGCCCCAAGATCAATGTTTGATACTTCGGAGCCCTCGATACCGGAGTACCCCTGAGACCAGGCTCGGGGAACTCCCCGAGACCAACCAAGGGCCACTGAGACCAAGCTCGGGGACCCCGAGATCAAGTTTGGAGGGCAATCTGACATTAAGCTCGGGGGTCCCCGAGATTAAGCTCGGAGCGCAGTCGTACACTAAGCTCCGGGGCCCCTGAGATCAAGCCCAGGGGCCCTCTGAGACTAAGGTCGGGGGTCCCGTGCGACCAAGCTCAGGGGCCGTCCAGTTCAATGCTCGTGTTTTCCAGTGCACAAGATCTGCCCAAGGGGGTCCGTGGTCCCCAACGACTCCTCTGGCTACGCCACTGATCTGGACACGTCTTTGCCAATTGCACCTCTTCCCAGCTTTCTGAACACGCCGCTGAATAAATCATCCCCACCAGCAGTCTTTTGGAGACGCCTTTTCCACTTGCAACCCCTTCCGAACAGTCTGAGACCACTCTGTACAATGTACTCTTTTCCAACACTCTGAGATCGCTTTTGTACTATATATCTTTTTTAGCACTCTGAGCACGCCTGTCTGCATTACATGCTCCTACTAGCAGTCTCCTGGACACGCCTTTGCCAACTGTACCCTTTTCCTAACCTTCTGAGCACGCCTCTGTAGAATACATCTCGTTGCCAGCAGTCTCGTTTGAACGCCTTTTCCAACTGCACCCCTTTCCAGCAGTCTTAACACGCCTCTGTCGCATAGGCGAATCCAGGGGGCAGAGGTCCCGCGCCCTCCCCCGATCACCCCTCGGCGCCCCCTGCAAGGTCTATGTCGCCCCCCTGAAATGTAGCTTCCCATCCCCGCTCCGGTTGCGAAAATCAGCACCCACCAATAAGATTTTGTGCTCACCTGATAGGTTTTGCCGGTCAAAAGTGGTGTCCCCTGTTCCGGATGGCGCCCCCCTTGCCCGAAGTCCTGAATCCGCCTATGCGCTGTCGTTGTTTCTTGTGTTCACAACGTTTTAAGTGCGCCCCTGGTCCTGGTATGGGGAATTATTGATATCTTGGGATATGGGGAAGAATGCTGGGTTATTTCTGATCTGGTATGCAATTTTCGGTTCCGGGCATGAACACCAAGAGCAACAGAAAGTACTCCGCTGTAATAAAAGTAGTGAGGTTTTTACCTATGATTTTACAGTTGTCCTGGAAAGGAACATCGTGAAAAGCTACAAATTTTAAAAATGACTATTTTTAGCTCGGTATATAGCTTTTCTAAGCGATTGTTGTATTTATTCACGAGTTGAGTTTTGGCACCCAGCTCTGGTAGTCATAGATCCTACTTCCGGTTGACAAAAAGTCTAATAAAACAGTTTCTAGCCAACGAAACTTCACCAAAAGATACAAATCTGTAGAAAAGGCAGACATATATTTCAAGACGAAAAAGCTAAGTAGTTGTTGCAATGGTTGGAATTTTGAGTTTTGGCAGTAGCATGAACACTAATGGCACCAAAAAATTATTCCGCCGTAATAAAAGTAGTGTAATTTTAATCTACAATTTTACAGTTGCCGTGGAAAGCAACATCGTGAAAAGGTACAAATTTTAAGCATTACTATTTCGAAGTCGGCATAAAGATTTTCTAAGCGATTGTTACATTCTTTCGTGAGTTGAGTTTTGGCACCTAGTTCTGGCAGTAACCGACCCTACTTCCGGTTAACAAAAAGTCTAATAAAACAGTTTTTAGTAAACGAAACCTCACCAAAAGATACAAATTTATAGAAAAAGTAGTAATCTATTAGCATGCTGAAAAGCTAAGCAGTTACTGCAACGGTTCAGATTTTGAGTTTTGGCAGTTGGAGTCGGCAGTGTAGTAGCATGTCCCTATTTGGCGCGCGTCCACGCCGCACGTGGGTTACTTTTCGGTAGGAATCTGCCTGCAGGCATAAAGCGACTTCTGAAAGTGTTTGCTAGCTTAATTAGCCTATTTCAAGCGCCTTGAAACACAGGCGCGCCATATTCAAAATAGTAGGCGCCCAACACTACTGCTGCGCAGCGCATCCAATCGGTCGTGTTACTGTAATAAATAACAAATAATATTATCTAATTTAGTGCGGGGCGGACCAGAGGAGGGTTGAAAGAGTCCAAAGGCGCGCTACCAGGCTGATCCCCGTGATACGGCACAAATCATACAGCGAGAGGCTGCAGGACCTGCGTCTTCC